>JARHVA010003951.1:1060000-1572500 GCA_037957365.1 Torreya grandis | reverse complement strand
AGTGTGAAATCCTGGTATGTGAATGATTTATTTTATAGATGATGTAATTAGGGATGTTTATTTTTTATAATTTAATATTTAATTATTGTATAAAAATATTTATAAGTATCATTGTATAGTTGTTCTTTTTATATGTTTAGGGTTATTATTTAGTTAAGAGGACTGCGGGTTAGAGTTCAGTGAGCATAATAAATGAGTAGAGGTAATAATATTGTTAGATTAAAAACATCATATAAGTTTATAATAAATGTATATACATTTTTAATTATAAAGAGTATAGTGTGATCTATTTTTGTGTATTTATTGGATACTGATCAAATGTTGTGTATTACTTATGCTTCTTTAATTGTTCGAGGATGTTATGTACCTAGTAATTATTCCTAGAAGATGCAAAGCATTAATGGTTGGCTAATTTTTAATTTTTAAAATCCCATACGTATTGGCACTAAAAATATATGGTGTGTAAAAATAACTAACATTTTCTTATATATTATTAGAGTAAGACTAGAACATTTCTTCATAGATAGACATTTTAGATTTTCACAGTTTCTAGCAATATCAAAATTCCCACATAACTTATCTAACCCTTTTGGGGGTTTAAAAATTATTTTCATCACCAAATATATACTCAATCCGACCATTTTGAGGTTTTAAAAATTCTTAATAGTTTATGAGCCAAACATCTTGTTTTTCATAGTGCATTTCATTCAAATGAAACATGTATCTATAGTCACTCTTGTTCACACAATTAGATTCATGGAATCTACTTGTTATGAATTTTTATTAATTCCATTGGATGATTTATCATATTCAAAAATCATATAAAAAATGTTGGGAAATAACGGAAGCACACAATTGATTACCAAATACAAGCAACTTACATGTGGAATTAAACCAGAATACACAAGTAACTAGAATTCAGAAATAACACAGAATATGAGAGACAATACACAACTTGTATTAAAACTCTTTCAGAAGGAAATAAAACAAAGAAGATTGCCACAGTTATTCTTCCTTACACACCTCTAGGGCTCCCACACCTCTACGGCATAAACAGTAAATCTTCCCTCAAAGCTCTCTCTCTTATGGTCCCAACACAACTTAAACACAGAGTTGGTGTTCACCTCCAACCAGTCAGTATCCACTACTACCATTACACCAGTGCTCCACACACTCCACAAGTGATCCACACACTCCACAAGTACACAAACATACTTCAAGTAGATCTCCCCTGAAATGTAACAACCTGCAACCCAAATGATCTCACTTATGGAAGGAACTACCTTGCCTTCCTCTTTGCTCTTTTTTTGAGTACACACTGTACTCCAAGTAGATCCTACCTGATACTGCTCCCTATTGTGTTGTTGTCCTCCCTAATCTTGCACACCTGCAAACTTGGATCATGCACACACATACACCTATAGATCAATGATCTTACTTACCCATGTAGATCTCCAAAAGTAGCCATGCACACCTACTGACCAAGATCCTACACACTTGAAGAATCTTGCTGATTCTCCAAAACTAGCACCCACACTTAGCACTGCTGTGGAACTAGGAGGAAGACCCTTGCTCACCTCACACATAAAAGGAGCTAACTTTGCTCAACTCAAACTAGAACACTTTACAATACAACATATGAGTCTCTTAAATAGATCTCATGAAAACAATAACTAGACATCTAATTACAATAATTAGATCCATAGCTTCTAGTCTAAATTTGGCTCTTGACATGCAAACACTTGGTTCATTAACAAACTATCCGTAACACTCGCAATTCGAACCACATAGGCGACCGACATCGGTCCCTGTCTGCCTAGAGGTGACCAACACCAGCCAATATCTGACTGACATCAGTTGCTCTTCTATCTAATCTTGTTGATGTCAGTTGGCCTGACTGACACCGATGTTTGTGACACTCAAAAAACTCTATGCAACCTCCTCCTCTGTTTGCATCAGTGAAGCTTTTAGCTCCACAACCTAACAATCTCCCACTTGGAGATAAACAACTGCACTATACCTGTACCTCGTCTAATCTATTTCCTAGCTTGTATCCCTCTTTAAGATCAACCTTGAAGACCACCCACCACACAACCTATGGTGCACCTCCTATCATTCGAGTAACCTACCACATCTGAACCTACAAACCCATGTAGTGAAGTCCTGACCCTGCATAACATGAATCCCTACTACTGGTCCCTCTCAAATACCTAAGAACCCACTTTTTCAAATTGGCTCCTAACTCTCTGACAGCTCCCACTGCTTGGGAAAACTCAGGTCTATACCAGACCTCATGTGATTTCAGACACTGAATTGTCTAGCCCTTGGTGTGCTTTGATTCTACATCCTAAACCTTGCCAACACCTGACTCATGTCAGCGCCTACTGGAGACAAAATCAACCTGTGATCTTCCATGTCTCCCATGCCAAGGAATTTTGCTGCTCCAAATTCCTCATGACATGCCACTAAACTAACCTTACCCGTAGCTTAGCAAAAAACCTATATGTACAAACCTACTAGCTAGCATACTATCCACATACAGTAATAAGACAATGTCATGACCATCCTCCACTTGGTAAGACAAACACAATGGTTACACTGACACTGACTAAAGTCATGCTTTGTCCTCCACCTGTCAAACCTTTACCACTGTCCTGCAGCTTCCTCAAGACCATATGACCTAGCCTTCTATCTCACGTGTCCATTCTCTCTATTCTTTAACTAAGGTATCCATTCATCTCTATGCTTTCATCTGGCTGGCAACCCTATCAAATCTCCTGTTTAGTTTTGCATCATATTCCTGCCATGCTCCCACTGTTTCCTAGATCCTTCCTGCTCTGCAGTCAGCAACTAGTATAAAGAAGAGGAACAATGAATTTGAGGCCTACTTACCACCTTCAGTCCTCCATATGGGCATTTGAGACTCCTTGACAGCTTGCTGTCTACCCAAAATCTGTTATAGTGACCGATATCAGTTCCCATGTGCCTGTCCTGACTATCGACTTATCGACATTGGTGTCTCTTATTACCGACATCGGTTCTCTTGACTGACATCAATCTTAACTATTGCCGATGTCGGTCCTCCTGACTGACATCAGTCTTACCCTACCTGACATCACCGACTTTGGTCTGCACATGATCGACATCAGTGTCTATTTATTTGATGCTGGTTCCTCTTGATCGACACCGGTACCTATGTTCACCTGTGAGTGATGAATTTTTACCCATGAGCTCCTTTGAATCAAAACCCATGTCCAAACTACACTGCTCAAAAGTAATTAGCCCTATCCACTGGTCTCTGTTCGTCATCTCTTCCAAGAACACCAAGGCTTTCCAGTTCTTAAGCCTGTCAAAGACATCTAACTTCCTCTTAAGAACATGCATCTCCTTCTTGCTCATGTGACCAAGCCTACAAAGCCACGTCTCTGCAATAAAAGAAGAATCAGTAATATAAGAAAGTAGATAAAGAGTACTTGCTTTCTTACCACTAGCTAATTCAAGTGTATCCGCTGTGAGAGTTCTTGTGCATCTCTCATCACCCAACTTTCCTAAAGAAATTAGCCACATCTCCAAGCCTGGGACCTACATGACCTCCTTCAACACCCATGTGTTGGCTGCCTACAATTTTAGCTTCACTTCCCCTTTGCCAATTCTTTAACAAGGCACACCAGCCCCTAAATAAATCTTTCCAAATTCTCCAAAGACCTTACCATGAAAAGATACTCTATTTCAGACTGCATGGAAAGAGGCAACAGAATATATAAAACAAGATTCTACTTTATCCAAGAAACATACCAGAGCATCTTATGCCACATCACCTGCAACATCTACTTCTTCAGTTCCTTCATGTTGATCTTCCACAAACCAACAATTTTTCTTTACCTGCTCTTTCTTTCCATAGGACCATAAGTGACCATCTGTGCTTTTCAATTCCTCTATTCTTAGCTTACTTTCTTCTGCCATTGCTCTACTCCCACTCAATCAAAAACCCCTGAGAGTGACCTGTAATCAAACACAAAACCTGCTCCCTGCAACCTTAGCTCTGATACCACTTGTTGGGAAATAACGAAAGCACATAATTGATTACCAAATACAAGCAACTTACATGCGAAATTAAACCAGAATACACAAGTAACTAGAATTTAGAAATAACATAGAATATGAGAGACAATACATAACTTGTATTAAAACTCTTTTAGAGGGAAATACAATAAAGAATATTGCCAGAGTTCTTCTTCCTTACACACCTCTAGGGCTCCCACACCTCTACGATATAAACAATAAATCTTCCCTCAAAGCTCTCTCTTATGGTCCCAACACACAACTCAAACATAGAGTTGGCGTTCACCTCCAACTAGTCAGTATCCACTACTGCCAGTACACCAGTGTTCCATGCACTCCATAAGTGCTCCACACACTCCACAAGTACACAAACATACTTCAAGTAGATCTCCCCTAAACTACAACAACCTACGACCCAAATGATCTCACTTATGGAAGGAACTACCTTGCCTTCCTCTTTACTCTCTTTCTGAGTACACACTGTACTCTAAGTAAATCCTACCTGATATTGCTCCCTATTGTGTTGCTATCCTCCCTGATCTTGCACACCTATAAATCAATCTGGTTCTGCACACTTGCAAACCTGGATCATGCACACACATACACCTATAGATCAATGATATTACTTACACATGTAGATCTCCAAAAGTAGCCGTGCACACCTACTCACGAAGATCCTACACACTTGAAGAATCTTGATGATTCTCCAAAACTAGCACCCACACTTGGCACTGCTGTGGAACTAGGAGGAACACCCTTGCTCACCTCACACACAAAAGGAGCTAACTTTGGTCAACTCAAACTAGAACACTTTACAATACAGCCTATGAGTCTCTTAAATAGATCTCATGTAAACAATAATTAGACATCTAATTATAATAATTAGATCTGCAGCTTTTAGTCTAAATTTGGCTCTTGACATGCAAACACTTGGTTCGTTAACAAACTGTCTATAACACTCGTAGTTCAAACCACACAGGCGACTGATGTCGGTCCCTATGTGCCTAGAGGTGATCGATGCTGGCTGATATCTGACCAACATTAGTTGCTTTTCTATCTTATCTTGTTGACATCGGTTGGCATGACCGATGCTGGTGTCTGTGACACTCAACAAACTCTCTACAACCTCCTCCTCTGTTTACATCAGTGAAGATTTTAGCTCCACAACCTAACAAAAAATATTGATTCACTATTTTTATCTTTCATTATACTTGGGTACCTCATCAGATATACTTTCTAGGACCCATACTTATGAGTTTTAGATTTGTTCTCTTTTATCACATCACCTGAGATAATATTTAGGGGAGGTATTGGTGTGTGTCATATTCACACTTGTTGCTAAGTATAGCTTAGGTAGATGTGTTACCAAGGCATGAATTAAGATTCTCACAACATTTTTTAATGCACATGAAAATGCAAGGGAGTTATAGAGGTCAAATAATCTTTGCACTTTTGATATTTTAGTGAAAGTAAAAACTTTGGAAATCAATGTCTCTAATATCTATCATTTTATTATTTAATTTCATACCTTGTGATTTATATATTGTTAGCACGTATGAAATTTTTAGTGTAATTTATCTATGATTCCCTTGTTTAATAAGAGGAATTAGCAAATGTGTGGATTCAATTATATTTGTGAGGGCCATGGTACTTGTTAAACTTAATAACTACATATAAGGGAAAAGATGGTGGTTTATAGCCTAGGTTTAATACAATATAAAAAATCTCTTTGATAACTTTATTTACTAACCCTATCTTTATTTACATATTAAATGTGAACATATGTTTTTCTCCTTTATAAAACCTGATTAAATTTTGTAGTTGAATGTCATTGAAGTTAGGTGAATCCCATTATCTAATTTTCTTATTATAATTGGAATGCTTAATAATATTATAATTTCTTAATTATGCAATTTTAATAAAAAAAATTGCCACCTAAAAATGTGTTAATGTTTTCAAAATTAGTTCTTATTTTAAATAAATTAATGAATTACTTATTGACATGAGAACAATTAGATCCTCTTCTATTGACTTTACATTACTAATATTGCTTAATAAATCTATAAATAATATCTATGTGGGTTTCACCCTTGTCGATGAAAATTCATGAGACTTGATGTTAAAAAAATGTTAAATGTCTACCATAATGTGTGTCAGAATTATTTTTATAGAATAAATTAGTGTCTTATATGGCTTGAAACTAACCTAGATTGCTAACAAGTTCAAGTGGATGACCTCCAAAATATTTATTTTTATATTCAAGGAAGGCCTCACATAATTGATAATTTTTTTTTTTATGAGGATTTTTGGTCCTACAATATCATTAATGAGAATGTATTATATCTGTTGCATTTATTCATGAAAATTTCTACTCTATAACATTCATTTATTTTATAAGATTATAGAGCCTTGAATATTTAGTTGTTGTGTTTATGTTAAACACTGAAACACTAGTTATATCTATGAGAATAAGGGAATTATTGAGAAAATTTATGTTTATGAGGATTTTTGGGCCTAAAATATCATTAATGAGAATTTATTATATTTGTCTCATTTATTTATGAAAATTTCTGCTCTATAACATTCATTTATTGTATAAGATTATAGAGCCTTAAATATTTAGTTGGTGTGTTTATGTTAAACACTAAAACACTATTTATATCTATGAGAATAAGGGAAGAGGTGCATGTGCTTATGATTCCCTATAATGTAATCATAATGATGTAATTAAATTATGACTTCAATGTACTTATTGTGACTTGAATAATTATTTTCAATGGTAGAGATTTTATTTTTTCTTAGCACAATTTAAAATTATTTTGAGGGAAATGGTCATGTGGGATACTCATTTTATAAAATTTGGGTGTTAATACAATTTAATTTTATGATCTACGTGGTTATTTCATGTAAGGTGAGTGTCACTTTATTATGGTTCTAATTGTGTTCATTTTTAAGTCGTAAAAACCCAACATATCAATGTCATTTATATGTATAGTCTTTGATAGTTGCAGATGGAAAATTTGTTCCCACTCTTTAATTTTTATTTCATTTACATTTGACTTTATATGTAAATAAAATATAACTCTAGTGTATTTATTAACAAATAAATTTCAAATTTTGACCCTATTCACCACCGATTTGACATTTACTATTCAAACAAATGAAAAATATAAAAGAGGTCATGTACTTATGAGCTAAAAGTGACCAAACTAATGATCCTAAGAACATTTTGACTACTCTTAGAATACTTCTCAAGATGAAATAAATGGGTTGATAAAATAAGGAGAAATTTAAAGTGTGTTGAAATAAGGTGCATGTACTATCAAAATCTAATAAATATATACATGTAAATTTTGATTTGTGGACTACGGTCATAGGATTTAATTTTTGAACAAATTCTATTCTCCTATACTCAAGTTCAACACATTTTATAAATACATATGAAGGCTTCATATTATACTTTATTATGGAAGGGCCATGATAAGGCATGCCTTTGTAATTGAGAATTCTATTTGTTGATTACTAGTCTTTAAGGTTGATATTGTTGAGTACTATTCTTAAAGGTTTTGATATTATGAAAGGGTTGGATATCAAATGAGGCTTAGAAAGAAAAGTGATTTATAAACCTCTTTTCATGTTTTAGCATTTCAATATAATATTAAATCCTTTTTAGTATATTTATTTATTTGTAAAAGTACCAAAGAATTTTATTGAACATAGATCTATTTAATTTTTGATAAGATTTCATTCTCCTTATTTAAAGGTTTATCTATTTTTTTTACCATGTGCATGAGATCGATGAGTAGTTTTATACATGTTAGTTTATCTCATTCATGTTAAGATTTCCATTTATACATGTTTTATTTTTTCCATTTTTCATTTGTTTCTATTTTTTTTATAAATATTCAAAACCCTTACAAAAATTATATCAATATTTATGTATATATTTTTTTGTCTTTAATGTAAATTAAATATGTGGATTAAAGATAATATTTTTATAGATTGAATTTGTCTTACTTGATATTATAAATTCTTTCATTTTGTTTAATGTGAACAACAAATTTTGATATAATAATATTATTATTATCAATGTCTTATTCTTAATTTACCTTATTTGACATATATATGTATATTTATTTATTTTTATGACTACTTTGACCCTAAATTATTATATATTCGAACTTTGAACTTAAAAATAACATTTAAAAACTTATAATAACATATTTATTGAAAACCATGGATTGAACTCATATGTTATCATGTTCATCATTAAGACCTAAATTTTGTGTCTTATTGAATTCTACAATGATCAGTTCCATGCCCTATGTAAATATGTCCCTTTGCCTTTTTTGTATAATTTTTCTCATTTCCACTAGTCTTATTCCTTAATATCACCTCATGTTATTTTCAACATCAACTAATGCACCCCATCTTGTAAAAAAGTTCCATTTATATAAATCATCCTAAATCATTTAGGTGGAGATAATGGAAGATCAAATGTAATAAAATATCAAGGTCTAAATTGAGGGTGGAGGCAAACATCAATATATTTAATTTTCCTACTTGAAGATGAGCTTCATTGAGTCAAATATTAGACACTTTTGATAAAGTTGTCTATCTTGGTCTCTCTTTATTTCTTTATGCCAAATAAAGGTTTTAATTTTCATGTAGTTGCATTATCACTTATAGGGAAGAGGAGGTTTAAAACCCTCACTCAAGCTAGATACAATTTACACTCACTCAAAATTCCATGGAGCTTTGATTCCAATGTGTGAGATACATATTTTTTTGTTAGTCTATGTTTTAATCCATTTAATAGTTTTTCTGTACACATGTTTAGTTAGATTGATTAGGTATTTTTATGTTATTATGAATGATAATCCCACATTCACCTATATAATTTACCTTCCTAAATATTTTATGGAAAATGATGATGATACTAATATTTCAATATTTTTATTGTTGAGTAATTACTTCTTATAGCTCATGCATGATTTTGTTACTACACAGAAAATTTCTTTATGAATTCAACTGTATCTAGTAGATCTAGGATTATGGGCCATTCTGACATGCTATGAGATCATTTCTAGTAGATGAATGTCATTCTTACTATTGTGAAATCTTGAATTTTAGCTTGTATGTCACATATTTTCCATTAATTGACCTAAAATATTATAGATTCACCCTTTCCCATATTTTATCTTATTTTGGGGTCCTCTAATGATCCAGATTCATAAAAAAATAAGAGAAAGGTGTCTCCTACTGGTCACATTTCATCTGATAATTTATCATAAAAATGACTTGTGCCATCAGATTCATAAGGTTTCAAAATCATAGGATTAACTATAAACATGACCTAGTTTCATGACAATTATTTTTTACTATTTTTGGAGGTTTTCAAGGATTTTTAACAATGTCACATGAATTATACAATCCTTCAAGAGAAAATCCTTTCTATTTTTTTCAATGTTTTAGAGATCCTTAGTGGGTATTTGATATGTTTTTTAGAGTTATACGATATCAGGTGTTTTTTATGTAGGTAGAGTATTCATACCTATGTATATGATGAGAAACTCCAACATTCTTAAAAATATGAGAACCATCTCCATCTCTTGCACCTATAAGGAACTCTCCTACCTCTAATGCTCTAAACCCTGATAGATGTATAAATAGGATGCATCCTTGATGTAAAGTTCCAAGATCAGAATTATTGATAATCCTAACATTAGGATTATTAAATGTCACAGTAATTAGAAATCTTGACATTGGGAATTTAAACATTCTATAACAGTCCATGCCCCTAACATTGGGATTATTGACTATGAGAGTAGTCAAAAATCTTGATGGCTGTAGTCACCCACTAAAACCCTAACACACTTCTCTAACTATGGGAACTGATACTAATCCTAACATCATTACTTTTAGGTGCATGTGTAGTATTAAGTCCTATTAAAGGAAGGCCATTCATCTCTGATGCCAAACCCTGACATCATAATTTCTTAGGCTTTATCCCCTGGTGATATGGGAATTAATCCCATGGTCAATTCCAACCCAAAATTGCTTGACTTTTTCTCAATGGGACCATAAGTTTTTGTGGGGAAGTTGATTCTAAAATTTTTTCAACCCGAACTTTTGTACACCAATAAAAATTCATATTTGTGAAAAGTGGAGATCATTATTTTTTTGTGAGAAAGAAACATTAAAACTTTCATAACTTTCAATCTACAATTCCATTTGAGGAACCATTTTTTTTAAAAGTGCTATTTTTTAGAGTTTTACACATTAGAGATATTCTAGTGACTTTTAAAATTAAACCTATAAATATTTATGATGGTTACATATCATCATATTTCAATATATTTTATTTAACACATTCTTTCTTCACCATAGATGTAAGTTCAATTTTGATCCTTACACTATTCAACTATCATGAGCAAAAATTCAAAGTGAAAATCCTCTTGAGGAACAAAGTCTTACATCATATCATGATGGGTATAAAAACATAATCAACACATGAAGTAGAGAAGGTGAAGTGGTATAATATAAGTCATGAATCATATGGTATTCTATGCCTATCTATGTATCCCAACTTATTATTTCATATAAAATTTACAAATACTCCAAATCAAGTGAGGACCTTATTCGAAAAACCCTTTGGAAATTAGGACATCATGAGAGGTTATGAGTTGAAGAATGAGCTCATTATTTTGATCCTAGGAGATTTTTATATGATACAAAACTTCTTCAAAAAACCCAAAACACTCAGGTTATAGTTAAAAATGTGTGACATTGACAAAAAGGATGATTATGTTATACACAGGATATACTGAGAGACGGGGGGTGAATTAGTATATCATATATCTTATTAATCTTTTCCTTAACCAAATTCCACTTAATCAAACATTCAAGATATGCAATAAAACTCAAACAATAAACACCACACAAGATAGAGAGAGACACTAGATATAAAATGGAAACCCAATGTGAGAAAAACCATAGAGAACAATCTCAAGTATATGAATGAGCACCAACCCAAACAATATTCGCAAGCCAAGCTTGTAGGAGCACCAACCCCTTTTCTGAGCACCAACCCAGAAACTATTCATGAGCACCACACCCCTTTGCTGAGTACCAACCCAACTACTATTCATGAGCACCAACCCATAGGAGCACCAACCCCTTTGCCAAGCACCAACCTAGCAACAATTCATGAGCACCAACCCACAGGAGCACCAACCACTTTGCCAAGCACCAAACCGGCAACAATTCGTGACCACTAACCCATAGGAGCACCAACCCCTTTGTGTATACCACAAACCTATCTCTCAATGTTGTTATCTCAACAAATGATAGATCAATACAACATCTCTTTCCTCTCTCTCACCTTTTCTCTTCTAAGCTAGATATTACAATATCAAATCAACCTTTTTCTCTCATATTAAAAATGGATACTCAAGCCTTTATTTATAGCTTTCCAAATGACCTTTGGCCTTCCCCCTTTGTGACCCTTCAATCCTCATAGAAAATGGCACCAAACTTGTATGACCCTTCATATTCAAGCCTTTGAAAAGTCATGTGGTGACCCTTCATGACAAAAAATGTCCTTCCCTCTTTTGTCTTCATCTTGGTGACTTTTCATATTCCTTAAAGTGTCCCTTCATGAGAAATTGTGCCCTTCCTCTTTTGTCTTCACTTGGTGACTCTTGGAATTCCCCAAGATGACTCTTCATGGGAAAATGTGTCCCATCCTTCTTTTGTCTTTACCTCATGGCTCTTTGACTTCTCCATGGGCCCTTCTTTTGTCTCATATGTAACCAAAAATATATTTGTTAATATTAAATAAATAGTAACTCATATTAGCCAAGATATATTTATTATAAACAACATTAAATGCAATGGGGTCTTTATCACCAATAATGCTAGACCTTTGACATCAATGACAATATTTCCAACAATATCCCCCTTTGTCATTGATGTCAACTCAATCTTGAAATTGCCACATCCTATCACCTACACATACTATCATTTAAAAACATATAATAACTCCCCCTTATTGTAGCAACCTGTACCTATTCCATGTACTAATTTTCTGCACCTGTACCTGTTATTCTCCCCCTTTGACATCAATGGCAAAGGGCATACCTAGAGCTAACACTTAGCTCCCCCTCAATTGATGCTGAACATCAATGGCAAGAAGTAATAGAAATTACTCCCAACTCCTCTCACTAATCTTTGAATGTATCCTTTGATCGTGCCTTTGAGAAGATATCTGACAAAACATATACATTATTCCCTATCCTTTGAGCATATGCAATCAACTCATTTGAATCTTTTATTCTAATCTCACAACCTTATTTATGAAACTTTAGTGTGTATCCTTGATCACATATTTGACTAACACTGAACAGATTATGCTTAAGACCTTTTACATATAAAACATTCTTAGTCTTAGTTCTACCATAATCCAAACTTAAAGTACCTTTTCTAGCTATCCTAACAGTGGTTTTATCTCCGAATCTCACTATACCACCATAGATCTTCTTTAGAGTTGTGAACTTACTTTCATCACCTGTCATATGCCCCAAACATCTGCTATCAATTAACCATGGCTGATCTTTACCTCTTACATGCAGAGCTATCTGAACCATCATAGAATCTTCAGGTTGTTTCTTCTACCATGAACATGTTTGAGCCTTCTTCTTGATGAATGGAGCTTTGAAACTCTGATCCTTCTTGACTGACTCAAACACACTTCTAAAATACTTAGATATGTGTTCAAAGTTGTTGCACTTGTAGCATACTATGGTCTCTTCATCAAAGCTTGATAGAGGAGCAAACGAGTTGTGGCTTCTGCTTGACTCTCCTTGACTTTCCTTCTCCTTATTTTTGAAATTATTAGCTCTTTTTCTACATTCTAATTTTTTTGACCATATCCACTACAGTTAAAATAATAGCCATAAAAATAAGACCTATTTGTATATCTCTAACCTGATTATCTTTTATAGCTTTGTTTTCTCCAGCCTTCTCTGTTTGAAATGTCCTCTATATTTTTCACTTTTCCCCTTTTTGTTTCCTCTTTTGTAAGAGCTTCAACATAGCTCTTTTTATTTTCAAATCTGATCCTTATCTTATCTAAATTTGCTTTTCGACTTTCCAATATCTTATTCATCATGTTAGTGCTATCTTCAAATTTTGAATCACTGACTACTTTATCACTGACTTCTTTCTTAATATCTTCTTTTAAAGAGGCAATTTCAATAACATACCTTTGACATTATTTTCTTGCCATTTCCAACCATGCTGTGAGGTCTTCTTCATTCTTATTTGGTTCTTCAAAGTGTGCTTGTAGATCTTCAATCATTTCGTTTGACTCTTGTTCATTTTTCTCGATCTATCACTTTAATCTTTGATTCTTCTTCTAAACAGATTCTAACTCTTCTAAGGCACAAATGAGCTCTCCTTCCATATTCACTTCAACTTCCTCCTCTTCTTCTTCTTGATCATCTTCATGTATGGCCATGAATAGAATCTCTTCTTCTTTTGAATCGCTGACTCCACTATCTTCGCCTGAGTTAGGATCCTTAGAATACAGGCTCTTCTTGTCAAATCCCTTCTTAGATTTGCCTTTTAAATTCTTCTTGTATGTAGGCTTTTCCTCTTCATCATCATTAACCTTATCTGGGTATGTAGCTAAAAAATGTCCAATCTTTCCATAATTAAAACATTTAAAAGGTAATTTTCCTTGATATTTACTTGTTCCTCTTTTTGGCTTGTGAATGAAAAGTGCTCCATTGTCATCTTCATCATCACTAGAACTATCACTTGATTCTTGAATCTTAGCTTTCTCCTTCTTTAATGTCTTGAAAGTCACTTCTCTCTTGGATGGTTTATCTTTTTCTACCCGCATCTCATATGTGATGAGAATACCATGAAACTCATCCATCTTTCGCTTGGCTAAATTCTTCATCTCCTTGATTGGCAAAACCTTTGCATCATATGTCATTGGTAGAGATCTTAAAACCTTTTGCACCACCGTTGATTCTTCTAATGTTTCTCTAAGACCTTGAATCTGATTTATGATCTAATCAACTTGTAAGAGATAACTTGCTATATCTTCTTCTTCTTCCATCTTCAAACATTCAAACTGCCTTCTAAAAGTCTACAGCTTAGGTTGTTGAACGTTTCCATCACCTTTGTAAATATTCTCAAGTTTTACCCAAGTTTCATGAGTAGATTTACATTGCATAACTTTAACAAATTTAGATTCACATAAACCACATAAAATATCATTTAAAGCTTTAACATTACATTCACTTGCCTTCTTTTTTGCTGGAGTAATTGCAAATGTCTATGGCTCTTCATATTCCTCCACCACTGCTTTACATATGTCATACCAAAGGGCCATCAAATAAACCTTCATTCTCATGCTCCAAAAATCATAATTCATCCCATCAAACAAAGGTGCCTTATTTGTAGAAAATCCTTCCTGTGACCCAGCCATCATGCTTTCCCGATCTACCTTCAAGCTATAAAACTTTTTCAAAAAGGAACCTGCTCTGATACCAATTGTTAAGCATGGGATATACTGAGAGGGGGTGAATCAATATATCATATATCTTATTAATCTTTTCCTTAACCAAATTCCACTTAATCAAACATTCAAGATATGAACTAAAACTCAAACAATAAACACCACACAACATAGAGAGAGACACCAGATATAACATGGAAACCCAATGTGATAAAAACCACAGAGAACAATCTCAATTATATGAATGAGCACCAACCCAAACAATATTTTCAAGCCAAGCTTTTAGGAGCACCAACACCTTTGTTGAGCACCAACCCAACAACTATTCATGAGCACCCACCCACAAGAGCACCACACCCCTTTGCCGAGCACCAACCTAGCTACTATTCATGAGTACCAAACTATAGGAGCACCAACCCATTTGTTGATCACCATCCTAGCAACAATTTGTGAGCACCAACCCATAGGAACACCAACCCCTTTGCCAAGCACCAACCTAGCATTAATTCGTGAGCACCAACCCATAGGAGCACCAACCCCTTTGTGTATATCACACACCTATCTCTCAATGTTGTTATCTCAAAAAATGATAGATCAATACCACATTTCTTTCCTCTCTCTTACTTTTGCTCTTCTAAGCTAGATATAACAAATCATATTCAACTCTCACAATTGCTCTTCTAAGTTGGATATTACAATATCAAATCAACCTTTTTCTCTCATATTACAAATGGCTACTCAAGCCTTTATTTATAGCTTTCCAAATGACCTTTGGCCTTCCCCCTTTGTGACACTTCAATCCTCATGGAAAATGGTGCCAAACTTGTACAACCCTTCATATTCAAGCCTTTAAAAAGTCATGTGGTGACCCTTCATGACCAAAAACGTCCTTCCCTCTTTTGTCTTCATCTTGGTGAATTTTTGTATTCCTTAAAGTGTCCCTTCATTAGAAATTTCACCCTTCCTCTTTTGTCTTCACTTGGTGACTCTTGGAATTCCCCAAGATGACTCTTCATAGAAAATGTGTCCCATCCTTCTTTTGTCTTTACCCCGTGGCTCTTTGACTTATCCATGGGCCCTTCTTTTGTCTCATATGCAACCAAAAATATATTCGTTAATATTAAATAAATATTAACTCATATTATCCAAGATATATTTATTACAAACAACATTAAATGTAATGAGGCCTTTATCACCAATAATTCTAGACCTTTGACATCAATGATAATGTTTCCAATAGATTGATTAATTCGTTCCATCCTTGTTAAATTGGGTTCTAACTATTCTATCTTTGTTTCTACCTTGCACACCACTAAGTGTGACCTTGGAGATAGATGAACGATGTCATCCTTATATGAATTTGCTACTGACTTAAATTGGATGAAATGTAAGATTATTAGAATGGGTGCACTAAATCCATCTAAATTACATGTCTTAATTATGAGTCATGATAAACAAAAGGCTTCTAGTATCAAGGAGAAGAAATAGAACAAGAAGGACCCAGAATAAATAAAAGGTCATAAATCTGATGCTATGTCAAAAAAATAAAGAGTCCTCCTCTTCAGTTAGGAAATCCAAGAAAGAATGACTCACATGTGGAAATTGTAATAAATCTTAACATGATGAATCCAAATGCATGAAGAAGTAGATTAACCAATTTACCAAGATGCTAAGAAGCGCAATATCAATGTCGCTAATTGTTCCAATTAGTTATCATTATAAGTGGAGTCTTCTAAGGCCAAAGATATCAAGAAGGGAAAATATAAGGGCAAAACACTTATTTTAGTTACGTCTCAACCTTACACATGGGTTGTTTATTTTGGTGCTTCACACCACATGACATGTTTTCATCCTTGGAGCCCTGCTCCATGCCTTACATATTTTTTGGTGATGATATTTATGATAAAGTGGGAGTGGATCTATTTAAGTGAATGATGGGACATTTCATGATTCTCTAAATGTTTCCTCTTTATCCACCAATATCCTATCTATTTATTAGATCACTCACATCAATTTAGGCAAGAGATTGATGTTCACACCCAATTCTATGGTTATTAGAGAAGAAAATAATGAATTCATTATTACATTTTGGAAATTAGATCACCAGTCATAATTTTATACTTTCTCACATTTTATACTTTATTAACACTCTACTACACCACTCATTCATTTAGATGGGGTGAGTAAATTATGGTATGAGCGATTCGGCCATCTCAACTATCACTACCTAGAGCAAATCAATCATCATGACATGGTTTAAGGGTTTCTATGAGTCAAGTTTCCTAATGGATTTTTCTAAGGTTACATACTTGGTATGCATGCTGAGAAGTATGACAAGGACAAATCATAGAGAGTTGAACAAATATTGGAGCTTTTCCATAGTGATATTTCTAGTCCATTTCCAAAACCTTCATTCAAGAAGATGAAATACATGTTTACTTTCAATGATGAATATTTTGAGGTATACTTGGGTGTACTTTATTAAGCATAAATATAAGGTCTTTGATATTTTTCAAGATTTCAAGATGCTTGTATATAAACAGTCAGGTAAATCCAAAAATATTTTGTTCACCAATAATGGTGGTGAGTATGTCAGTAACTATTTTTAATAATTATACACTTTTAAGGGGATTGAACTATAGTGCATAATTCCATATAGTCTTAAGTAGAATTGTGTTACACAATGAAAGAATTGGTCCTTGAAGTAATGTCTAGTTATATAAAACACTCCAAGACTCTTAAACCTCAATATTGTGTTCAAGGCCATCAAATTTATTGTTACATATATAATAAAGTTCATCATAAATATTTGAAGGGAGTCACTCTTTTTTAATATTAGAGTAGTTCGAAAACCATATTAAATCACTTCTGAATGTTTGGATATCTTAATATATCCCATATTTCAAAGAATAAATGTAGGGAAATGGAACCTCAGAGTCAACATTGCATCTTTATTGAATATCTTGAGGGTGTTAAGTGATACAAGTTTCTCCATCCCACCACTCATGAGTTTACCATTTAGAGGAGTGTTCATTTTATATAGGGTTCTTTATAATACACACTCAACACCTCTACCCCTTCCTTAGACACACCAGTATTTGATGATAGTGATGATTTAGATCAAACTGAATAACTTCTTAATGATTTAGATTCTTTTTATAGTTCTGATAATGAGAGTAGTGATGAGGATTCATATCTTCCTTCTCCCACAATATATTAATAGGATGAGAAAACACCTCTTGACTCTCTAAGTGTTGGTCCTCTTTGGGATAAACATACACTAAAAAGTGTTGGCCAATGTGTTAGAGATCCATCAAAATCCAAGCAAATCCTTTACAATTCTAAGATGCCACACAAAATTTCATTACATTTGCTTCTAATCCACAATCATTTTTTGAGGTATCAGGAAATATTATGTGGGATACAACTATGGAAAATGAGTATGGGTCCTTATAAAGGAATAACACATGGGATCTATTCCTTCTTCTTAAGGGGATAAAACTTGCTCGATGTAGGTTGATCTACCAAACAAAATTTATAATATATGGGCCCTTAGACAAGTTCAAAACATGTTTGGTATTAAAGTATTTTTCTTAGGTATGTGGCATTGACTATACTCAGATGTTCACCCTAGTTTACAAAATTAAATCCATCTAACTCACTCTCACTATTATTTCAACACATCCCTGGGATGTTTATTAGATGGATGTGAAGAGTACATTTCTTCATGGTGACCTTAAATAAGAAATAAACATGGATCAACCAAAAGGATTTGTGGAATATTCTTCATTAATTTAATACTTAATAAATATATATGGCCTCAAATAAGACCCTTGATATTAGTATGCCAAGATGGACTCTTTTATTCTTTCAGTTGGATTCACTAGATGCCATTCTAATCTGAATGTCTAAATTTTACAGTAATATAATTCACTATTGATTCTAGTTTTCTACATAGATGACCTATTGATCATAGGGAGTTCTTCATCCACCATCATAATAGTGAAAACTTATTTTTTGACATGTTCTTAATGACTGACTTGGGATTGTTGCATTACTTCCTTGGGATTAAAATTTCTCATTATGACTCTGGGATCACTATTACATAATATAAGTATGTTCTTGATTTACTTAAATATTTTAATATGGATAATTGGAAGCTAGATATGACTCCTCTATCTAGTGTGAATTTTTAGGATGATTATCCATCTCTTTTGGTTAATTTTACCTCATATCAAAAATTGGTTGGTTGTCTCCTATATCTTACACACATTAGACCTAATATTTCATATGTAGTGGGCATGGTCTCAATATTTATGTAGGAACCATAGGAGCTACACTAGAAAACAACTAATTAGATTCTCCACTACATTTAAGGTAATCATAGTTTTGGGATTCAATATGGAGCAGGCATTGATGTTGACTTAATTGGTTATAAAAACTAAAATTGATCTAGTGATATTTAGAATCATTAGTTGGTCAAGAAAGAAGTAGAATACAATTACTTTATCTTCTACAAAGGCAAAATACAAAATAATTTTTAATGTTACCACTAAGGCTATTTTACTTCAAGGGATTCTCATTAAGTTTGACATCAAGTTTTGATGACCAACAATCATCTTCTGCAACAACTAAATTACAATACATACATGTAGGAATCCAATCCTCCATCAACAAACCAAGATTATAGAGATTCATATGAATTTCATTCTGGAGCTCATCCATGATCAAGTCATTAATCTCCCTACATCCAAAAAATGGATTAAATTATTGATATATTCACCAAACCCTTCACTAAGAGTAAGTATCTTCATTTACAAGTTCTTCTTGGGGTTTGGGAAACTTTGACATCGTCCTCTATAGGGGAATTTTATTATACTTGGATACCTCATCAAGCCTTTATAAAGGGACCCCATTATACTACCTACCTAAACTATTATTAAGGCAGGGTGTTAGTAAAGTTTTTTATTCCATTTAATGGTTTTTCCCTACACATGTTTAGTTAGATTACTTAGGTGTTATTTTAGGTTATTATGAAAGATAATCTCACATTAATGAGGAAGTGAGGACATATTTATCTTTCACCTATATAACGTACCTTCCTAAATATTTTATATAAAATGATGTTAATTCTAATATTGCAATATTTTGGTTGTTGATTAATTACTTCTTCTTGCTCATGTTTGACTTCACTACTACACACACATACTTTTTTTGTGCATTAGACTCTATGTAGTAGATCCTAGATTGTGGCCCACTATGACATTTTCCATGTTACTTTGGAAATTACCCATATCCATAAAGAATATATTATTTTGAGGGCCAAGCTAGGTTAAAGAGAAGGAATCAATAATTGAGCACATTTTCATTGAAAAATTAGAAACGTGTAGTTATAGGAAGATAAAAGATAGGTATAAAAGTAATGATAGACAAATCAAGTTAAAAAACATCACACATGATATATTTGGTATAAAAAATACCAATCTAGTAACATAGACTTGACTAGCAAAAATATGCCCAAATCAAACACATGCTAAGGGAGAAACAATCTAGGAGGATCTAAGGGTAAAAAAAGAGTTTAAAATAGAGCATAGTCAAATTTTATAGTCATATTTTGAAATTTAGACTTATAAAATATCAAAATAGCAATAAGGGTAAGTGAAAAAAGTTGGGAGATAAAAAGGGGCCCTACCCATGGTCACATTATTTCTGAAAATAGATAACTCAAATTTTGTAGATTATTTGAGATGGCTACACTCAAAATTTAAATATGGTATAATAACATGAATTTTAGAATTTTAAGTCTATTTAGTAAGACACTACTTTTTGAAAAAAATGGTCAAGTATAATTTGATCAAACATCTAAAATTTAAAGAGGAACTCCTATTGTTTAGAAAAGTAGAGTAGATAGATGGCCATACATCGCATCACTTTTAGCATCATTTAGTATTATTTGAAACCCTTTGGTGGAAATCTAAATAAGATCATCTAGTTTGTGACCTATATTTTTTATTTACTTTAATATATATATATATATATATATATATATATATATATATATATATATATATAATTTTAAAAGTAAATAGATCATGAAAACTAACAAAAAATGAATATATGGTTTACAACCTCTATACCTACCTAAAAAAATGAAAATTAGTTTTTTTGAATGTGTGTAGAATTAGGCCTATTTGTGACTGTATAATTTTTATTGCATTTGGATCAACAATTTTTTTTGACATAAACATATATAGTCATGTATATTTGCAGTATGTAGTAGCCTAAAAAATCCATAGTTAGGAATAAACATAGATGAAAACCTTAAAATAGTCTAAAAAATAAAAAATATTATATTTGGAAAGAGGAGAGCATGCTTGTCATCATAGTAATAATTTTATGAATTGTCTAATTGAAATTCATAATTTTTTTGGTGATGAAAGTTAAATTTTATTATTTTCTATCAAAAATATTAGATTTGGCTATGTTTACAAGTCTAAGCCTTTGGATCAATAATCCAATCCATTTCTAAGACAAAAGGAATGGCCTTGAAATTTGAAAAAATTAAGGTGTGTACATACTATTATGTGTATGTACAATAATGTGTATATTCTATAAGCTATATGTGTTCCTATGAAATGAAATCATGGAGGTATAGAATGGAAAAATGAGATTAATGAGAAGGTGGGGTTGGTTTAATAAAATAAATGTTAAATTATAAGTTGAAATTTATACTATAAATTATTTAGTAAATATAAGAGATTAGGGTCACTCTGCATCTTATAGATTTGGTCTCATAGTAGAATGCCTTAAGATTTAGGAGATAAATTTTCAAAATGCAATTAGGTTAGTATTATTCATTTGAAATATTTTAGGTGATAATTTTTTTCAATTAATATCTATTTTGGGTAAACATATAATAATGTTTTAGGTTTTGACACCTTCTAGATTGTTTGTTGGCATTTTTATGAGTCCTAAGTTTTGTCAAAATTAGAGTTTACAAACCAGCACACACCTAACCACTCCTATATGCCAGTTTTAATTATTATTAGGTACCTTATAGGAAAAAAAGTGACATAACACCACCATAATCATTTGAAACTAGGGTAAATAGGGAAAATTTGGGCCACATTTAGGTGTGGTCACCCCAATTCAATTTTAATTCATGCCAAAGTAGTGTGTATGGATAAACATATGTTACATTGGTGACCCATGCACACCCAACCACCCATTCATGCTGATTTTACTTGAAATTATGCCTATTATAGGCCAAAAGTGACACAAAAACACCATATTCACTTATGACCATGGTAAATTTAAATAATTTATGCACATTTTTGCATGACCACTGCAATTCTCTTCAAATTCAAAATAAAATTTGTGTCATTGTGGAAAAATAAGTTAAATTATGACCTTTACAGATCCAACTACCAATTTATTTTGATTTTACTTATTATTAGCTATGTTATTGCCAAAAACAACACAAAAACACCATATCCACTTGTGACCATGGAAATTCAAATAATTTCTGGCACATGTATGTGCATTCACCCTAAATCATTTTGAATTCTATCCAAAGTGGTATGATTGAGGTAACATAGGTCACATTAATGACCCACACACATCAAACCACCACTTTATGTCATTTTTACTTGAATTTTTAGCACATTGATTGGGATAATATAGTTCTAGTTAATGAAATTATAATATTCAATGGGCCCACCACACTAATAGAACCCATACATAATGAAACCCATTAAATGATGTCAAGATGTTAAAACCAACTATTATATTAATAGGGTAGTCATTATCCATCACATGATGTTACGTACACCGTTTTCATTATCTATCACATCAACAACATGAAATACACATAGAGATGACATTAGTTTATTCTATGATATGGATATGTATTACATCACACATAATTTATTCCATGTTGAGTATTATGCACATTAGGTCACTTTGGTCATTGTATACATATTAACTATTTAATGTAGTAGCATTGATCAATTATAGACTTGTTCAATCATTGATAAACTTATTTAATAAATAAAGTGAATTAGATATAGCTTATCATATTAATAGACCTTAGCCAATATCTCTATTCACTCTAAACTTATATCTGAATCTATATGTGGTATTAATTTTCCAGTATATATTATTCCAATTAGGCTATATACTATGTCAATTCCAATGAAAATCTATATCTATATAATGAGGGTGGTATGAGTATGATCATGTCATTGTTCATTGATGAAATATGGTGCCACCATATCTCTTATTCCTATTTATTACAATCGAATGACTTGAACATATTATGTGTGTAATATGATTCACATTGATCCATTCACTTGGAAGGAACCTTCCCTATATAGATATGGGATATATATATAGCATTGATTCATTATGGTTGATTTAACATTTTAGGGTCATGGAGTTTAATCCCTAGATTATTAAAGATCTAAAAATAATAAAGTAGGGTACAAATATGATATAAATTCAACCACTAATTTATAATAAAATTAACTTAACTTAACCTTTCTAAAAATAGAAATAAATAATGTAAATAAGTACTTATCTAAAAATTGACTAAAATAAAGGATCTAGAGATTGAAACTAGGATAGAGGCTAATATGAGTGTTGTATACAAGATATAGGTGTAAAAACCCTTCCTAGATAATAACACACTAATTGGATTGTATTTCCATGTGGTGTTAGTGTCCCTATTTTATTGCAAGTTTCCGCTAAACAAAACTATTTAGAGCTTCTAAGTGCACCTATTTTTTAGTCTGCCAAGACTATTCCTATGTGCATGAGTTCTAGCTCCTTGTAGGTGATCTATTTTGACTAATTTTATATGAAAACATAAACCTCCATGCTTATAGGGCACCTAATTGGAAAAAGTATAAAAGTGTGTAGTTAGTGGGGTAGGCTAGACATCCTCAATGCCCTATTATGATGAGATTTGCTTACGTACCAATAATCCGAAGAGGGATCAAGACCGGTGTAGTTCTCACCAACTAAGTGTTGGTGCAAGTGAAAATGAAGCTAGTATGAATATTGGATTGAGTGATTTTAATGCTATTAAGACTATAAATCTAAGTAATATGAGCTTAGGAATATTTTAGATGGTTATATGTAGAAGTAGGGAAAAATAGGGATTGATAACCTTGATTATTCACCACTTATCCTGAGTTTGTTTATGTAATTTGCATCTAATTTCCATCTAGTAGATAAAGGTATTATATATATATATATATATATATATATATATATATATATATATATATAAACACAAGCACACATAATGGTAGTTCTTGTACGTGTCTTAAAAGAGGTCAAAGGCTAACCCTAGTTGATTGCTCATTTGAAAATATATCCATTGGAGATAAAATGATAGAGAGTGAAAATAGTGCTCAAAATGGGACACTAACACCATGGGGCATTATTGTATAAATTATGGCACTAGCATCCAAGTGGCAGAACTTAAGGTACTAGGGGCTAGGATGTTAAATTGAGGGCCTAAAACTACTGTAGGGATGTTTAAGGATGTGTGTGCCATATAAGAATGTTGGATAAGTGTCTAAAAATTCCCTATGATAGGTCAATGGCTAATTCATTGATGTGAGGTCTCATGTAACACTCTTAGCACTCAAGTGTCTTTTTTATATGATTACATTTACCCCCATTTATTATATAAATTCAACAAAGTGAAATGACTAGGATAAAGAAAAAAGAAGCATACTTAGACTTACTTAAAAATTGAATCTCATGAATCTGGACCTAAGTATGTAAATTATGGTCTATTGCATATCTTTTAAATCAAATGTGCATAGATCAGTCTTTACTTAAGAGATACTAAAATTTAAGACAAAAATGAGTAAAGAGATAATAGAGAGAAAAGGAATGAATACACCTCACTAGGTACACAAACCAACGCATATACATTGTGAAAACCTATGTATATGTATTTAGATAGTGATAAATTAGTGATTAACTTAGAATGGGATGATGGCTTGCTTAATCCCCATGTGTGGGTGACTCAAGAACTCAATCCAATTTTGAACCCATCATATCCCACCCTTGCTTGGTGGACCATGACCTATGAATAGCTTGGATTGGACTTATGGCATGTTTAACCCTCTCATATAGGTGGCTCAAGAACTCAAGTAGACTATGAATCCATCATCGCTTACCCATGTGTAGTAGATGCATCTGAAACTAAATCTATGTAATGTAACTAAACATGTGTAACAATAATAAGAACTTTATATTTTATCTATGTGGCCACTTAGGAATATTAGTCAACTCTAGAAAACTCAAGAATATTAGGTGGTTCCATGCCACTCAAGAATTCCAACCACTATAGATGGATTAAGGCATGAATTTGGTGTGTAACTTAGAACATGGTGTTTGATGTGTATAACCTAGAGAATGACATGGAGTTTATCAATCCATCTGATCAATCGATGTATAAGTGAGCATATGAAAACAATGTGCCATGTACATGCCCCTAAATATGATAACTGAGTATATGGATTCTTGATTGAGTTATAATAAAATGTATTTAAGAATATAAACTAAACTAGGAATGATCATGTCATTCATGATGCTCCCAATCTGAGCAAATTGGTATGAATCTGAGCCAAAATTGGTAAACTATAATTTAACCTATGCAAACATGGATTGTAAATGTTATACCTTTCTATCCCATTTATAATTTCTTAAAACTAAGGCTATGGGATAGTAGTACCATATCTTAGATAGTATAACTATGAGGTCATAGTGTTCCAATGTGGGTGCTAGTGTCCCAATTTGGGTGCTAATGTCTAATTAGTCTAATTTCTATGGAATTGAAACTAATTTGTGTGTCACTATTTCCCACTATGTTTTATTGAAGTTGATTTATGTATTCTATGCTTGTTTGTTGAAAACTATACTTTGAGTGTATTTAGATATCCCAATCTCTATGACAAACCCTTTTGAATGCCCCATGTTTCAAGGGGAGTTGTTGAACTTATACAAGAATTGACATTAAAATAATAAGCTCAAAAAAGTGTGTGTTAGTTGGATCATATATGATATCTTCATAATAACCAGTATGATGTACATATATAACTTCATAATGCAAGCTAATCTTAGAATAAGTTTGTAGTGTATCATATAAGTTATATCTAGGATTCACAAGGATGTTAAGATAGATATAAAAATATATATGAACAAAAAAATATAAGTAATAATTGAGTAGCTACCTAGGGGGATGGGGCATGATGTCCATCACAACACCCAATTAAGAATGGGAGATGCATGAGGTCCCTCATGGCATCTAGAACTAGAATGTGTAATAAGCAAGAAACAATTGTGATGGTCATGATGCATATAATAATGCATACATGAGGCACACAAAGTAGGCCAAGGGGACAAAATATAAGGGACATAGGCACATGTCACTAAATTTGAGAAATCAAGACATATAAGGACATGTTCAAATCTCCACATACACAAGCAGCAAGCAAGTTGGATTATATCCACATAGAAGAAAATGTAACATCAATCAATAAGGCACACATAAGGACATGGGAACATGTCCAAAACATACATATAATTAAAAATAAATGGTGTATATCCATAGAGCAATAGCATTTTTAAATGACCTCAAATAGAATAAGCATAAAGACATAATCAAGTCTAAACTAGAAAATATAGAAATGAAAGTATGCATGAACATGTGGTACAAATTTATATAAGAGTGAAGATGTGCATAGGCTAAGTATAGAGTAGTAGTAGTCAATAATTAATCTGAGTAGGTGTAGGATGATCAATATCAAGATATAACAATGTTAAATATGTGATGTAGAGTTTAGAAATATGTAGCCTAGCAATCAAAATTATGTATAAGATGGCCTCAAATGGGTGAATGTATCAAATAAAGAGATCGTATATCATTGTATATACATCTAGTGGGTATATATTAACAAATATAGATCTTTGTAGTGGACCTAGGTCCTATAAGTATCTATGAATAATTTATAATAAAAATTGGAGTAATTTATGTATGATAAAAACTGACTACACTAAGATAGCTAACATACGTAGTGTTTGGAAAATATAAAAGATGTAAACATGGCAATGAATACAATCTATAATTTTTATTTTATGAGAAAATATTTGATTTTTTTATGTTTTGACATATTATATTATTTTTTTATTTTATGGATATAATCTATGTGCAATAAGGGTAGACCATACTAATTGATGAATCTCATGGGAGACTCATTATCAATATGGTTTGTGTCAAATAAAAGAATGGAAATCTTGTGTGTTGTATGAAAAGGTAACCTGGGTCCCATAATCTACTATATTGAATGATCTATAGTTTTCACTATCTGTGGAGTGGTGCCAAGAATCCATGAAGTTGACATGGGTATCCTATGAACTATAGGGGTCTTATGGAACCTATCCGGTATAGGATGCCATAGTTGGCATGGGTGCCCTATGTTGATAACCCTAGGAACTCAATAACATTGGTCTTGGATGGAAATGAGTAGAGGGAGGCCATCTAGAATATATAACATATCTATAACACAAATAATTATCTAATAATGGTCTTCATGGGACAGTATGCATACATGGTAACACTTTAGGAGTAGGTCTCACTTGCACTAGTGAATCCACTGAATTCTTTGATGTAATGATGGGAACTATGCTTAGAACTATAATTATTCATTGTGGTCTAGATACTACTATAATATGATACCCATCAATGATATTATATAGTTAGTGTGCATCCTCTATATTAGTGTGATAATATAATGGTGGTAGATGTGTCTAATATGTATAACGAGCACCTAAAGTGTTGCTTGTCTCTTTAGCTGTATGTTTTGTAAATGGATTCAAAAATATTTTCAATGCCTTAGCTTATGTTTGTTAAAATTTAGGTGTCTCTATGGGTGTCTCCACATCAATGATGTTGGCATATATTAAATATTATATCTTATGTTTCAAGGTGATACATATATTTTTAGTATGGCATGGTGCCCTATGATAGTCTCAAAATGCATTGGAATCAAAGTTATTTGGAATAGACCAGGTTGTATCAACCTATTTTATTAGAGGGAGAGATATGACATTGATTCTAGGATCTAATATAAAATGCATGCTGACTATTTTAGAAGGTTGGTAAAAACTCTTCATGGAGGTGCTGATAAAACAAACTGAGGAGGTGGATCTAAATCTGCATTGACTATGACCTTTGGATTGTTCTTATTTTTAGTGTCACTTAATTTATATGGATTCTTATTATAACTCTTAGTAGTTGATTCTAATTATCTTTTATATTTTTATTTTCCCATAGAGAGAATTTTGAATTCTATTTCTTTCACTTTGTGGCATAAATCCATGAATGTTAATTTTTTTTTGAACAAGATAGCATCATTGAATGCTGGTAGTAAAATATATTTGAATATGTCTTGGATATATCTATCTACCATGGTGATATTCATATCTTCTAATATAATTTTATATTTCAAGACATATTCTACAATAGGATCATTATATTTTTGTTTTAGTTGTGCCACTTGAGCATATGAGATCTTATCACCAATGTTAATTGAAAAGTGTTATAACAACATATCTACCAATGGATTGAATGTAGTGATAGGCTGATTTGGAAGATTTTAGACCCAATGTAAATCATAGTCTTTTAGACTTCATGGGAACCGGACTCATAGTACAAACATGATGCATAGAAATCTTGTAGATGGTGCTCTAGGTCACCCTTACCATCATACAAATTAAGTTTAGGTGCCACGAATTTGGATGGGAAAGGATTTGACACTATGTGATGTACCAAAGGTGTATATAAAATAATATGAGAATCTAACCCATGTGATGGTTGAGTAGCATCCTATTCAATATGTAACACCTTAGCATGCAGAGAATGAATCTCATGCATAAGGTATTGTATCTAGAGAGGAGGAACTAGCCATAGGAGGTGTTGCCATTGTTGAATGTTGTTGATTTAAAATGGGTTGTTGTACAAACTAATTTTACCCCAAAGTAGGTGTAACAATATTGTTATTTGGGGGAGTAGAAGATTGACCATTATTTGATTTGTTCTTTATTTCCATTACGGCTTGTAAAATTTGTGCATGATCATGGGGCTATTCTTGAAGTCTATCTCTAAAACTCTATAAAATATTGTCCTTATTGATAATAATATATTCAGTGTAAAGTTTGGGAGAGTGTCTTGATTCCCATCTTATGTATTATTTTTATCTTGATTATACTACTCATCTTATACTTTATGATTTTGATATGAACTTTTGATAAGCACAACTTTTCTAGGTATCTATGAATATACATGCTGAACACTAGCATATTCCAAAGACTACACATATAATTTTATTTACCAATAATGTGACCTTTTCACTTAATAACATATTATGATTCTATAATTCTAATATTAGCTTGCTCTTACTAATAATTTTATCCCTTAGAGACTCATAAGTGCAAACCTTGGTTGATTTTGATTAAACATGTTGGCACACACCCTATAGGGGAGAGGTGGAGGCATTGATTTGCTAGGTATGTGTATTAGTAACAATAGTATAGGTTGAATCATCTCATGGAGGAGTGATATCATGGACTTGGTTAGAGGGAAAGTATCTATCACCCTTATCAAGATGAGGAGGAAGAGGACATTCTTTCCTTTGTATAGGATATGACATTTTAACTTAAAACATGGTTTTTAACGTATTAAATCTATGGATTAAGTCTAATAAACTACATTTTAATTGATCCTCTATATATGCAAAGATTTGTTTCTTAATTGAATTCAATAAAAGAGAATAATAACATGTTATAGATATAATTAAATATGACATACATTTTAACCGATATAAAACATCATGTACATATATGTCTATGTCATTTTTGAATTCATTCCAAGTTAAAAGAAACAAGCATGCAAAAAAGATATAAAACATTGTACTAAAAAGTGATAAACTTCATCTATCATGATTATCATTATTATTAGAAATATAAATAAAAAAATACATGGATTTGAGATCTAATTATGGGTCTTATAAGGCTAAAAACACAAACCTTAGGGTTATCTAGAGTTAGGTTTTGTGAAATATTCAAAGTCAGGTTCACCAAATGATTTAAATTTTTATGGTTATTGAGTATAAGCCCTATATTATTAAAGCACTAATCATAGTAAATAAGGGTAGAAATATTCAATAAATACAACCATTGATTTATAAAAAAATTGAGTAATTTTAACCTTTCTAAAAATAAAAATAAATAATGTAAACAAGTATTTAGTTAGAAGTTAACTGAAATAAGAGATCTAGAGATTGTAAACTAGGATAGAGGTTGATATAAGTGTCATAGATAGGATCTAAGTGTCAAATCTCTTCTTGGACAATATCACCCTAATTGGATATTAGTACCATGTGGCATTAGTTTCCTTATTTTGGTGTTAGTGTCCTCTATGTAAAACTCTTTTGAGATTTTGGGTGCACTTGTGTCTAGGTCTGCTAAGCCTATTCTTGTGAGGATTAGTATTGGTTCCTTATAGGTGGTTTATTTTGATTAATTTTATATTCAAACCCTAAAAATCCATGTTATTAAGGCATTTGGTTGGCACAATTCACAACGTGAGTTTTAAATGGCATAGGCTAGACATCCTCAACACCTCATTATGATTAGATTTGCCTACATACCAATACTTTGAAGATGGATCAAGTTTGATGTATTTATCCCCACCTAAGTGCTATGAAAGTGAAGTGAATCTAGTATGAATATTGTCATGAGTTTTTCAATGTTATTGTAATTAGAAATATGAGTAATCTAAGCTTAGTAATGCTGTATATGTTTATATGTAGAATTTGGGTAGAATAGGGATTGATAACCTTGATTGCGTACAATTTATTCTATGTTTTTTTTATGTTATTTGCATTTGATTTACATCTATTTTGACCTTAGGTTGTTTCTCATTTGAAAATATATCCATTGGATACAAAAGGAGGGAAAAAGATAATATCTCCAAAAATGGGACACTAGTGTCATGGGGTGCTATAGTCCAAATTATGGCATTAGTGACTAGGTAGTATAACTTGAGGCACTATGGGCCAATATGTTAGATTGAGGGTTTAAGACTACTTAAAGGATGTTTAGGAATATAGGTAGCCTACACAAAGGCTGGATAAGTGTCTAAATAGGTCATAAGATAAGTTTAGGACTAGTTAGGGATGGGTGGTCTCAAGTAACACTCTTACCACTCAAGTGTCATTTTGAGATGATTACAATGGTCATACTAATATTTGAAGAAGTGGGGTGGATAAATTTCTCATCTTGTTAGTCCCTTGACTCAAATATTGTAGGTTCAAACATTGTTCACCCCTCACCCTCCTCATATAACATGGATAAGTGAGCTATAATATATTGATAGGGGCCCTCAATTAATATAATAAATTATTTTAGTCTCCATCTATATATATGGATCTCATCCTATATAGATATAAATATGGGTTTTTAAGTTCTTATATATAGATAGGGGCCCTAAATTGGCTTACAAATTGAGGGCTCAATTGACCTTATATAATGGTGACCACCCTTATATATTTTTTGATATAAAATATATAACATTAGTCATAAGTGATTTATGTATGAGTTATGTGTAAATAATTAACATTATTACCTTATATCTATTTATAATATGGATAGGGAATATATAATATAATGGACACACTAGTGGGTATTGCCCATATATATATCAACCATCTATATTTGAGGTTGAGATAGATTCCATAATATATGAGGGACACTTGATTGATGATAAAATCTATATATATAATTGGTGAGGGTACCACATAGAGATTAGGGGGATTGCTTTATATATATATATATATATATATATATATATATATATATATATATATGAAAATAATGGGACCCACATTCTAGTGAGTGATGTGAAAAAATTCCCTTCTATTTATATAGGTCATAAGTAATATATTGATGAATTGAGGAATAAAACCCCACTTGATACCCTAAATTGAGGGATGACATTAAAAATATAATGGTGACTATATGATTGAGAAATGATTGCTGAGAACCCATACCCATCTTAGGGATTCAATGATTTAATAGGTTATATTTTATTATACTACATATAAATTTAATAGATTATATAAATCAATTTAGTCTATTTTGGAATAACACTAATGATTGTTGAGAATAACACCAATGTTTAGCATGAAGAACAAGGGAGTGATAGGTGGATGAAAAACATTAGGGGAAAATGATGAAATGAAAAACAAAAAATTCTTTTTGGAAGGGTGTATGCAATTTTTAAAATGGTATACACATTTTTCAAAAAAAATTGAGCTTATCTTACCTTGGCATGGTACAATCACCCCCTCATCAATCATCATCTTCCCTCATCATCCATAACCACTCCATAATTTTCCCTCATGAAAATAATTAATCCTTCATTAGATCTCATAATCCCTCATCATTCTTAATCACTCCCTAATTAAAACTCATCATCCCTCATTATTCCTAATCACACTGTCATCATTTTTCATCATTTTTCATCCTCCCTAGCCATCCTATCATCATCCCTCATTGTTACTCATCATCCATAATAATTCCTTAATTGTAATTCATCATCCCTCATCATCCATAATCACTCCCTCATCAAACATAATCATACCTCATCGTACCTATTCACTCCCTCATTTTACCTCATCTTCCCTCATCCTCTGTAATACTCCCTAATCACTCTCTCATCTATCCTCATTTTACCTAACCTCATAGACCCTAATCATCCAAAATAATCCTTAATCACTCCAACATCCCTCATCACCAATAATCATCATTAATCACTCCCTAATTGACCTTTATCATCCCTCATAGTCCCTAGTCACACCCTCAGCATTGATCATTATCACTCATCATCTGTAAACACTCCCTAATTATTCCTCATTGTCCCTAATCATCCATAATCACTCCCTCATTGACCCTCATGATTCATCCCCAATCACACACACACACACACACACACACACACACACACACACACACACACACACACACACACACACACACACACACACACACAACACACACACACACACACACACACACACACACACACACACACACACACACACACACACACACACACACACACACACACACACACACACACACACACACACACACACACACACACACACACACACACACACACACACACACACACACACACAAACACACAAAAACTTATGTGTGTGAATGTGTGCAAGTAATAAAATTTCATTCCACCCTTCACTCACTTGCCTACCTATTTATTCTAGCCTGGGGATCTAGATATAAACTCTCTCTCCATTTCTAGCATGAATCTCCATATAGATCTTTGAATCATACTAGAAAATTAGATGATATCTTTGAGTTCATTATTTGAGTGAAATATTATGAGTTAAATAAGAATTTATTTTATGCTTATTTTAGTGATAAAAATTTATAATTGGAATATAAGATAATTAGGTAAAAGTGATAAGCCACTACACCCAACATAAAGGTAATGGATGGAGTACTTAGGAATGAGGATGTAGTGATTAGGGATGATGATGTAGTGATTGGGGATGATAAGGGATAGTGAGGTCATTGAAGTAGTGATTAGGTACAATGAGGGATGAGGAGGGAGTGATTAGAATGAGGGAAGGATAATGAGATAATGAAATAAACATAAAGTGGTGGTTTGGTTCATGTGGGTCATTAATGTGACCTATGTTTCCCCATTCACATCACTCTATCTTGAATTAAAAGTGATTTAGGGTGACTATGCATACATGTGATATAAATTATTTGAATTTTAGTGGTCATAATTGGATACATTGTTGTGTCACTTTTACAACTAATGGAGATAGTTACAAGTAAAATTAACATAAATTGGTGGTTAGGTGTAAAAGGGTCACAATTTAAATTAATTTTCCATAATCACACATTTTTTTCATGAATTTGAAAATATATCGGTTGGTCATGCACAAATGTACCTAAAATTATTTGTATTTACATTGCTCATAAGCAAATATGGCATTTTTGTGTCACTTTTGACTTATAATAGACTTAATTGTAGGTAAAATCAGCATGAATGGGTGGTTAGGAGTGCATGGGTCACCAATGAAACATATGTTTCCCCATGCACACTACTTTGGCATGAATTTAAATTGAATTGGGGTGATAATGCCTAAATTTGTCCCAAATTATCCTTATTTACCCTAGTTTCAAATGACTATGATGTTATTTTGTCACTTTTTACTTATAAGGGACCTAATAGTAAGTAAAAATGGCATATAGAGTGGTTAGGTGTGTATTGGTTTATAGAATTTAATTTAAAAAAAATAGCACTCATAGAAATGAGAAAAAGTAATCTAGAAAGTGCCAAAACCTAAAAAATAAATATATGTTTACCCAAAATGTATATCAATTGTAAAATTTATACCCTAAAATACCTAGGTTCAATACTGAAATCTTGAAAATGACCATGTAATAACTAGATTGGATTTTTAAAAATTATCTCCCAAATCATAAGGCATACAACTATGATACCAACCCTAGAGGATGTAGTGTGACACTAATTTTTTATATTTACAAAAAAAATTTAAAGTATAAGGAATATAAATGTAAAAATATAAATTTCAACTTATAAATTTCACCTTAACATTTATTTTAGTAATCCCCCCACCTTTTAATTGCTCTCATTTTGGCATTCTAGATCTCAATAACTTAATTTCTCAGGAATGCATATGCATTATAACATGTGCGTGCTTTGTTTTTTTCAAATTTCAATAAATGGAAGTGGGTAATAACTATAATGTGTACACATTATAACATGTATGAATTTTAGGTTTGGTGTTTATTGAGGCTAGAAACCATAACACATACACGTTATGAAATAAAACATACACATTACACAAAAATGTCCATTAGATTATCCCCAAACTTCATGTACTTACCCATAAGGTGTGATGATTCCTTATCCCTTTATACTTATTTTTACATAGCCTAGTTATTAATCTTTATCTTATTAATGTTACCTATCCAATTGGGTAGATCTAAATCTTATATTAAATCTACTCATTGAAATATTATATTTATTATTTTGTGTAAAACAAGATTTAATGTAAATATAAAAGGTGAATCTTGACTCTTTCAAAAATTATAACTATGGGTTTTCAATCCATCAATGCTCTTATTTTTTTAATTTTAAATATAATTTTAAAATTGTTAACTTATTTCCATAAATTCATAATTATTTTCAAATTTGTGTCTAATGATTATCAACCATGGCTACTTCTAGTGATGGTGCTCCTTTTATCGTAAGTGTACATTTAAGTTAACCATTTAAGTTTGATAAGATACCCATTATTTAAAATTTGTGATATTTATTATGAAACATATAAGGATGTTTATGATCCCAAATAAGTTGATCCATAGAGGTTGGAAACTCTAGAAAGCTTCATAATACAAATTCAAATAGATCCTAGATGTGTGGAATAATTATTACAAATTTAAAACTAGAAAACAAGGTCTTATAAAAAGAAAAAATGCATGAGATATCTCCAATAAATGATTCGACCCATTTTACATTATGTGGTGAGGCTAGTGATTCTCATACAAATCTTCCACTTAGTACCAAATCACCTTTGACTGACACTATTATTCTTGATGTGTCTAAAGTTACAACTTGTAATCCAAAGATAAATATTCTTCTAATGAATTTATTTATTCAGTGTCTTGGTCTTGGAAAGGTAAACCAATGGAAATCCTACATGTAATATAACATATAATGACTAAAATTTATAACTAATTAATGACATGATGGTGAATGTTTTCACAATTAACACAAAAAACTAGAAAATCTAGCCACATGTTTTCATTTTTGGACTTATTACATAATCTATTGTCTCAACAAGTGTGTGTTCATCCATTATCTCTATAAGTTTTTAAAATAAGTTTACAAAATATAATAAAAATGGGGATCCATCTCAACACATAAAATTATTTTTCGCATCTTGAATTAGATATCACCATGATGGAATTCTAATGACCAAAATGTTTCATAGAAACCTCATAATATATGCTTTACATTGGTTCTATTCTTTTCATAAATTTAATGGCTACTTTCCCTCTTACCAATAAAATTTTCACTAAACATTAGTCAAAACACAAAGTTTTCATAAAATTTACAAATCAAACAAGGAACTAATGAATGTTATGCAAACTATTCACCTAAATTAAAAATCATGCTTATCAAGATGTCACACACACTTCTTAATAGTGAGATTACAATCATATTATTAAATATGTTGTTTATGTAGACACATAAATATGGTCACAAGTACTTGAAAATTTTAATTCTTGAATCCAATCCACATGACTTGCACACAAATCCATGACTCCTATTCACCATTCCTTGAATCCATTTGTCTATATGTGGGATCAATCCTTTGTCTACCATTACTACTATATAGAACCTTCAATGTCAAATTCACAAGATATATAAAATGACCTTTAGATTATCCCCATCAGATGACAACTATATCTTATCCTCTTGTACATGTTTACCCTAGGAAAATAAGGGGACAATGTGCCCCTATCCACTTATAGTGGTCACATCCCTTGCTAATTAGTGACTAGTTCCTAAAATTAAAAACATTGTTTTGGGTCTTCCTACATGTTTCATAAGGTTCACTAAATGAAAAAATCAAAAGATTGACTAATAAATACATTTCAAGATTCACTAATTGATATCACTTGATATTCACCTAGTACAAGCACCTAAACTTTTGGACATTGAAAAAATATACCCTATTCTCTCCAAATTATGAATCGCTCACAAGGAGATAACATATTCCAATTTAGTATTCATTTAAATCAAGTCAAAATATATCATTTTCAAGTATAAAATCCATATTATAGTAGCATACACATAATCTAAGGATCATAATTACACATTCAATCTAGGTGGGATTAATTTATATCCTTAGAGTATTGGATGCATAGGAAATGACAAATCATTAAAGGGGTGATTGAGGTCATCTCAGCCCATTAAACTCCCCTTATTTTATTGAAAACTTTCAAGTTATCAAAGTTTCTTAAGAGTTTCAATGACAATAAAAGACATAATGATTTATGCATGTTCAAACACTAGTTGTACTATATAATATTACTCATCATCTACAAGCACATAAAGAGTAGTGGTTAGCTTATATTCATTGTCAATTAGGGCAAGTCTATGGTCAAAGAACTTAGGTGCACTATGTTGTTGTCCACCTAAAATAGACCTATCCAACAATATATTTTATTTCTACATGTGATGTCATTTCTATAAATTTTATTTCTCTATATTTCCACATTATTAGTCTATCATATTCAACTCTGACAAGTCCATTTCCAACGGAATAGAACATATTGTGCCACCATCCACTTATAGTGGACTTATCCATACTTTGTTTCTATTCTTGATTTTGATCCTAAGCCTATATGGTCACATATTCTTCTAATTTTCATAGTAAAATAATCATAACAATAAATAAGACTCGATATGTAATTTAAGTATATTTATTCTTTATAATTTTATAAAAATATTAACTTTCCATATTTATCCATTTATCAAAATTAGAATTGTTGAATATTGTATATCTTTGGTATTCAAATATTTCTAGTTTTAAACCTATATGGCCAAATAATTTTTTTTTTTTCTTTTTTTTTTTTTTTAAAATTAAAAAAATGGTAAAACATATTGGTGAACATGAACCTTTATTTTCAAGCATTTTAGTTTTAATTTTATTTTTTCAATTTTGACCTGTCTTTTTCTTTGTTTTACTAGAAAATGTGTTTTGATAGTTTTAAAACTCATAGTCATTATCATATAGGAAAAATGGTTGTTAGTTTTGATTTCATTATGGTGTGAGGGGTAATTATACAATACTCAAGCCATTATATAGGAGTATGTACATATTTTATACATAATATTCATTCTAATATTATAATACTATAATTTCTTTAAACAACACAAATGTATAAAGATGTTCTTAATTAGGTAGTACACTACATAAGTTTACCAAGTAATGGAGAACCACCTTATGTTGATTCTATTATAAAAACTTTAAGATGGACAAAATCAAGTATCTATAAAGAGTAATTACCTCAAAAAAATATCATACATCAAAGTATACGATTATACATCAATGTTTTTTGTGTATAATAAATTTGTTAAACAAGTTTTTTTTTGATAATGTGTTATGACTAACCATTTTTAATATCTCTATCTCAAATTAAGTAGGTATACAAGCAAAAGATATTATTTATTGATAAATTATCATTCAAGAATTTGATAATATTCGATAATAAGTACTCAGATAAATTACATTACTCATAATCGTGGGTCGTGATATGCTAGCCATCATCTGTTAGGTCATGCCTATTGACCTCAATTATAATATGTTTTAATGCATACCATGGATACATGAGATGAAATCTAGTTCCATATAATATACACTAATGTTCAAATTTTAGTTACACACACACACACACACACACACACACACACACACACACACACACACACACACACACACACACACACACACACACACACACACACACACACACACACACACACACACACACACACACACACACACACACACACACACACACACACACACACACACACACACACACACACACATTCCATTTGAATCACAAACCATTTAAATAATTTACATTAACTCAACATGAGGATCACAACACTCCTCATGTGTAATCATGTGAAAAACAATTAAAATAAATTAAACCACCAAGTTTATCTTCTAATCCAATAGCATCATAAAAAACTATAGTAAATATGTATTTGGTATTAAATATTTTTAAAATATGGGATATATAATAAAATTATTAGGAACACATGTAAAAGGCATTATTAATCCCATTAAAGTAATTTAGCCAAAAATGTGACAAAGAATTGGTTATTTTGAGAAATTAGGCACATCATATAAAGAATTATATAAAACACTCACTATTTATACACACTTCCTCAATTCAAAATAATATCCAAGATTAATTTCATAATACATATGCATTAAATTTGATATACCATAAAAATGATAGATGATACAACTTTTCTAGAAATTTTGACATTAGATGAATCTTCAAATGAGGAGTCCCTCCTAAAATACTTGGGGACATACAAAGATATTCATTATTTTTATCATAAGAATATATATCATTATTTAATAAATAACAAGGTATAATTTGGATAAGTGGATGATATTAATGAAAAAATTGGAGTAGTTTGTTCAAGAAGGTTTGTCAAGGTGGATGTTGGCCTTGACAACAAGGAAGCTATAATAGTCTACTTCCTGTAGTATCTGGAAAATACAACAATTGACTCTTATTGGGAAACTAGTGAATTATTTCATGACTAAGGTAAGAACAAAATATAATACTAAAGGAATTCATTTTGATTTCCCAGAGCTTCCTCATTCTTCATTCAAATCATATATGGTTTGTAGCACCCATCCTTACGCAAGGATATCATACCTTACTCATAGACCTATGAAAACGTTTTTGATTGTCCCAATATTGTAAAATCCTAAACCTATCATAGAAAGGAATATACCTTTTATTACTTTCAATAGATATAGTCATCTAAGACTTGACCATTATGATGAAATTCCCATATCTCCCCTCAAAAATGTCTCCTCATACATAGGTGAGATTGTCACTACCCCTATTGAACACATTAGAAACATTGATAACTTATGAAATATACATAATATCATTGAGGATAATATATCCATTAGGTTTTCTTTTGTCTCTTTCAAATGTAAATCTATTTATTGGTATGGTACTTTGGCTTTTGAATCTATCACCACATGGGATGAATTGGGTGATGCTTTGAGGAGAAGATTTTAGGATAAAAGTGACAACATGACATTGACTAAGAAACTGACCAATATAAGGAGAATAACTCAAATATATATTAAATACTTCAACACAAGGTTTTATAATACATGGGATAGGATCCCAATATTGTTAAGATGTATTGTACATTGTGTTTTCATTTATTATTTTAAGGCTTTTAACAATGATATTTCTATGATGGTACAATCTATGGGAGGGAATGCATTACCTAATTCCTATGAAGTGTCCATTAGGGATGAGAATTGTTTTATTTATGCTAGGAATATTTATCCATGACCTCCTATTCCTGTATTCCCTAATTTGCAAACCCCTACACTTGTTATTTCTCCCATACCTAAACCAAAACATAAGCCAATTTCCCCTAGTCAATCAATTAAATCTAATAAGGTAGAAAGAATGAGGGACATTGAGAAATAACTTTTAGGCCTTAAGAGGATTATATAATATCATCACCTATGACCTATACAAAGACACTACCATCATAATCATTGTTATCCAAACTATCAAGGTAATAAACCATCCTTTTTAAGTCATCTTAAAGGTCAAGGGAAACTAATTTAGTCAAAGTAATATAATGGTTTTAATCCCAATGATCCCTCCAACTTAAAATAATTAGTACATACTCAAAATAACCTTGCTCAAGATTATGAGGGTCATATTCCATGAGATCATCTCATGATATATCTACCTATGCCAATGAGACCTTCAATCAAGCTTTCATGGAAAATTTGGGAATAATTTGATCCATGACTCAAGATGAGGCACCTAATGGAGGAGATAATAATGAAAATAGTGCTCAAGTGAGGTATGATTTAATAAATTGGAGGAAGTATGACTCATGTGTTATGAATTACCAAGGGCAATCAAGCAAAGAATCAAGTCCTATAGCTACAAACACAAGGGCAAAGAGAAAGGAAATTGAAGAGGTTTAATGGGATGGTAATGGTCCATCAATGATATTTCAAACATCCCAAAGGGTAGGTATGTATAATGTAGTCCCAAATGCACAAGTAGATCAAATATTTTAGAATGCTAAGATTGATTTTATACATCAAAATTCTCAAGTTATAGACAACATTGTTCTTATTAGTGGACAAGCTAAGTTTAGTTTCTATTTTACTAAAATTTTAAAGCAAATGAATAAATCTCATGTGAATGTATCAATTTGGGATAAATTAGCAATACCTAAACAAGCATGCCTAATCCAAAAATATTTGTCCAAACTCAACATGACAACCAAGTATCCTAGTGGGAGAGAAGAAGCCTTGACAAATACATTGAAGCATAATGAGGGATAGCCAAATAAAACCAATAAAGTAGATAAAACTCATTGGTTATATGTCTCTATCATCATTAGAGATGATTTGGTTCATAATTATTTTATTGATAGTGGAGCAAGTAATTGTGTCATGTCTAAGTAAGTAGTTGATAACTTAAATTTGAAGCATGAGCCTCATTCAAAGGGAGTGTTATAATTGGATGGGTCAACTGCTAATAAAAATGGCATAATCAAAGGTTTAAAACTTGATCTTCATGTTTATATTAATTTAAATATTCCTTAAGATGTTTTGGTGGTGGATGGGCCATCTCACTTTGCCCTTTGTTTGTCAAGATATTTTACTACTATGGTTGGAGGATACTTGACTTAAAATTGGTCCTATATGACATTAGGACTAGGTATGGTTCTAAAGTGTCAATGAAATATAAACCTCTATCTCAATTTCATGTAGATCCATATGTTCCTTATACATAAAACATGAATTATAATATTTGTGATGAATAAGATCATCCTAGTGATCAATAACCTCTAACACTCCTTGATAGCATAGCTGACTTGTACCTTGATTAATGGGGAGTTAAGTAGTATGTATTTAATCTATATGATCAGATTGAAGAAAATAGTCTTAGTACATACATTCTCCATGAATAATGTAATGGATCTCTTAGGGAAAATTTTGATGACACTCTAGGATAGGATACATGGGGAAACTACCTTTTGCACATGGCTAATGATGTTGATATTCCATCTATAACAAAGAATTATACTCTTAGTGATAATTAATTTTTTCTTGCCAAAGAGGAGATTATTCATGAGCATAAACCTCAAGAAGAGGTATATGATATGCGGTAACAATTTAATGCCATAGTGTATGAGTTTGAAGAGGTAAGTAAGTCTACATCTATTTAAAAGGAAGAAAGACCTCATGATGAGGTTAATCAAATACCTAATGAGAAAAGAAGACATCCTTGATTACTCCCAACAATAGACATACTTTAGTAAAACACATTTTAATTAGGGAGGGGTTTCATGACTCCCAATGATCAGCTTGAGAAGTTCTAGGTGGAAATGACAAATTTCAAGTAAACTTAAAAGTCAAACAAACCTTTAGAAAATCTATATGGAGTGTTCATGAGAGTTCCAAGTGACACACTTGTTAGTAAAAAATCCAAAAATGTTAAGTCATTTGATTACCTACATAATTAATTTCTCATTGATAAACATTCAATATATGATGTTTGTTTTCATGGAGCAACAATGATTCTAGAAGCATTGTCCTTGACCTTGGTTGAAGAAATAAAGTACTTGTCCTTCACCTCAAGTGTTTTGAGGTCTTTTATATATTAGGATAGGTGTGTGTTTTCCCTAAGTGCTTGGAGAGAACATGTGTGTGTCTTGGTGTCTTATTTTGTGTGTTTATTTCTTGTTATTTTTGGTGTGTTTATGGATTTTTTTCAGAGGCATATCACTATCAATTACAATATATGGTTGACTCCATTTCCCAATAGAAGGTGAAGACAACTAGTCCTTAGCATAACAAGCATTCCACACCTAAGTCAAATTGGGTCAACCCCATTGCATGTTAAAACATTCCATAAGGTCCTATAGGTTTTAAAATGGTCATCATGGTCTTAAATAAAGTCAAGTCATACTTTTAGGGTCACTTAATATGTTCTAACCTTTGTCATACTTGTCCATTTGTCTTAATGTCCTTTTATGCCACCTTTTTAGTCATGTGAATGAATTTTATGGTTTTCCACAAAAATACAAATGTGTTAAGAAGTAAGATAACATAGCATAGGTCAGAGAAGAGTTAGAGAAGGCTTTGGAACTAAATCTTGTAGTTTTAATGTAAAATAAAGATGATCATCTACAAAGAAGTTAGCTTCAAGTGTTGTATAGCTAGAGGTAACTCATATTCAAGTGTGAATGATTTAATAAGGTTTCTTGAGATCCTTAAAGGTCATTTATAGGCTAAGGTAGCTTCAATAGATTCAAAATTAATGAAAATTGGTTCCTCTTTCCTATCACTCCCTTGGATAGTTCAGAAAGGGTTAATAGCTTTCCTTTTGTACAAATAGGAGAAGAGGAGTTAAAGTGAGTGGATTAGGTGGATGTTATGGGTTATTATGATATTTAATTTAATGGTCATAGTTTTAGGATTGGTTTCCTATTTTATATGAACAATCACTAATATTTTTAGTATCTTCAAACTACCTATGTCATCCCAATGGTTTAGTTTTCCTAATCTGGCTGCATTTTGGAAATTGGTCTATGTGAACCAAGTGATTTATGTGGAATTATAGAGCATATATACCCATTTCATGTAACTTCAACCTGGTTGTCATGTGTGGACATGAAAATATAGGTAAAACCATCTCTCTATTATATAAGTGAAAACCAATGGTTTAGGGAATAATGTTTTAATAGTTGTAGGTGAAGGTGTGAAATGTAAATTTTCAAAACAACTTGAAATGATTACCCTTGTAGTGTAATGTGATTTATAAACTTAGTTGATCATGTAGGCAAATATATTTTGAGGTCATAATCAACCTATATCCTCTATATCATCTATAGGTAGAATGCATATTGAGTATGTATGTCTTAGAAGATGGAGGTGTCAATGATTTTTGAGAGATCCAAGTTGTATGTTCTAAGATCTATAATATGTCTCCATTACATTTAAGGCACATAACCTATTCTACCAATTCAAGAAGAGATCTAAGAATTCAAAATAGTGAGACCATTACCTACAGTCAAACCTAGATGGAGAGGTACAGATGGTAAGAAAGTTACAAATGTTAATGTTTAACTTAACTTCTCTAAAAATATATTTTTCTCCACACATTATCATCTCATGGTGAAGGTATATGACATCTATGAAATCTTAATAGTTTAATTCTTACATCATAGATGGAGAGGTTACATCTTATCACAAAAGGAGGTTGTTAGGTCAAGAGAAGAAGATGGTTGAATGGATTTCAAATAAATCAAGTTTCTAATGGAAATACCTAGATAACTATATTGTCATTATGCCAAAATGAATTTGGCACAATGTAACTTGCAAGTAACACCTAGTGAATTAACTGGAGAAAGATGATTGCAGGTCTCAAAGCCAAAAATGAGTCTATCTAGGTATGAATGGTCCTAGTGACCCTCAAGATAAAATAAATGTATGAATTACATTTCTCAAATATGTATCATCACCTATAAAAATCCCTTGATTCCCCTAATTGATACGTATAGTTTGATTCATACTCAAGCTAGCCTATGTTAATGAAGGATGCATATTTGATTATTAGGTAGAGGTATATTATGGATGATCACGTAGAAATCAATCTTGGAGTGATTATATCAAAGTTTCATGTGATTCCTAGAGGCAAGGATGAATAAATACAATCATAGATAAAGGTTCTTAATTCCTATCAAAACCCTACATAGTCATATGCCTAGAAGATAGTCTTGAGAGTTTGAAGTCTTTAAGGCTCTTGAAGCGTGAATAGGATTTTAAACATGATACAAGGAGTTATCATGAGTTTAAATAGGATTTAATGATATTTTATAGGTCAAAATAATAGGGTAAGCACTCACTATTTGGTCTTAGACTTGAGGCACTCCACAATAAGGCAATCTATAGACCTAGTACATTGATGATAAAAGGATGAAAAACATAGACCTGGATGACTATGGGATGATGTAGGGTTGGTTTTAAGGTGAATGAGTGTTGAGAAGGTCTTAAAGTCACTATGAACACTCAGAGGTGGTCACATACTCAAAAACCCAGTCTATGCCTATGATACCTAGAACTAGGCATGAACCATCAATATTCTAACCTCATTTATGTGATAATTTGATCTTTCCAATAAATTTCATAGATTTCATGGGAGAGTGAGGGTTGATAAGATTCATAAATTCTTAGAAATTAACTTATATTGTCCATTTTTTGCATCTATTTATCTCAATGGTATCTAGAATGCATAGCAGCTACTCAAGAGCCAACTTATTTCACTCCCATATATATCAAAAAATATGCATGGGGTATTGATCACTTAGGGATAGTTGATGGGGGTCATGAAATTAAAACTAGTGGCATTGGTTAGAGGTTTAAGGGCTTAACCTTTATGAATAATTGTTAAGAACCTAAATAACATAAAACCCTCTTAAAACCTTCATAAAAGTTTGATGTGAAATATATGAAGATAAATGCATCCATAATTGGTAAATAGTCCTGGAAATTAATTTGGACCTACTTTTCACTACCTCATACTCCCCACCACTTAATTTTTTTATACCATCACTTATATAGATAGGTCAAATTTTAGGTTTTATACAAGTTTTGAGGTGATTTGAAGGTGTAAAAATGAATAAATGAGTGAATATCATGGTGGAAGGTGTGTAGGTATTTATTATAACTCCTTATACCCCATTCTCACCTTACTCATGCATGGAGACTCCTCTATTAAGTTAATTGTTGCAGACAGTCTTGGATAGAATAATTAGAAGCAAGGTGACTATCAAGTTGATTTTGGTAAGTGTGATTTTGAGTTTTTTTAATCCTATATGATAGAATAAAATACAAAGAGGTTTTTATGATGTGCCTCACATCTCTAAAATTAAATCTCTTGAACATATACAAGTCACCCTAGTGAAAAGTGTGAGAGTTTAAGCCTAGAGGGCTAGTGAGTAGCTACAAAGAAGTGAATAAAAAGTGGTAAAGAGAAGTGTGAAGAGAGGTTAGTAGTGTATGAGATTAGACCTACTATTCACCCACATTTATAAATTCATATTAATATACCTCCATGTATAAAAACTTATGCTAGACTAACCTTGAGTTGAGATCAATTTTAACATTCTATTCATAGTGCAAGTTTCAAGCATGTTTGTGGAGATATCCTTGGTGTATCACCTACATTAGTATAAGTTGATTTAATGTTTCCTTATTCCCATTTAACCCTTAATAATTTATTATTCTATTGTATTTAAGATCATAAATAGTTAGATCAAGGGAACTAGCCCATAATATAGAGATCTATCTCATATAGCAATATGCCTATACTCAGAGATAGTTCCATGTTATCCCATATTTGAGAAGGTCTGATTGACTTATCTTAGGTGAAAATTTAGTCTATAAAATTCAGATTATTAGTCCCTATACCATTACCTAAAAAACCTACAAGTTACTTGTATCCAACTCCCTAAGTAATTAAAACTCTTTTACATTCCTCTAAGAAATTCACCTTCCAAAATAGCCCATAATTAAACATACACCCCTTTTTCTTCATTTTCATACTATATCAGTCCATTTGGAATTTATAAGTATTGGTCACATTTTATTAAACTCCATCATCCCAACCAACCTAGTTTGAGGCCTAACAATTATCTTTCCAACCAAATAAGATTGATCTAGCTGAACTTGTTGGCTAAATTCCTTTGAGGGTTGAGGGTCAATCCTTGTAATAAATACCCCATTTACTTCATTTATAAATAGAGTAACACCCATTTTCACATTTCTATATCTCACAATTTTTTTATTTCTAAAGGATTCATTGCTTAGTGTGTTACATTGGAGGGAAAGAAGCTTGTCTTGTGGGAATGTCTTGGATGAAAAGTAGGAGTATTTTAGCCTAGAGATGATTTATATAGTGTGATTATTTTAAATCCATAAAAACTTATTGTAAAGAACCATTAGCTAAGGGAGATATTGAGGCATAATAGGTTTAATTCAAGGTAAGTATTCCTAACTTTTATTCTTTAATTTACAATATTATATATTATACAAATTAGTTGGAATAATGTTGTACTCCTTAATTTATCTCTACATTGACTTGAGTAGAGTCATCTTTGCATGATTTGTGTTATTTGTTTAAACTATACCCCTTTGTGCCAAAAGCTTTAGTGAGCATTAGATTATATTAATTTTATGTATTGTAAGCCTAGCTAGGGTTACTACATAATATCATTTACCTAGAGGCTTTGGAACTTTCTCCTTTGGTATTACATGGTAAGAGATCCCTTAGTTAGCTTTAATAGATCTGAATTGGTTATGTCCTGGTATAAATACCTATGCAATGAATTATGTTGGTAAGATTACCTTATTTGATATTGAAATCTACTAAGTAGGATAAGATGTAGATCCATCCTAATTCATTGTATAGATTATATTAAAATCGATGTGAATCTAACCCTTCCAAATTTTAATTTTCATTTATAGTCAACTAGATTAAGCTTGTCAATCTAATTTTGTATTATGTGCATAGATTTTCAACCAAGTCACCCTATCAACCTAGTTTTACTTTTTATGTGTAAGAATTCAATGAGTTTGAACCTATTGACCTAATTCTTTATTCTGTGTTTAGGTTTCTAACTTCATCAACTCTATCAACCCACTTCCATTTTATATATTTAGGGTTCTTAGTTACAAACAACTAGGTTGACCTAATCGATCTAGTTATTTATTATGCTTTGTATACTTAATTAAATCAACCTACATGATTTATTTCTTTTATATATTTCAATTTTAGATAATAAAATCAATTTGGTTGATCTAGTTTCATTTTCTCATTTTTATCAGTCTTATTTAAACTAGATCAACTAACTTGATTCTATTAAATAATACTATTTTATGCTTTTACACGATCAAAAAATCACCTGGTTGACCCAGTCAAAAAACAATTTAATATTCTCAGGACAAATTACTACATCAACCAAGTTGATCTTGTTTTATCTTGTAGGTTCATTTTAAACAATGTAGTATTTCCACTTTATCAAAATTTAAGTAACATTCATTTCCCACTTTTTATCTAAAATTTAAAGTTTTTAATATTTTTCTTAGTTTTTGAGTTATGTAAAATTATACCCACATCTTCAACTAGATCAAATAAGTAGATCTAGTTTTGTGCCTATTTTCTACCATCAAAGTAAGTTGATAGGGTTAAATTTATTTTTTTGGCCTATAATAACCTAAAAGTAGTAACTGGATGCTAAGAGTGTCACATGAGTTACCCTATTCTTGTCTTAACCCTATAACTATCCTAGAGCCTTAGAAATACTTTTTTAGTCATTAAGTAGACCACATTCACCTACAACTAGTCAAAACATAGTCCTTGAACTATCTTCCTAGATCCTAATCTAACTAACTCAATAGTCTACCAATATGACATTAGTGCCACATTTGGGACATTATAGCCTTATGATGTTAGTGTCCCCAATTGGGCACTATTACTTTTAGCCCTAACTCTTACCAATAGATAATTTTTTAAATGTGTGCCCCTCCTAAGGTTGGATTAAGAATATTTCATTATCCATGAAGCAAATATAACATATAAATATAAGTTTAATTCACCTCTAATCACTAGATGGAAAATGGATAAAAAATGAGATTAAAACCAAAGACAAGCTGAGATAAATTAAGGTATTTGATCCCTATTCTACACTAATTCTACATACTACCCTCTACAATATCCCTAAGCTCAATTTTCCAACACTTCAAATCTCAAGAACATTCAATGAATCCAAGCCCACTCTCATGCTAGCATTCACTTGCATTTGCATCAAACACTAGGTGGGAAAACTACATCGAGATTGATCCCTTTTCAGAGTATTGGTATGTAGGTAACTCTCTTCACAATAGGGTATTGAGGATGTTCATTTCATCCTACTAATGAATAAATAGTCATTTGTCATGCCATAATTGTAAGGAGGATTATGGTTTTCACACTAAATCAAGTTTTATGCATGCAAGAGAAGGACGTAAAACATAGGTGCATGTGCTCACAAAAAATAGGAACAATGTTGCAAAAGAGACACTACCACCACTTAGAGGACACTACACAAACATGGACCTATAGTCCATACTGGCTAATACTATCTAGTGAGTAGATAAACACTAAAATCCTATTAATGACACTCAAAACTACCCAAATCTTAACTTTTAGAACCTAGATCATCTATGACAGTTAGTTTTTAGATAAGACTTTATTTAGGCCTATTTAATGATATTTTTAGACATTCAAAATCAATCAATTGATATAAAAAATCACTATTTAATTATTGCATATTTATTTGACCAATTTAGACATCTTAGTCCTTTAATCTAAACTTAAGACATTCATAGTAAAACCCTAAAAGATGATATCATTTGGTGAAGCCATCTTACTTTGAATATTGATTCAAACCCTAGCTTACATTAATTAAAAATTTTGTGCTATAATTTAGGGATGCCTACTTTTAAATTTATGATTTTTTTAGATAACCAATCAAAATTAAAATCAACTTTGCATTAGGGTTTCAATTTATTTTACACATAATTTAAATTGGTGAAAATAAACCCTAGATTCAAAAAACCTAATCCTAGACAACCCTTAGGTTAACATTTCCAAAAATTACTAATTCTTAATTTATAGATTACTACCATGATTATCATGACACAAGACATCTTTCAGTTCATGATAAAAAACTTGGTACTTTCTTTAGCATGTTTATTTCCAACTACTTGTATAAAGGTATACATGTATGTTATTCCTATCATGGATTCAGTTAGAGCTAAGCTTGTTTCACATATTGTTCCTTCATCACGTGAGCCCCATTTTTATATGGATCACTGCTATATGGCTCACTTTGAGCTACCTACAAATACTACTAGAGGATAAAGGGATCAAAGGAATCCTTTTGTCCTACCTCCACCTAGATCACTTGATTATATATGCTCCCATCTTGTCTCTACTACTCACCCCTAACAAATAGTAGATCCCATGGTTTGAGCCATAACTAGGTGGAACAAGGTACCTCCTTAGCCTATATAGGACCAGTGTAACCATACCATACCTCCTCACCCCCAACACACTATAATAGCACCCAATGATCAATAAAGATAATTATATATTATGGATTAGTTGAGGAATACACTAGCTAAAATATCTATCTTTGAATTACATCAAAAAGCAATAATATTTAAAGATATTTTATTTCAAACACTTAATAAAACATTTTTGGCGTCATGATATCGATCCATCCTATTTTTCATCTATCATAAACACTATCAAAGATGTGGAAGATGTGATATCTTTTGTGAATGAGGATTTACCTTCATAATAAGTCATTAATCAAAACTTGCCAGTTTCTATTTAAGCTCAAATCAACAACATAACTATTAAATGAGTCCTCATCAATAGTGGCTTAAGACTCAATATATATAACCTCACATTTTTGTAAACCATGGGGGTTGATATAGCATCTATTTTAAAAAAAACAAGAACATTTGAGGGTTTGATGATATTCCTAGATAGAAATTGGGATAAATCAAATAGGATATTATAGTGGGACCAAAGACATTATCTACACACTTTCAGGTCATGCTGAACCATTTACATTATAATTTGCTACTCAGGAGAGCCTAGATATATGCTATGAAGGTTGTACCTTCCACTCTTCACAAAGGTGTTAAATTTATGAATGGTGGGTACCTATACACATATCTAAAAAATAATAAACCATTTAGATATTTTAGGCTCATTGAACCTCTTACACTAAGTACATCATTTGATGGGACACCTCATGTTCTTATCAAACCCCCACTTCATTAGATTCCCATTGATTAGATGAATACTTATAAGGTGGAAAAGTCTAGTAAGACCATGCATACACCACACTTAGACCATCCTAAAACACAAACACCTTTACCTATTATAGAGGACCAACCTTTCTAGTATAATTACCTTCATCAAGCATAGACGAACAAAATCTCACTATACACACATCCTCATCTAGGATAGATGATGAGATTATCATAGTCAAGTTACCACTACTTGTCAATTTAGAAGAGACTTACATTCATAATTATGATATATATTCACATCCCACTATATAGGATGATCAACAACCTATAGACATCAATGATTATTTATGTGGATTGAGCTTTACACTAGTGGGCCTAGGGGAGTAAAAAGATAATTAAAAGGGACACATACCTTACCTTAAACTAGTAGCCTCACTTGTTTAAGATTATATATCTACAAGATCCCACACTTAGCCATAGTTAGTAATAAATACCTCGATTCATTTAGTACATATGCTCATATCCATGGATATAGATTCAGTCATACAAATTAAGGTAGGGAGCTCATAGGATAGATCACATTAGATATTATAGTGATTACCTAATATAGAATTGATGTTATTACCCATATTCTAACATAGATCAACTAGAAAATTGTCACCATATGTAGGGTAGCCATTTTTCCACTTTCATAGACTCATATGACTTGATACAAACACATCCGCAACACTGCAACATAAACTAAATGAATTTAAGCCTAAGGTCACTATCAAAATAATACAACCTCTACCTCTATAATCACCACCATCATAAATAATATGAGATACTACACATATATGAGCACTATGATAGATTCATCACTAGCATAGATATTCATGACATGATCCATTAATTATACATATATTTATAACAAATAAATATCTTCCCCGTGTCGTTATAGATGAGGATTTTAGTACTAATACTTGTACTTTGGAATTTTTACAGCATATTTGTTATCATGAGAGTGAGATACAACATGATATATAATATAAAGAACCCATTAGACATATTACATTACCGATTACATGTGGCCCTAAGGTGGCCAATACATTATTCTTCATTTTGAGCAAAGACACCCATATATAACTTACACTTAGGAGTAAATGGTTAAAGGTGATAGATGTTATAGTTGATCAATTAGAGAGATGATTTACATTCACTCATGATGGACACATGGTTCATATTTTACATGATGACATCAATGAGCACCACAGGTTTAACATAGATACTCCATGATCTAATGTGGTTTACTTTGGGATTATGTGAGAGGCATATTACACAATTGTGTAACATGCCATTCTGATGCATAGAATCCAAACTCATGCCAAGGATCAAGCGACACTAATAGATATAGATTGGTATTATTATCATGATGATGATGACTTATTTGAGTTTGGCCAAGTTCAATATCCAACACTAGATGATCTTTCACTAGATCAACTATTTGATTATCCACATCCCATGGATGTGATCTTGGGTTTAGACAGACAATACTCTTTGCTTGTGTTTTGTTTCATTTACATTTATAGTATTTAATTTATCTCTCTTGATCCTCCTACATAATTTATTTTCATTTTATTATACATATATTATACTCAAAAACATAGAAATAATATAACATGTCAAAATACAAAAACATTTAAATATTTCAACAACACAAAATTTTACAAATTGTCTACATTATTATGTTTACATTTCTACTACTTTCCATATATTTCATATTGCTAACTATCCTAGTATAGTTGGTTTTATCATAAACATATGATTTAGTTATTATTTTTTAGTGATTACAAATACTAGATAGGACTTCAATCCATTACACTAATCCAAACTAGCTATCATATACCCGTTGGGGGCATTTACACTGATCCAAGTTTATACATTTGATACATCTACCCATTAGGGGAATCTCATACATATTTTATATAAAAAGAATTATCTTTACATAATTTACATTATATTTTACACATTTATTTATCTTCATATAGATCATTGTTCCCCATTGCTAAGTTTTTTTTACTGATTATCACTAGTTAGACTTAGTATATATGTATCCTATCATCTACATAGATTTTTACTACACAGTTATACATGCTTTCATTTCTAGTTCCTATATTAGACTTGATTATGTTCCTACATCCCTTGTGTGTGCTTTCTTTCTCATACATGAAGACATTTTAACATGTCTTTATATGTGGCTCTATGCCAAATTACTTGTTGTTTATGTATGTAGACATTTAAACATGTCCTTGTATGTTTTCCTTCTCTTATTTAGTGACATGTGCCCATGTCCCTTGTACTATGGCCCTTTAGCCTAAATTTTCCATGCATCATGTGTTTGTGTGTTTTCTTCTTCCTTGTATTATTATATACCATGACACTTGTATTTACTTCACACACACACACACACACACACACACACACACACACACACACACACACACACACACACACACACACACACACACACACACACACACACACACACACACACACACACTCACACACACTCACACACGATTTTGATTTCATGAGGGACCTCATACATCTATGCATTCTACTTGGGTTTCATAATGGACATCTTACCCCATCCCCATAGGTATTTAATCATATTTTATTCTATACACATTGATTACATCTATCTTGACACACTTGTGTAGTGCTAGATTACAACATGCATCTTACATTACCTACTTATGCTTAGATACATTTACATTTTGATGTTATGTTTGTACATTATATTGGAATATCATGAATGTGCTCTAGATAACATATTTTATAGAGTTTCTTATTTAGAGGGATGTTCTTACACATATTTCATAAATACCCTTAAAATATGGGGTATTCGCAGGGTTTGTCACAAATATTAGGTTCCTAATGTGTGATTCAAAGATACATTTCAACACACATGCTCAATTTCAAATAATAGACTCAGGGAAGACACATAATAAAACAAAGATTAAGATTTCATTTAGATGACTCAAAAATTAGATTAGGCAAAAACCCAAATTGGGACACTACCACCATAGGACACTACTGTCTACTACAAGGTACTTCTTTCAATAGCCTAGTTTCAAGACTATTTAGATCATTGAGACTAGTACAGGAAGTACACTATAGATTTGTATAGATACAGTCACATGTTTGATAGTTATGTTTATATTTGGATTAGATACACTCATCTCAGCTTAGATTCATACTAGTTGCTCAAATTTAAGGGAATCATGTGTAACATGATCACTCCCACATTAATTTCAATTACATATATTCAACTATTACATACTTAGTTTAGATTTAATATACTTAGATACCATATTGGGGGCATGTGTGTGGCACATAGTTTCTATATACTCAATTTCAAATATGCTGATCAAATGGAATGGAAAACTCTGTCATTCTCTAGAGTATATACACTTGATAGCACATTCTAGGTTGTCACCATATTCATTCCTTACTCCATCTATATTGGTTATCTTTACCAAGTGTCCTAAAGCCTCCTAATATACCCAAGTGGTCATGAATCTAAATACATAGTTAGATTTACTCATTTAGATACTTTCAACACTTTACATAGTATATTTACAAAAGTATATAATTCACATAGGGGGTAAATGATGGAGTCATGGCCTACTTACATTCTTGAGCCACCCAAATGAGAGGGTTAGACACATTTATGATCTTATCCAAGATAATCGTAGATATTAGGATCAACCAAGCAGGGGTGGGTAATGATGGAGTCAAAACTAGATTGAGTTTTTAAGCCACCCATATGAGGATTGAGTAATCCATCAACTTAGTCCAAGTTATTAAATGATATGATCACTATGTACACTCAAACACATTGGTTATCACTAGTTTCATGCATTGGTTTGTATACCCAATGAGGTATATTCATTCCTTTCCTTTCCCTTTACTCAGTTACATTATTTTAGCATAGTCTTTTGTATTTGATTGTCTCTTAAGTAAGAACTAATTTTCCATGTTTCATTATAGGACATTGTTTTGGATCATTTTCCACATACGGAGACATAGATTCATATACCTAGACTTAGCTATGTGATCTTCAATTCTAAGGTAAGTCTAGGTACGCTTCTTTTTCCTTTATACTAGTCATTTCACTTTGCTATGTTACTAACATAAAGGGGGGAAATGTAATCACCTAAAAGTGGTAATTAGATATTGAGAGTGTTGATTGAGTTACCTTATTCTTGGCTTATCCCTTGACCTATCGTAGATCCTTATACATTATTTTCTAGTCATTCAATAGACCACATTAACCTACTATTAGTCAAAACATAGTCCTAGAACTATCTTCCCAGATCCTAACAACTTGTTCAATAGTCTACCGATAAGACATTAACACCACATTCAGGACACTAAAGCTACATGGCACTAGTGTCCCCAATTGGGTGTTATTATCATTAACCCTGGCTCTTCCTAATGGATAATTTTTCAAATATGTGCCCCTCTTATGGTCAGCCTAAGCATATTTTATTATATGCATAAGAAAAATAGCCCTATAAATACAAGTATAATTCAACTCTATTCAATAGATGGAAGATGGATGCAAATGCACATTCAAACCAAATCCAAGTTGAGAAAAATTAAGGTATTTGATCTCTATTCTACCCTAATTTTTCATACTACCTTCTACAATATGCCTAAGCCTGATTTTCAAACACTTTAAAACTTGTGTAGATTTAAGGCATCCAAGCCCACTCTCATTCTAGAATTCACTTGCACTTACATCAAACACTAGGTGGGAGAACTACATTAGGATTGATCCCACTTTGGTGTATTGGTATGTAGGCAAATCTCTTCATAGTAAGCTATTTAAGGAAGTCAAGTCCATAATACTAACAAGCATATAATTATTGTTCATGTCATATGTACAAGGAGGATCAGGGTTTGTACACTAAATTAAATATTCTAGGCAAAAAACATAGATCCAAGTTTTTTGCATGTAAGAACAGGACCTAAAAACACAATCATATGTGCTCATAGAAAATAGGAATATCCCTACAAAAGGGACACTAACACCACCTAGAAGACACTACACAAACATGGTGCTACAATCCATAATTGTCATTACTATACAGTGAGCATATGAACACTAAAATCCTATTGACAACACTCATACCTACTCATATCTCAACTTTCAATACCTAGATCATCCATGAAAATTATTTTTTGCATAATTCTTTATTCAAGCTTATTTAATACTATTTTATAAAGTTAAAAGAAATCAATTTATATAACAAATCAGTGCTTAATTATTATATATTTATTTGAATTATTTAGACATCTCATTTATTTAATCTAAACATAATATTTTCATGATAGAAACCTAAAAGTTCAAATCATTTTCATACTAGTCTAGGTCATTCTGACTAGTACACTAGGTACAATACAAATTTGCATAGATATAGACATAAGTTTGATAGTTATGTTTAGATTTATCTTAGATATAATCATTTTAGCTTAGATTGATACCATTTACTTAGATTTGGTGGAATCATGAATAGCATGATCACTCCCACATTTAGTTCAATTACATAGATTCAGTTATTACATACTTAGTTTAGATTTAGTATACTCAGATACTAGATTGGGGCATGTGTGCAGCACATAATTTTCATATACTCATCTTGAGATAGGTTAATCAGATGGAATGGAAAAATCCATTTCATTTTTTATGTTTTATAGACTTGTTATCACATTCTAGGTTGTCATCAAATTTATGCCTTACTACATCTATAGTGGTTGGGATTACCAAGTGGCTTAGAGTTGTTTAATATACTCAAGTCGCTACAAAGATAAATACACAATTAGATTTACTTAGATACTTTTAGTATTTTACACAATATAATTAAAAAAGTATTTAATTCACATAGGTTGAAAATGATGGAGTCATGGCCTATTTAAATTCTTGAGCCACATATATGAGAGGGTTAGACAAACTTACAATCTTATCCAATCTATTCACAAAGATCAGGATCCATTGAGTAGGGGTGGGCAATTATGGAGTTAAAACCTAATTTAGTTCTTGAACCACCCATATGAGGATTGAGTAATCCATCAATGCAATCCAATATATTTAGTGATATGATCACTATGTACACTCACACACAACTTTTCATTAGGTTCATACAATAGTTCATGTACCCAATGAGGTGTATTCATTTATTTCTTCTCTCTTTACTCAGTTAATTTATTTTAACATAGTATTTTTATTTTGATCATCTCTAAGTAAGGATTGATTTTTGTATGTTTTATTATAGGAATTTACTTTGGATCATTTTACACATATGCAGACCTAGATTCACATACTCAAACTTACCTATGTGGGATTCAATTCTAAGGTAAGTCTAGTTATGCTTCTTTTTTATTTATACTAGTCATTTTGCTTTGGTAGATCACTAACATAAATAAAAGGAAAATCTAATCACCTAAAATTATTAATTAGATGCTAAGAGTGTACTTGACTTACCCTATTCCTAGCTTAGTGCTAGATCTATATTATAGCCTTAGACTTAATTTTCTAGTCATTCAATAGACCATAGTAACTTACATCGAGGAAAAACATAGTCTTAGGTATGTCCACTTAGATCCCAATCCAAATTACTCAGTAGTCTATAAAGAAGACATTCACACCACATTTGGGAAACTAAAACCACATGGCACTAGTGTCCCCAACTGGGCATTATTGGCCTTATCCCTAAATCTTTCCAATGGATACTTTTTTAAACATGTGCCCCTCCTAAGGTCATACTACACATATTTTATTATCTATAAAAGCAACAAAACCCTATAAATATATGTTTGATTAATCTCTATTCACTAGATGGAAAATAAATGCAAAATCTATTGAAACCAAATACAAAATTAATAAAAATCAAGGTATTTGATCCCTATTCTTCCCTACTTCTGCATACTATGATATACATTAGCATGAAGCCCAATTTTAAAACATTTCAAAGTTCAATCATATCAAGGCATCCAAACTCACTCTCATTCTAGTATTCACTTACACTTGTATCAAGCACTAGGTGACAGAAATACATTGGGCTTGATCCATCTTTAGAGTATTGGTATGTAGGAAAATCTCTTCAAATTAGAGTGTTGAGGATGTCTAGTCTATCCTACTAATGAACACACAATTATTGGTAATGCCATACTCACAAGGAATAGTAGGATCTACACACTAAATTAGGTTTTATAATCACAATGTAGAGTTTTGCATTTCATGGACATAAGAACAAGACCTAAAAATACAAGCATATGTGTTCTTATAAAATAAAAATAGTCTTATAAATCGCACACTACTACCACCTGCATGACACTACATAAAACATGGTTCTACTTTCCATACTTGTCACTACTATCTAGTGAGTATACAAATTCTAGGATCTTGTTGATGACACTCAGAATTGCCCAGATCTCAACTTTCAGAACCTAGATCATCCATGACAGTTAGTTTTCAGATAAGTCTCAATTTATGCCAATTTATTAATATTTTTAGAAAGTCAACAAAGTTAAAATTCTATAACAAATTAGTACTTAATTATTACATAACATAAGATTTTCATATTGAAACCCTAAATGGTTAAATTATTTGGTGACTATAATTATCTAAAAGTGGTAATTAGATGCTACGAGTGTTATTTGAATTACCCTATTCATAGTTTATACCTAGACCCATTATAGATCCTTAGACTTACTCCTATAGTCATTCAATAGACCATAGTCACCTACATCTAGTAAAAACATAGTCCCATAATTGTCATCTCATATCCCAATTCAACTTGCTTAGTAGTCTACCAATAAGACACTAAACCCTCCTAAGTTTAGCCTAAGCATATTTTATTATCCACACAAGCAAAAAACCCCTATAAATATATGTCTAATTCACCTCTATTCACTAGATGGAAAATAAATGAAAATGCTATTCAAACCAAAGATAATGCTGAGAAAATTCAAGGTGTTTGATCTTTATTCTACCCTATTTTTGCATACTACCATTTATAATATCCCTAATCCAAATTTTCAAACATTTCAAATCTCAATCACATTCTATAATTCCCTTTTACTTGCATCAATAACTAGGTGGGAGGCCTACATCAAGCTTGATACTTATTTGAAGTATTGGTATGTAATCAACTCTATTCAAAGTATGGTATTGATGATGTCCAGTCCATCTTACTGATTAACACACAATTATTTATCATGCCATACTTGCAAACAAGATTAGGGTTTGCACACTAAAATAAGTTTTCTATGCACAACATAAAGATCTAGGTTTTGTGTGCATAGGAATAGGACCTAAAATCATAGGCACAGGTGCTCATAGAAAACATGAATAGTCCCATAAAGGGGACATGACTACCACTTGGAGAATGCTACACAAACATGGTGATACTATCCATATTGGCCACTACTTTTTAGTGAGTAGATAAACACCAAAATCTTATTGATGACACTCAAAACTATTTAGATCTCAAATTTTAGAACCCTGATCATCTACAATAGTTAGGTTTTAGATAAGTCTTTATTTATGCCTATTTATTGCTATTTTTAGAAAGTTAATGAAGATCAAATTCTATAAAAATTCATTACTTAATTATTAAAATTTATATATCTTATTTAGACATCTCATCCCTTTAATCTAAACATAGGATATTCATAGTAAAACTCTAAAAGGCTAAATCATTTGGTGAAAACATCTTAATTTGAATATTGCTTCAAACCCTAGCTTGCATTCATCCAAATTTTGTACAATAAATTTAGGACTGATTTTTTTTGATTTTATATTTTTTTTAGACAACCTAGCTAATTAAATTAAAACTCATATTAGGATTTCAATTTATTTTACATCTAATTAAAAGGAAAACTTAGATTCTAAAACCCTAACCATAGATTCTCATAGGGTTTGTATCCTTTTTTATCTTATTTTCATTAGCTACTATTAATTGTTCAAAATTCATATATTTTATTATAGTAGCATTTTTTCATTTTATTTACTATATGCCATCTAAAAATCTATCTCTCTTCCACTAAGAAATGATAGACTAGATGGTGATCCTATAGAGTATATTCATATTCTAATTATCCAAGCTTATAACAAGGATAAGGAACCTATTACAACATCTATGAATCCTTCCCACCTTGATTATGTGGAGTTCAATGAATATGCATATGAAGATGAATAGAATAACTAAGAGCAAAATCATGTCCACATTGAGGATCAAGACACACTACGTCCACTTAATGATAATGACATAATAATGAACAAAGATGAGGTATTATAAGTATTAAAAGATGGAATTGAGGAAAAACCCCTTGATAATGTACATATTCTACATGACATATTAGAAATAAAGAATAAGATAAATAATGGTCAATATTCAACCCCTCCAGTTAAAAATGTTGTTACACCTTTAGAGGTCCCCACTCAACTAACTCAGATAATACAACCCAAGATTGTTATTCAACCATTAGTGATATATACACCACTTATGGATATATCTACTCTAGATGTATAATCCATTATGCAAAAGGTTCTTACTATGTAGTCTAAGGTTTTACATCTTGATAAAGTAACATCTAGGCCATCACATGCCTTGCATTCCAACATTCTCTTGCATACACCTTTGGTACATCACATAGAGGCAAATCCTTTTCTATCCAATTTAAAGGCACCCATGCACACATTATATGATGGCAAAGATGACCCAAAGCATCAAATAATATCATTTAACATACCATGGTTGTACTATGTGTCCAATTATTGACTTCATATGAATCTATTCCTATGAAGTCTTAAGGATTATGCCCTATAGTGGTTATATGATTTTAAAAATAAAGTTATCATGGCATTCAATCCTTTAGCTGACATGTTCCTAATTCACTTGTTTATCAACATCAGTGATAAGATATCATATGCAAAAGTGGTACAACTAACACAAAATTCAAATGAGCCCATAGTTGATTATCTTGAAGAACAAGTTACAAGATCTCATTGAGGGTAAAATTATTCATTTGGGCACACCCATAGAGGCACCAAAAAAATAGAGATAGAGATAAAGGAACTTAAGATATTTTTAGATCCTTTCCCAAATAATATAGATAATGAAGTAAGGGGCACATCAGGGGTTCACTATACATACCAAGTGCGTCCACCACCAGATTCTTATCACACAGTTACAAAAGAGACACATCCACTCCATGACATTATTGGAATATATCACACTATAGTGCCACCTAGACCACTTATCACATTTTTAGAGTAGGATATTGTGGATGATGACATATATTTACATGTACTCTTCATATGTGCCTACATAAACCACCATCCTATTCATAATATTATGGTTGATAATGGGTCAAGCATAATCATGTGCAACATAACACTCTTAAATTACTTAGACTACACAAAGCAAGATATATTCCCCATAGATATAATCATTATTGGTTTTAGTGGACATGTTCATATATCCATCAAGGATATTGTGCTTTTATTATAGGTTGGACCAACACACATAGCCACTCGATTCTTAATAGTACCTAGTGTAGGTGTATTTGATATATTATTTGTCAAGCCATGGTTATAGTAGTTCTAAGCTATCCCATATATAGTACACTAATGTTTGAATTATATACATGTTAACCAAGTGGTTAAGATTGAAGGTGTCATATATGAGTATCCTCTTCCCATCCCACAATTAGTTCTAGCTTAGTTTCCAGCTATTGTTTTAGCATTACCAAATATTGCATGTTTATGAGTTATAACAGAGAGTAGAACACTTATGCATACATCAATGTGTTTGGAAAAGTCCATAGAGTAGGATAGATATACTTCTATAGTATTTACATGCACACAAACTCTTCCATGAAGACCATTAGTAAAGAGACCATTACGTCAAAGATTCATCATAGATTCTAGATGGCCTTCCTTTAATAAATTTTGCATAAATTTGTTATATTAGGTTTTAGGGGTTCTCAGCAGATGACACCTACATCAATTATAGATTCTACATCTACCAAATGGGTCCTTAAGACCCCTATAATTCATAGGGCATCATAATCATGGCCTCAACATCATAACATCTCTACTCAAGGAGCTTCAGACTCAGATTATATAACATAAAAAATCATGAGCTCACAAGTACCCTTTAACACCTCACACACAATCATAGTTCCCCTATTTGACATAAATCATGGTGATGGTGAATCTCCCATGAGACTCACTAATTAGTTTGGTTCCTACCCTTGGACATACTTCCTTGTCTCTCTTAGTCCTTGTACATAGTTTATTTTCATTTTCTTGTACATATCTTATACTCATAAAACAAGAAAATATATAACATTTCAAAATATAAAAACATTCAAATATATTAAAAACACAAAATTTTATAGATTTTATGCATTGGTATGTTTACATTTCTTCTACTTGCCAGATATTGCATATTGTTAACTATCCTAGTATAGTTTGTTTTATCATACACATAAACTTCACTTGTTCTTTTTGAGTGCTTGTAGATTCAAGATAGGACTCTAGTAAACTACAATAATTTAAACTAACTATCAACTACCCAGTGGGGGAATTTACACTGATCCATGTTTATACATTTAATACATCTGCCCACTTGGGGGCATGTCATAAAAAATTTATATAACTAGGTTCTATATTACATACTACACATTATTGTTTACTCATTGATTTATCTTGATATAGATAATTGCTTTTCATTACTCAATTTTTTTCCTAACTATCACTAGTTAGACTAAATATATATGCATCCCAAGATTTATATAGATTTTTACTACACAATTATACATGATTTCATTTCTAGTTCCTAGATTAGATTCGATTTTGTTCCTATGATTTTTACATCATCAAGGGCATTTGAATATGTCATTTTTCTTTTTTCATACACCACTTCTCTATTTCTATGCCTTAGACATGTGCCCATATCCTTTGTGTGTGTGTTTTTTGTTTCTATGTGTGAACATTCGAACATGCCCTTCTATGTGGCTCTATGCCAACTTGCTTGTTGATTATGTATGTGGACATTTGAACATGTCCTTATATGTCTTCATTCTCAAATTTAGTGATATGTGCCCATGTCCCTTGTATTATGGCCCATTGAACTATAGTTTGTGTGCCTTATGTGTTTTTATGTTTTGTTCCTTGTATGTTTCTACACTATGACCCTTGTATTTGTTTATTACACACACACACACACACACACACCAATTTTTGATTCTATGAGGGACCTCATACATCCACCCATATTACTTGGGTGTCATGGTAGACATCATGCCCCATATCCCTAGGTAGTTACTTAGATTTTCTAATATACATTGCTTACATCTATATTAGCACCCTTATGTAATGCTAGATTTCAACATACATCTTATATTACCTACTTATGATCAGATACATTTACATTTTAATTTTATGTTTTTACATTATATTAAAATATCATGAACATAATCTATCTAACACATTTTTCATAGCTACTTCTACAGATGAAAGTTTTTACATAGATTTCACAACTACCCTCAAAAGAAGGGGCATTCATAGGGGCTTGTCCCAAGATCAAGCTCCTAATTTGTTATTCATAGATACATATCAGCACACAGGCTGAGTTTTAGACATCAAATTTAGGGTAGACATAGAATAAAACAAAGATATATAATTTAGTCTAGATCACTCAAAATCAGAACAGTTAAACCTTGACACCCAGATTTAGACACTAGAATAATAAGGTGCTTATATCCACTATAAGGCACTATTGTCTAGTAGCCCTAGCTTTAGGATAGTCTATCATTCAGATCAATACACTAGGTACAATATAAATTTATATAAATATAGTCATAGGTTTGATAGTTATGTTTAAATATAACTCATATTCATTTATTTTAGCTTAGATTCATACTAGTTGCTAGTATTTGGGGGCATCATGTGTGACATGATCACTCCCACATTTAGTTTAGTTACATAGATTAAGCTATTACATACTCAGTACAAATTTATTACACTCAGATACCAAATTGGGGTCATGAGCATGGCATATAGTTTCCATATACTCAACATTAGATAAGTAAATATAATGCAATGGCAAAATCCATGTCATTCTCTACACTATATACTCTTTCTATCACATTCGAGGTTATCACCAGATTTATGACTTGCTCCATATATAGTGGTTAGCATTCTTGAGTGGCTCAAATCTATTTAATATACTTGAGTGGATATGGAGTCAAATACATAGTTAGATTTACTTAGTTATATACTTTTAGCACTTTGTATAGTAAAATTATAGATTCATCTAATTCACACAAATGGGTGATGATGAATTCATGGCCTACTTGAGTTATTGATCCTCCTACATTGGAGGGTTAGACACACTTACAATCTTATCCAAGCTATTCATATAAATTAGAATCCACTGAGCAAGGGTGGGAAATGATGGAGTCAAACTAGATTGAGTTATTGATCCATGGATATGAGGATTGAGTAATCCATCATCTTAGTCCATGTTACTTGATGATATGATCACTATGTACACCCAAAGACATAGGTTATCACTAGGTTCATGCATCGGCTCATCTACCCAACAATGTTTATTCATTCATTTACTCTATCTTTACCCATCTTTTACTCAGTTACTTGATTTCAACATAGTCTTTTGATTTTGATCATGTCCTAAGTAAGGAGTGATTTTTAAAAGTTTCATTGTAGGATATTGATTTGGATCATGTCTCACATATGTATACCTAGATTCACATACTCAAACTTAGCTATGTGGGATTAATTTTCAAGGTAAGTCCAAGTATGCTTATTTTTCCTTTTTACTATTCATTTCACTTTGATATATTATTAGCATAATGGGGGTCAAATATAATCACCTAAAAGTGGTAATGGGATGCTAAGAGTGTTTCTTAAATTACCCTAATCCTAGATTAACCCTAGACCCATTATAGAGCCTTAGACATACTTTTTTAATCATTTAACAGACCATAATCACCTACAACTAGACAAAATACACTCCTATAACTGTCATCTCACATCCCAATTGAATTTGCTTAGTAATATACAAATATGACATTAGTTTCATATTTTGGACATTAAAACCACATGGTGCTAATGTCCCCAACTGAGTACTATTATCCTTAGCACTAACCCTTCCTAATAGATACTTTCTAAAATGTGTGATCATCCTAAACTTGGCCTAGGCATATTTTCTTATCCACATAAGAAATAAAACACTATAAATATAAGTCTAATTCACCTCTATTCACTAAATGGAAAATAAATGCAAAATCTATTTAAACCAAACATAAAGTTAATCAAAATCAAGGTATTTAATCCCTATTCTACCCTCCATTTTCATACTACCATATATAATATCCCTAATCCTAGTTTTCAAACATTTCAAAGATCAAGCACATTCAAGGCATCCAAGCCCACTCTCATTCTATCATTCACTTGGATTTACATCAAGCACTAGGTGGGAGAACTACATCAAGCTTGATTCATCTTTAGAGTCTTGGTATGTAGGAAACTCTCTTCACAATGGGGTGTTGAAGATGTATTATCTATCCTACTAATAAACACAAAATTATTTTTTATGCTAAAATTGTAAGGAGGATTAAGGTTTGCATACTAAATCAAGTTTTATAGGCACAACACAAAGCTCTAAGTTTTGTGTGTATATGAACATGACCTAAAAACATATGCAAAAGTGATCACATAAAATAGGAAGAGTCTCACAAATGGGATACTACCACTACTTAGAGGACAATACACAAACATGGCATGACTATCCATACTGGATAATACTATCCAGTTTGTAGAAAAACACTAAAATCCTATTGACAACAATCAGAACTACCTAGATCTCAAATTTTAGAACCCATATCATTTGTGAGAATTAGTTTTTAGATAAGTCTTTATTTATACCTATTTAATATGTTTTTTATATATTCAAAGAAGTTTAAATGCTATAGTAAATTAATACTTAATTAATGCAATTTATTTATCTAATTTACACATCTCAACTATTCCTAATGGATAATTTTTCAAATGCGTAACCCTCTTAAGGTCATCCTAAGAAAATTTTATTATTTACACAAGAAAGAAAACCCTATAAATATAAGTCTAATTCACCTATATTCACTGGTTATAAAATAGATGCAAAACCTATTCAAACTAAAGACAAGGTTGAGTAAAATCAAGGTATTATATCCCTATTATATCCTAATTATACATACTACCATTTAAAATAGTCTTAAGCCCAATTTTTAAACATTTTAAATCTCAAGCACATTGAAGACACCCAAGCCCCTCTTATTCTACCATTCAATTTTACTTGCATCAAGCACTAGATGTGATAACTACATTGGGCTTGATCCCTCTTAAGAGTATTGGTATGTAGGAAATTATCTTCAAAATAGGGTGTTGAGGGTGTCCAGTCCATCTTACTAATGAACACAAAGTTATTACTCATTCCATAATTTTAAGGAGGATTAGGTTTTACACACTAAATTAGGTTTTCAAGGCACAACACAAATCTCTAGGTTTCATACACATGAGAACAAGACCTAAAAATAAAGGCATAGGTGCTCCTAGAAAATAAGAATAGTCCTATAAAAGGGACACTTCCACCACCTGAAAGACACTACATAAATATGGTTCTATTATCCATATTATTTGCTACTATCTAGGGAGTATATAAACACCAAAATTATATCGATGACACTCAGAACTACCTAGATCTCAACTATTAGAACCCAAATCATCCATAGTAGTCAATTTTTAGATGTCTCTATTTATACTTATTTATTTAAATTTTTAGAGATTAAAAGAAGCTCAAATGCTATAAAAAATGGTACTTAAGTATTGCATATTTATTTAATTGATTTAAATATCTTAGCCATTTAATATAAACACACGATTTACCTTTGAACATGTCCTTGTATGTCTTCATTCTCAAATTTAGTGGCATGTGCCCATGTCCCTTATATTTTGGCCCCTTTGCCTAATTTTGTGTGACTCATGTGTTTGTATGTTTGCTTCCTTATATGATTCTACACCATGACACTTGTATTTTCTTGTTACACACACATATACATTAGTTTTTGATGCCATAAGGGACCTCAAGCATTTACCCTTCCTACTTGGGAGCCTTGATAGACATCATGCATCATCCCCTTAAGTAGTTACTCAATTTTTTTGTTACACATTTTTATATCTATCTTGATACCCTTGTGCAATGTTATATTACAACATACATCTTACATTACCTTTTTATGTTTATATACATTTATATTTGATTTTATGTTTGTACATTATATTGGAATATCTTGTATATGCTCTGGGTGACACATTTTACAAAGCTACTTATTTAGAGGGTATTTATTACATAGATTTTTAAAATACCCTAAAAATAGGGGGTATTCATAGTGTTTTTCATAGAGATAAAGCTCTTACTTTGTTATTCATAGATACAATTTAACACATAAGCTCAGTTTCAAACATTAGACTCAAGGTAGACACATAAAATAATAGAGACTTAGAATGTAGTTCATATCACTTATAAATCAAAATAGGTAAACTTTAGCACCCAAATTGGGGCAATAGAACCACATGGAGCTATTATCCACTATAGGGTAGTATTGTCTAGTAACCCTAGCTTCAGGATAGTCAAGATCATTTAGACTAGTACACCAAGTATAACATACATTTACATAGATATAGTCATAGCTTTGATAGTAATGTTTATATTTAGCTCAAATACATTCATTTTAACTCATATTCATATCAATTTCTCATATTTGGTTGAATCATTCATGACATGATCACTCCCACATTTATTTTTCATACATAGATTCAAATATTACATACTCAATTTAAATTTAGTCTACTTAGATACCATATTGGGGGCATTTGAATGGTACCTAGTTTACATATACTCAGCTTCAAATAGGTAAATTAGATAGAATTTAAAATTCCATGTCATTTTCTATGTTGTATACACTTTTTAGCACCTTACAAATTATCACCATATTCATACCTTACTCCATCTATAGTGTTTTCCATTCTCGAGAGTCCAAGAGCCACCTAATATACTTGAGTGGCCATGAAGCTGAATACACATTTAGATTTACTTAGTTACGTACTTTTAGCACTTTGTGTAGTATAATTATAAATTCCTCTACTTCACATAGCTGGGAAATGATGAAGGTATTACCTATGTGAGTTCTTGATCCACCTACATGAGAAGGTTAGGCACACTTATAATCTTATCAAATTTATTCATAGATATTAGGTTCCATCAAGTAGGGGTTGGCAATGATGGAGTTAAAACTAGATTGAGTTCTTGAGCCATCCATATTAGGATTGATCAAGCAATTAGATCAATATAAGTAATTCAATGATATGATTATTATGCACATTCACACAAATAGGTCAACTCTAAGTTCCTTTATTAGTTCCCATACCTAATGAGGCATATTCATTCTTTTACTTTCTCTTTACTTAGTTACTTCATTTCAGCATAGTCTTTTACTATTGATCATGTCTGAAGTAAGGACTAATTTTTGCATTTTTTATTGAAATACATTGATTTGTATCATGTTACACATACATAGACCCAAATTCACATACTAAAACTCAACTACATGGGATTAACTTACAAGGTATATCCAAGTACACTTCATTTTCATTTATACTAGTCATTTCATTTTGTTGCATTAGTAGCATAAAAAGGGGGCAAATATGATCACCTAAAAGTGATAATGGATGTTAATAGTGTCGATTGAGTTACCCTATTTCTAGATTAGACCCAAATATTTCATAGATCCTTATTCATGATTTTTTAATCATTAAATAAACCACATTCACTTAAATCTAGTCAAAACATAGTCCTAAAACTATCTTCCTAGATCCCAATTTAACTTTTTCATGACTCTACCAATATGACATTAGTGCCACATTTGGGACACTACAACCACATGACGCTAGTGTCCCCAATTGGGTGATAATATTATTAACCCTATCTATTCATAATGGATAATTTTTCAAATGTATACCCTTCCTAAGGTCATCCTAAGCATATTTTATTATCTGCACAAGATAATTCACCTTTATTGACTAGATCTTAAATAGATGCAAAAAGCTATTCAAACTAAAGACAAGGTTGAGAAAAATAATGGTACTTGATCCCTATTCTACCTTATTTATTCATAATATCATCTATAGCATCCCTAAACCCATTTTGAAAATATATCAAAACTCAAGCACATTTTAGGCATCCTATCCCACTCTCATTCTAGCATTCACTTACACTTGCATCAAGCAATATTTACAATAATTACATCATAATTGATACCTCTTCAGAATATTGGTATGTAGGCAACTCTCTTCATTGTGAGGTGTTGATGATGTTTATTTTATCCTAATAATCAACACATAATTATTTTTCATGACATACTTGAAAGGAGGATTAGGGTTTACATACTAAATTAGGTTTTCTAGGCACAACATCGAGCTCTAGGTTTCATGCATGCAATAATAAGACCTTTAAACATAGGTGTAGATGCTTTGAGAAAATAGGAACAACCCCCTAAATGGGACACTACCACCACCTAAGGGACACTACATAAACATGGCGATACTATCCATATTGGCTTCTACTATCCAGTGAGTAGATGAACACCAAAATCCTACTAACACTCATAACTGCACATATCTCAACTTTAAGAAGCTAGATCATCCATGATAGTTAATTTTCAAACAAGTCCTTATTTAATCCTATTTAATGATATTTTTATAAAGTTAAAAGAAGTCAATTGCTATAAAAAATTAGTACTCAATTATTACATATTTATTTGATTGATTTAGACATTTTAGTGCTTAAATTTAAACATAGGATTTACATTGTAAAACCTTATGTTTAGATTAAAGGGTTGAGATGTCTAAATTAGTTAAATAAATATGTAATAATTAAGAAATGATTTGTTATAGCATTTGAGCTTCTTTGAATTTCTAAAAATAGTAATAAAAAGACATAAATTGAGACTTATCTAAAAGCTAACTATCATAGATGATCTAGGTTTTGAAAGTTGAGATATCGGTAGTTTTGAGTGTCATCAACAGGATTCTAGTATTCATCTACTCACTAGAAAGTAGGGGTTAGTATGGATAGTAAAACCATGTTTTTAAAGTTTCCTTTATGTGGTGGTAATTTCCCATTTATGGGACTATTCCTATTTTTTGGGAGTACTTGTGTCTATGTTTTTAGGTCATATTTCTGTGTGTACAGAACCTAGAGCTCTATGTTGTGCCTAGTAAACTTGATTAGTGTGAAAACCCTAATCTTCCTTAAAAGTATGACATGAGAAAAAATTATTTTTTAATTACTAGGATTGATTGGACATCCTCAACACCCCACTATGAAGAGAGTTTCCTACATACCAATACTTTGAAGAGGGATCAAGCTTGATGTGGCTCTCCCACTTAGTGCTTGATGTAGGTGCAAGTTAATGCTAGAATGAGAGTGGGCTTGGATACCATAAATGTGATTGATCTTTTAAATATTTAAAAACTAGGATTAGGGATGATGTACATGGTATTATGCAAAATTAGCATAGAATAGGGATAAAATACCTTGATTTTTCTCAACTTTGTCTTTGGTTTGAATAGATTTTTCATATATTTCCCATATAGGCAATAGAGGTTAAGTGGACTTATATTTATAGGGTTTTGTTTCTTGTGAAAATATGAGAATACTCTTAATCCAACCTTAATAAGGGTACACATTTTGAAAATTATCTATTGGGAAGAGGTAGGGCTAAGGATAGTAGTGCCCAATTAAGGATACTAGTGCCATGTGGTTATAGTGTCCCAAATGTGATGTTAATGTCCTATTGGTAGACTATTAATAAATTTGAATTGTGATTTGGGAAGAGAGTTATAGGATTGTGTTTTGATTGGATATAGGTTAATGTGGTCTACTAAATGATTGGAAAATCATGTTTAAGCCTATAGGATAGATTTAGAGCTAAGCCAGGAATAGGGTAACTCAAATTATACTCTTACCATCTAATCACCACTTTTAGGTGATTAGCTCAAGTAGGCCATGACTCCAATATCTCCCACCTATGTGAAGTAGATGCATCTATAGTTTTAATTCTCAAAGTGCTAAAATTATTTAAGTAAATATAAATGTGTATTTGGCTCCTTGGCCACTTGGTTATATTAGGTAGCTCTGAGACACTCATGAATGCCAACCATTGTAGATCGAGTAAGGCATTAATTTAGTGATAACATATAATGTGATATCAATTGTATAAAACATAGAGAATGATATGTATTTTTCCATTCAATCTAATTTACCTATCTAAAGATAAATATATGGAAACTATATGCCAGACATATGTCCCAAATTTTGTATTTGAGTATATTGAATCTGAACTTAGTATGTAATAGTTGAATTTATGTAACTAAACTAAATGTATGAGTGATCATGAAGTACATGATGCCCACAAATATGATCAATTGGTATGAATATGAGTTGAAATGAATGTATCTAAGTTAAATCTAAACATAACTATCAAAACTATGGTTGTATATATGAAAATATATATTGTAATTAGTGTACTAGTCTAAATTATTTGTATTGTCCTAAAGTTAGGCCTACTAGATAGTATCACCATATATTGGACAATAGAAACCTATGGTGCTAGTTCCCTAATATGGGTTTTAATGTCTACCTAGTCTGATTTATGTGATCTAGACTAAATTCTAAATCTCTTTTCTATTTTGTGTCTACCCTAAGTCTAGTGTCCAAAATTGAGCCTTTGTGATAAAATGTATATGTGAATAGAAAATTAGGATCCTAATCTCTATGACAAACCCTATGAATGCCCCTAATTTTGAGGGTAGTTTTGAAATCCATGTAAGAACTACCCTCTAAATAAGTAGCTCTACAACATGTGTTAGCTGGAGCATGTGCATTATATTCTAATATAATGTACAAACATAACATTAGAATGTAAATGTATCTAAGCATAAGTAGGTAATGTGAGATGTATTTTGTAATCTAGAATTGCATTAGGGTGTTAAGATAGATATAGGTAATGTATAATAGAAAATATGATAAACTATCTAGGGGGATGGGGCATGATTTCTATCACAACACCCAAGTATGATGGGTATATGCATGAGGTCCCTCATGGCATCAAAAACTGGTGTGTGTGTGTGTGTGTGTGTGTGTGTGTGTGTGTGTGTGTGTGTGTGTGTGTGTGTGTGTGTGTGTGTGTGTGTGTGTGTGTGTGTGTGTGTGTGTGTGTGTGTGTGTGTGTGTGTGTAACAAGAAAATACAAGTGTCATGGTGTATAATATTACAAGGAAGCAAACATAGAAACACATGAAGAATGTAAAGGTAGGCTAAGGGGCCATAATACAAAGTACATGGGAACATGCAACTAAATATAAGAATGAAGACATGCAAGGACATGTTTAAATTCCCACATATACAAGTAACAAATAATTTGGCATAAATTCACATAGAGGACATGTTCAATGATCCACATATAAAAGAAGGAAAAACACAAACAATGGACATGGGAACATATCCAAGGCATACAAACAAAGAGGTGGTGTAGATACAAAGAATAATGGCATACTCAGATGCCCTTGAATATGAAAGAAGCATAGGAACACAATCAAGTCTAATCTAGGAACCTAAAATGAAAGCATGTATAACTATGTAATACAAATATATTTAGATTATAGGATGCATATATATTGAGTCTAACTAGTTATAATCATAGAGAAATATATACAATGAGGAGAATTGATCAATATCAAGGTAAATCAATGTATAAACTATAATGTATAGTATGTAAAGATAAAACTTGGTTATAGAAACTATGTATGAGATGGCCCCAAGTGGGTAGATGTATCAATGTATAAACCTAGATTTGTTTAAATACCTATAACAGGTAGATGATAAATGGTCTATATTAGTGTATTGGACTAAAGTCCTACTTGGAATCTGTAAGCACTCGATAAGAATAAGTGAATCATATATGTATGATAAAACATACTATAATAAGAATCTAGCAATATACAATATTTGAAAAGAATTATATATGTAAACATAGCAATGCATACAATCTATAAAAAAAATCATTCTTGAAATATTTGAATGTTTTTATATTTTGACATGATATATTAATTTTTATTATTTTCTAAGTATAAGCTATGTAGAAGCAAATGAAAATAAATTATGTATAAGGAGTGATAGAGAGAAAGTAGTATGTATAAGGGTAGGAACCATACTAGTCAATGAGTCTCATGGGAAACTCACCATCATTGTGACCTCTATTAAAGAGGGCAACTGTGATCATGCATGTAGTATGAAATGGCAACTATGAGCTAGTGTTTTATTGTTCTATATAATTTAAGTCTCAAGTTGCCTGAATAATGATGCTATAATGTTATGGAACTAACTATGATGCCCTGTGAATTATAGATCTCTTGGGGACCCATTTGGTAGAAGTAAAAGCTATAGGTCATGTAAGTTCCCTATGTTGAGAACCCCTAGAACCTAATATAACTGATCTTAATGTAAAATGAGTAGAGGAATATCCTCTATAATCTATGTATCTTTGATGCAATGGTTTCTATAGTAATTATCTTCATGGGAGAGTATGAGTCCATGCATGTAGATATTGTATAAGTAGACCTGACTTGCTCTAAGGATTTTGATGAACACTTTTATCTATGCATAGGAGTTGTAATGTCTATTATAATTGATAACCCTACAATATCTGGCAATGAAATAACTATAACTGGTGTTGGTGTTGGAACTATAGCTAGAAATTTTTGATGTCTCTAAGTGTAACACAAGTGATCTTAGTGTTTAGAGAACACTTTTCCTTTTAGAATTTGAAGAATTTAGGTCACGAGTAGCAAGTTGTCGTAATCTAGTTACCTATGATGAAATAGATGTAGATCAAGCAAACTATTCCACAATATCTATAAAGTCTGGTGGTTTAGATTCAGCTTAGCCTATCTCTTTATAAATGTTAAGATGTTTTATGATAATTAATTAATTATTTTCAATTCTAAGTCTAAAGGCTAATCTATGTGTATATTTATAGTGGAAACTATGCTAAAGTGATTTGATTTAAAAAATAATAAAAAAGATAGGGTATGGTAAAAAATAAAATTATTATTGATATTTATCTTAGACATCATGACAAAGTTTAAGTGTTTCCTAGGCATGCACTTATAACCAATATATGAAGTAAAATATATTAAGCTCAAATCACAAGATATATTAGGCAAACTTCTAAGGAAGATAAGACACAATAAAAATAAGAAGCATATTTACTTTAAAGATTTACTCATTTAAGAAGATACTTGATACACATATACAAATACAGAGTAAATAAAATGAAGAAAAATAAGGAACCTTCAATTAACCTAACATATGCACAAGCTAACAATTCTACATTCAAAAGTTACACACAAATAATTCAAAAGAACTATTCAAATCTAAAATTTAGAACAAACAATTGAGAAAGAAACCATATAGAAAATGATGGAAAAAAACTCAAAAAAATCTTTTAAAAATTCCTTGCTTGTATTAATAGATCAAAAGCATACAAGTTTTGGCTCAAAACTCCCTCCCTTTTATAATAGACAATACTCCTTTTATAGAAACAAGGAAGTATGTTGGTCAGTTGCATTAACTTACAAGTGTAAAAATGTAAAGGACAACTATCCTTTCTATAAAGTTTTTAGAATACATTATGCTTTCCAAGGTGAATTGACCCATAGGCAAATGTACTAACAAATTGCACATACCTTTACAAAAGAATATCTAATTTTTAAAATTTACAATGCTTCAATAAAAGAGAATATTCCTAACTAATTTGTGGACCTTGTGTTGATTAATTACCTTGGTTTTATTCCACTAGCCTTACTACCTTTTGATTTTGTTCATTAATAAATCTCAAATTAACTATAGGTTCAAGGGAGATTTCATCCTCTTCCTCAACTAAGTCTTCAAGGTCCCTGTTATTTCTCTCCAAGGCCTCTTTAATGCTCCTTGCCTTGTCTATTATTTATTCTTCTATTAGGATCATATCGATGATCCTATTATTTTAATTACTAGACCTACCTTTGATATATCTCTTGACCTCTTGCATGACCAAAGTGGTCCTCTACTTAAATTCATAATCTGTAATGATGCCCAGGGAGCTGAGTGTTTTAGGATTATCAATCATGCTCTTAAGGAACCATTATACCCTATCTATGATCCCTAAGGAGTCTTTCCAAGGTCTTGGACCACATGCTCAATCCTTGAAATTTATCTATAATCAGTCCCATTATTGTGTTGAGATGGGCTAGGCTGATGGTCTTGAAACCTAGGATTTTATCCCTAGTCAAGATGCTAATTAAATCCTTCATCCTATCTTTTGAATTATACCACTAAGTAATTAAACCCATGGATACTACATATTTAAGACCCAATACACCTTAACTTTCTTTTATTATCTTTGAGAATCAAACATGTCATAAAATGATGCCTCAAACATCTCTATCATATTATTTGGGATAGATAAAACAACCTACCTCTCTAGATTTTCCTTTTGATTCTTCAGGTTCTCTATTTGTTTCATGTCATTGATGCCAATTTTCAGCTCAACTAATTGAAACTAGGCTAATCCAAGTATATCTTATTTAAATATGGGGCCTTCACCTAGCTTCTGACCTCCTACTGGAGTTAAACCAAAAAATAGTTCCACCTTATGAAAAATGAATTATTCACCAACCACCATAGCTCTCTTTTCTATCACCCTCTCTAAACCTATAGCTTTTGGATTGAATTGGACTTTGACTAATGATTAAGTTACTGGAGGAGGCTCTAGAGTCTCTATTTGGGTTTTACTTACATCCCTAAGAGAAATCATCTAAGTGCCACTTGAATCCCCAAGGGAATCCATCTTCCTTTCTTTCTCCTCCTTTTACAAGGTAATTATCCATGGTTTAAGCTCATCGTGGATAGTTACGTTTAATGACGTGGTCATAGCCCAAGAGTGTTGCAGAGAAGGAATATTTTGTAGCCTATCATAGAAGAAACATTCAAGGATGTTTGGTCCTTGTAGCACATTTTATTCACTAAAGACATTGACCTCACTCAAAGGATGAGTGAAGGTCAATTTGGGTCTCTTTATTCCTACTAGAACCAATGCAAGTTCAACCTTTCTCTTTTGTGGGGTAGAAAATGGAACTAGACTTAAATATAATTACTTTGCCTTTTATGTCTCCACCTCTTTGTTTTTGGGCTAGGGTTCCTCTATCTTCATTTCCTCTTCATCAGACTGATAAGCAGTAGACAACATCTATAATGCATCTTCCATTATCTCACCTGGGTCTAATGTCACCACATTAATATACTTAATTAGAGATCTTGGTTCATTGGGTTGAGTTGAAGATGATGTCCCCTCACTAGGTCCCCTTTGTTTAAGTCTCTACTTGGCTTATACCTTAGGATTTCAAACTTCCAATTGTGATTGTGTCTACATGGGAGGAGGTTGAGAGGATTGACCTTGTAGCAAGTGGTATTGCCTTAGACCAAGATACCAAATGTCATCACTTCCTTTTTGGTCTCTCATCAATCTGGCTTCTATATTGATGCCATGTTTCTTCAACCTATCCAATACCATTATGAAGGATTCAACCTTAGTGTATATTGAGTCATAGACTCTTGTCTGATATTCATATGTCAAATTTATTTGTTTGGCCTTCAAATGTTTCCCAAATCTATCATTGGGGTCCCACTCTCTCAATTCATCATGTTATAATTTGAAAGATTATTTATGTCTAGTAACATCTTCAATGTTTTCCCAATGATAGAAGATGGCTCTACTAATATCAAAGGGTGGAGGATGTAGTAGTCCTTTCATTTTGATTCTACAAAGCCCATCTATACCATTACATATTTGGAATGGAACTTCCTACTCAACTAATTTGTTTGGAACATGGATTGGTGGTCTCAATGGAGTGAAACATATTCCTTCAATCCTGATGATTGTGTAGTCTAGATAAAAATATATATCTCTAATGGACTCAATAGACTTCTTTGACAATGGGATGACTCTTGGGATTGGGCATATTGTTATAGCCTCTTTCAAGGTAGGATAGATGAAATTATAGATAAACCATATATGGTCCCTATATTTGAATATATGTAGTTTTATATAGAACTAAGACACTATCTATGTATTTTTAGGTGACCATCCCCCAAAGTTGGGGATCTCAATTATGGTAATCAGGGTATCCAAGAGATAATACATCATATAAAAGTTTTTCCTAGACCCTTTCTTGACTATGGAGATCTTCCTACATAAACATGTGATGATAATTTCACCAATGGGAGTGGTGACCTCCTTATCAATTATAAAGTTTATCAAGGGTACCTAAATGCTATCAACATATGTGGTAGTGGGGTTTCAACATATCCTATTCATAAAGGTCATTATCATCCTAATTCTAGGCCAAAATTGGTTGATGGGAATGTTTCCACTAAGGTCATAAATCACATGGTTCCCAGAATACAACCATGGGGCCAAGATGGCTTGGAGGTCATTTTTATTAGTCCATTAGTTAAGTATGAGAAAATATACTTAGGTTTTGGGTAACTTATAATAGTTATTAAATGTAATAAGAGACACATAGGAATTGTATTTATGAATATGTTCATTAATAATCATACCCTTTTCAATTTTGAATTCTTTCAAAGTAAGGAGGAGGACATTTATACAATGAAGTACCTTTGGTTTTACCACTACGTGGTGAAGGGTTTCCATCTATTATAAACCTAAGCCATAATATCTTATCTTGAATGATATGATCTCCTCATATTCTTTTATTATGGGTTACAATTGTTCAATTGTCCAAAATATCTCTAGTTTTAACATAACAACATTAAATATTTCATCCTTAAAGACCCTTTGTTTTGAATCTATGGTTAAGTATAACTTTGTTTCCTCTCTATGTTACTTATAGGCCATCATGATGTGATCTTTGTAAATTTCTCATAGTGGACTAAAAACTATCTCTAGATCAATTTTCACTTGCTCAATTGATAATTGATCTCTCTTTGGTTTGATAATGGCCAATTTGGGATCAAATTAGGGATTTATGGATGCTAGGGATTCTCTACATGTCTTTTTTAGGCTTTAATGGTGATGGTTTGTAGACTTAAGTGAATTTGGTGCCTTGCATTTAATTTGGACTTTTGATTTTATACCTTTTCTATTTCATTCCCAAAAAATCTTTGGTTTTGTCATTTTATACTTAGGTGGCATCTAGTTGGCACTTTCATGACACTTTATCCATTATTGGTCAAATATTTACCGTTACCCTTTGAAAAACCTACTTGGTCTCACCCCATCAGTTGGAACTCATTGACCACATGGTAGTCCCATGGGTCCTTAGAGGTTCCATTGAATAGTCCACATAAATATTGTTTTGTTGGATCAACTTCCTCTGATCTCATTCAAGCCGTAGATCCTACAAAGGTGTACGATGTTTAAGTTAGCATTAGGACATATAAAAATTTAGGTTAGAGAATTTTATCTATGGTTTATTTCATATTAATAAACATGATATAAACCATAGGCTAAATTATTCAATCTAAGTCTAGATCATGATAAAAGGGGGACCCTTAATAATAAAGGACTGAGTATAATGTTTTTTAACCTAAGGTTTCACCGTATTAATAAATATGATAAAACTTTAGGAAAAATTTCTAAGCTAACTTTTAATAACATGACCTTGTATTTGATAGGTTAGGTTGATGAAATAGACCCCAAAATATAATGGGACATATGGGGACCAAGCATGATATTTTAGGCCAAATTTTAGTCAAATGTTTAGAATCATGACCACACATTAGGATAAAATTTGAGCTAGGTTCATGATGTTTATTATTGATCCCTTGCAAATTTAAAATTGGTCTATGATAGGCTAAAGGATAAATGAAAGGATAATTTTATCATTGAATCACAATACTCTAAAAATGTTTATTCTCCAAATGGGTCTCCACTGATCCTACAACATAAATAAAAACATGTTCATTCTTTTAAGGAAGATTGGTTTTTTAGCTGGAATTTGATGGTATTGCATCCTAATAGATGTCAATGATGGCCTCACAGATGTCAATTGATGTTTTAAATAATGTAAAATTTAAGATCATAAAATTATTCACAAGGGATAAAATTTGATGGCCTCATAGATGTTAATGATGACCTCACAGACGTCAATTGACGGTCATGAGAATGTTAATTTTAAGCTCACATAATTAACTATATGGACTAAAATTTGATGTCCTCATAGACATCAATAATGGCCTCTTGGATGTCAATTGATGTGCACAAAATTTTTAAATTTAAGGCCCATAAATAGTATGTCTTTGGCATTTCAACATTGTTCTCACTCCATTCAATCAATGTTCTATGAGCAGCTATGGATTATTTATTAGGATCTATATGATCAAGAAAGATTGGATACATGGGTCAAAGTATTCAATTTATTAGGTCTACCTCACTCTTTTTGATCAATGTTGTATGAGAAGCTATGGGCCATTGATCCTACAAAGAAGCACATGACTTAAATTAGGGCCTAGATGCATATAAGACTTAGATTAAAGTATTAATACTAAGGTACCATTTATGTTAGTAAACATAAATGGTACCTTAGGACTAAGAAATTAGTGTAGGTTTTAATAAGATGGTCCATGGAAATAATAAAGGTTAGACCAAGCTAAGAACATAATAGAAGGTCCTGAAAACATTTAGACCACATTAAAATAAAGGGAAACAAAGAGACTCGAGACATAAAGAGGACCAAGCTTATAAATTTTAGGCTAAGGTTTGGTTGTGTTAATAAAAATGATGAAGCCTTAGTGTAAAAATCAATCTTAAGTCCTTAGTATTTTAAAAGTGCTCCTACTAATTTTGCTCCCAATAATTTTGAATTTAAATCAAAGGGTATAAGCTAGTATTTTTGAACGAGGGTTTCAAGAAGCTTGAACATATATTTAAATTAGATTTCCACAAGCCAAGTGCTAGTAAAATCCCAATTGGTTTATTTAATGAGGGTTCTATTAAACCTAAAACTTGAAACATGAAGATCAAGGTTAGATATATTAGGCAAATCTATAGCAAAAATAGATAGACTATCCAAGACATGGTGTGGATGAGCTTCAAATACAAAAACATGTAGTCATGTTAATAATAATCTAATCAAGTGAATTTCAATTTTAAATTAAAAATTTCACAATTTGATACATGGGTCCCAAATTTTTAGAAATAGGGGCATGTTGAGCTCAACAAATGGTGACTTATGGGGGAAACATAGCAATATTTTAGAATTTAGAGACTCTGGTTCAGACAAATACTAGATTACTTATCCTACTTGATCATTTCCATTATCAATATTAGTTCATAATTAAAAAAAACTTTGAATATATAAAATTAGGATAAAACATCAAAACCTAGCCATGCTGTGTGTGTGATTTGATTCCATGTACTATTTATAATGGGATTTAGGAGATAACATCCAGGTTTCATGTCTTCAATCATTAAAATTGACTTACATTATGTTTAGATATTTATTAAGAACCATGTTTTAGCTCAGGGAGGGCCAAGAAAACATCCATATCCCCAATAGAGATACCTTTGGATCCATTCAAGGCCTTGATCTACTACCATATAGGTGTCCATAGCCCTAGGGGAGATTTCTAGAATCACCTTTGCTTGTGAAACTTTTGATTTTGTAATAAGTTCTTGTTTTTGTATTTTTAGATATTTTATGATTTTTATCAAAGGTTGGAAACTAATTTAGCTAGGTTTAGGGATTTGGTCAAATGTTTGATCCTTAGACAATCACTTATGGTTGTAAATTTATTCCAGGAAGGGATGTTTGTTAAGTGAAAACATGACTATTCCTTAATAATTCAAGATTTCATCCCACATGTGCAATTCTTCTTGAAATCAAATTTAGACCACAATAATGTTTAAATTCTTGTAGAATAGTTGACCTATCTACTAGTACTCACTAGTATATTTAAACTATAACATAAGATTACATTTCAAACCCTTGATAAACAAATGCTTGAGATTTATACTTGCATCTCTAAACTATGGAATTCTTGAGTATTAAATATGAACTTTGAGCTGAGGGTTGTCCCAAATGAATTATTAGAATCAAGGAACAAAGTAGAGAAATCAAACACATAAAGTGAAAAGGAAAGAACTAGAAAGTAAAGAAACAAACAAATATACACAAACATATGCACAAATAAGGGATATGAATGAGAGAATATAAAGAAACTAAATCTATCCTACCTACTCTAGTTCTAAATATTCTTACAGTTTACTCCATGAAGATCCTAAGGGGAGAAGCAAAAACTTAATGGTTGAGGTACTTCCCTTTAGTGGCCAATGTGAATTTTGCTCCTTAGAGCTATTTCATTTTGAAGGTGTTGCTTCCAAGTGTCTCAAAAATCTAGATGGGACTTATCCATAGATGTATGAAATTCTCATGGTTACATTTAGGTTCAAATTCATTGTCCCAAATAAGAACTAAGTCTCCTTGCCTGAACATATTTATATTTGATCATTTGTCAAACCACCTTTCTACTGTGGTTTGGTACCTACTACAATTAGCAAAAGCCTCTCCTCTAGCATCTTCCATCTGAATAATGTCCAACATTCTTGTATTTATCAATTCATTATCATCCTCCATGTAATCTTGCATGAATCAGTGTGTTGGTAGTTTGAGTGTTATGGGGAACATGGTTATTGGCCATACACTAGTAAGAAGTGTGATGCCTTGAGATCCTTCTAGACCCTTATTCTATCTACCCAAATGGAATATTTGAGAAGCTTGTGCCACATTTTAGGCTTATCTACAACATACTTCTTTATTGCTTTGATCAAGTTCTAATTGGTTGATTAAGGTAATCCATTACCTTAAGGGTAATGGTTGGATGAGAACATGAGAATAATATTTTTATCATATGCCAATTCTATCTTTTCAATGAATGTAAAATTAGATCCATTTTCACTTACAATGGACACTAGATTTTAAAATATAGTGCATACATTTTCTTCTAAAAAAGTGATCACTTCTTTAGTTTTGCATTACTTATTGGCCACTACCTCAGTCCACCTAGTGTACTAGTCAGTAGCTATCAAAAAATACTTTTGACCTTCTAATGAATTAGGGTTGATTACCCACATGAAATATAGTCCACATTGGGTGAATTTCTTATCAATCATCATTGGTTATAGTGACATGTCAGTCTTGGGCTCTTTTGTACTAAAGACTTGGCATGAATAGTATTGCCTTACATCCTTATGTGCATCCTTGAATATTGTGAGCCAATAACAACAAACTCTATGGATTTTGTAATTTATTGCCCTTATAGATGTATGTCAACTTCCCAACTTCTCATGAAAATTTCTCATAATCTCAATTTCTTCTTCTTTAGATACAGACCTCAAGTAAATGCATTTAATTTTTTTTGTATAACACTCCATCTTTAATTATGTAGTGGGATACCTTAAGTCTTAAATATCTCTTATGCTCCCTAGTCAGTCTTTCAAGACAATTACTATTAATCATCAAATGAATGATAGGATCATACTAGTCATTAGTCTAAAATATTTGTTGATCAACTTACATGACACTTAACTTGGGTTTTGTATTGGAAATCATTTGAATCAAACCTTGGCACCTTACCAATTTTTTAGTCTTCATCTCAATGTCATGTTACTTTAGGATAGACATCCACTTACATTTCCTTTATCCTAGTTTATTTTGACTTAGCATGAGCTTGGTGACAAAGTCTAGTAAGATGGCATGCACCTTATTCCTCATAATGTAGTGCTTCAATTTCATTACAGCCTTAACTAATGCACATACTTATTTATCAATTAAAGAATAATTTAACTCATTATTTTTAAATTTAGTTCTCATGAAAGAAATTAGATGATCACATCCATCAATTTTATGAGTTAAGACTGTATAAATAGTATGGTAAAAAGCAAAGGAGTAAAGGTAGAAATCCTTGGAGAAGTCTCAGCTTATTAGGACTAGAGCTTGATCAACTACCTCCTTGATGTCCTTCCAAGATTTCTTAGTTTCCTCATTCCAAGTGATTTTGGAATTCTTTTTTAGCATGTCATTCAATGGTTTAGCAATTTCTTCAAAACCAAAAATAAACTTCCTTACAAAGTTAATTTTACCAAATAATGATTTAAGTTCTTTCCTACTGTCAGGAGGCTCTATATTTGATATAGCTTCTACTCTATCTAGATCTATAGAGATTACCTCCTTAGTCATGACATGGCCAAAAAAATTTACCTTAGTAACATAAAATATACTCTTCTTTGAGTTGAGGGAAATCTCATATCTTATACACATTTCAAATACCTATTGTAAATGCATGATGTGGTACTCCTTATTTATAGAGAAAATTGATAGATCATCCATGTACATAATAATTCATTTACCTACAAACCTTGGAAAGCATGATTTAGGGATATTTAGAATGTTTTTCCTATATTGATCAGTTCGAATGGTATTCTCTTATATGCAAATATGACCCACTTAGTAGTGAAAGTGGTCTTCATCCTGTCTTCTTGATTCACCAATACCTAGTTATACCTTGAAAATCCATCAAGAAAAGACATCATAGCAGAATCAGAAACACTTTATATAAATTGTTCTAAATAAGGTAAAGGATAGTTTTCCTTTTCAAATGACTTATTTAGATTCATAAAATCAATGCATAGTCTTATTTCACCATTCATTTTTTTATTGGGACCAAATTGGCAACCCAAGTTGAGTGTCTAATGGGAAATACAATGTTGGCATCTAATAAATTTTTATCCTCTTTAAAAATCATAGGTTCTAAAATAGGGTTGTTAGGCCTCTATTTTTGTCTAAAAGGTTTGTAATTTTTCTTCAAGGGTATGGTATGATTTTGGATAAAAAATCTTCAAGTCATCATAGGACCGCGATATTATGTCCTTATAATTTGTTATCAAGTATTTGGATTTTTTATCTTCAATGAGTGTACATGATTTTCTAATATTAACTAGCTAAGGTTGATCTTCAGGTCCAAGATCAACTACCTTGTAATCCTTCCCACTCACTTTGGGAATCATAGTGTTATCAGCTAACTTATCATGGTCAAACAACCTTCTAAGGTAATCATGCCTTTCAAAATTTTGTTATCATTCATTTGAATGACTTTATTATCAAATGTACCATCTTCTTCAAGATTATTCTCATTGGCCTCATCTATGACATGTGCCTAAAATACTCCTAAATTGGTCATGAAGTATAGGATTTATTGGTCATCATTAAAAACCTATAGATGGTTTATGTTATCTAGGACATAAGGTCAAGGAACTAGCTCAATGCTAAAGTTATGAGAGTGAGGGTTTGGCACAAGATTGGTTGTAGATAAGGAAATATCATCAACAACTTGTTCTCTTACCTAGGATTGGAAACAATGTTGAAGGAATCAAAATATTATAGTAAATCCTAGATTTTGAACTTATATCTCTTGAGATATGACAATTTCCAGTAGTACCTACTCCTTACATAATTAACTACAAGTTCTAAATCAGCATGAACAAGTAGTTGTTTTACTTTATAGTTGATGGCAAATTGTAAACCTAATATCAATGCTTCATATTTTGCATGGTTATTGGTGCATGGAAATTTGAGTTTATAGGAAGAATGATATTCCTTACTACCAGGATTGGTTATGAAAACTCTTAATCCAAACCTAGAATTAAATCTAGCCCCATCAAAAGGTAGCTTCCATAATCCAAGAACAATATGAAAAGGTTTAGACTCACATTCCTTGGTAGTTTCAAGAGTGAAAACTCCCAAATCAGAGTCAACTATGTTCACTTTTTCATTCACAACATTGTATTATGTGATCATGTGATTCATCCAAGGTTTTATTTCTAATATAATTTAATTTGGTAATCCTTTCCATGGCAGCCAAAAATAAGAATAGTCAGTGGACATATATTCATTCAGGTGCCTTTGTCCATTCCTTGGTTAACATTAATCCATAAGCATGAGGAATATGCACCACCTGGTTGTCAATAAATTGTTGGACTCTAGGGTCAAAGGCAATTTGAATATGAACATTTAATAGTTTCCCAATTACCTTGACTCTAGACTTATTTAACTAAGTGATAACTCTATCATATTTTATAGGAGTTAAGCCAAGTTGTTTATGAATACCAGCTAGCATAATGTTAGTGGATGCACTAGAATCTAATAATTAGTAATGTGAATTATTACCAAACATTTTGATAGTAAGAAAAAAAGGTGGGTATTCTATCTTATCTTTATACATAAAAACATTGGCATTGTCAGTCTTGGATGGCCTACCAGCTTTCTTGGATATGGAATCCAACAATAGGTCCCTTTGCTCAGTGATTAGCATCAACTCATGTAGTGTAATTTTATCCTTAATTTTCTTCATGTCTTCCACTATATTATACCTAATTTTGTTGGAATAATTGAATGCATCAGTACTATGTTTAGAATTACTTCCCTTTGGAGGCTCTATTTTTTTTGAGGTAGTATCCAAAAGAGTGCCAAATTTATTTGGAGGTGTTGAATTAGTTAGGAGATTCTTCTTCTCTATGTTCCTTATAGGATAAGTCTTCTTTAGGTACTACTAAAAAACATGGACTTCTTCAAGAATAACATTAAGTTCATTATCTTCTTGGAAGGGAAAGCCAAACAACTCCACCATGAAGGATTGGTTAGTAGATTTAAATCTTGATGTACCTGCACCATTATCATTTTTAGGAACTACTTCAAATCTATCCAATTCTTCTTGAAAGGCCTCAAAAGATTTACAGAATTCAATGCAGTTTATTTCACCATGCTTAGTAGTATAATAAACTTTAAAATAATCATTTAATGTAACATTGATAAGATTGATGTACATGGTCTTCTTAGTAATACATGATTCATTATTCTTATTACTTTGGAAACTATCATTCTGGAATCTATTACTGGGTTTGTTGAATATTTGGAAAGAAAATTTCCTACCTAAGCTTGCTCTTGTATGGCTAACTTGCTTTTGCAATCAAAAGAAATCAATACTAAATTTTTTGACCAACTTTAATATAAAGTCATTATCACTCTTGGGAGTTTTTGCATTATGAACTTGATTATTATTAGAGCCACTATCACTCTTGGGAGTTTTTGAATTATGAACCTAATTATTATTAACACCATTGGTTGGTACCAAAGCCTTTTGAGCATTTGGATCAAATCTAGTCACAATATGGTTAAAAAATCCTATGTTTTGATTAGGATAATCATGGTTCAAGGTTTGGAACTGATTTAGATTTGGCATATTCTTATTATTGTTAAGAAAGATATTCAAGGTGGGCATATATGGGTTAACATGGGGAATCAAGTAAGCCATATGATCTTGGGGCTGCATATGATCATTGATGATCACTGCTTCAGAATAAGCTAAGGTGGGAGTAGTCATAGATCCAACAACCCTATTTATGAACACATAGGTCATAAGATCTAGGGCTTCCTTATAGATTTCTAGAGATAAATCACCATTAAGCTTGTAGGGATCTATAGTTTGGATATACATATTTTGGAACCTAGACTTAAACACTCTTATAGGTTTATTTTCATCTCTCTCGATTGTTTTGAATTATTGATACAAGACATAAAGACTAATAATTTTTCCAAATTGGTCAATGAAAAAATTGTTAAAGTGATCCCAATTATTAATGTAGTTCTCAGGTAGATTTAAAAACCATGCATACACAACATTTTTAAAATTAAAAGGAAATAGTCTACAAGTTACATCCTCATGGACTACATTTAAAAATATTAGTGAAACTTTTAATCACTTAATATTTTTCTTTACAATTACAAGACAAATTGGAATAAATGTTGGCAAATATTTTGCAAGATTATGTGGAAGATCATGTACTATACCTGGCATGTTGATAGGAGAGCCACCTAGCCAAGCCATAATTTAATTGGGTTTGAATATGTGAGCACCTTGGATTGGGGAAGTTGGCAAAGACTTTGAAATCTTATTCTTAACTTTGTCTCACCTAGCTCTTCTATGGACTTCTAGCTCAAGTAGAAGTTCCTTGGTCTCTAAATGTGACCTTGTTCTGATTCATGGTAGTTTCAGCTTGAGGATTTTGAATCCTATTTGAAAAATTATGTGTCAAATCAATCCTTATAAATAACAATGATTATAATTTCACATTAATCAATTTTTTCAAAGATTCATGTGAATAATAATAAAGGATAATAATATTTAACTAAATTAGCTCAAATAAGTGTCTAAATATGTAAGTAAGATCAACCTTTACAATTTTTAAGTTCAAATGAACTCAATGGAGTAAAGGATATAAGAATCTTTGATCAAAGTAGCTATTACTAACCTCAAACCTATTAAATTCCTAATTCTAAAGCTATCCTTACCAAAATCTAACATATGTCCTCAAATAATATCAATATTTCTCTAAATGAGCTCAAAGATAATTTTAAAACCATGAAGATCACCAACCTTTACACAATTATTTTAAAAGGAACACAAATATGTGAATAATAGAGTGATATTTGATTAAAATATAACAAAACCAACAAAGATCCTACAAATCTAAAAGGAATTGCTTATGTCCCTCCATCTAGCACTAGCAAAGCTTTGCCTATTTATGCCTCTAAGTGTATCATAGGTTCTCTTAGTGTTTAGATAACACTTCTCATTTTAAAATTTGAATAATTTAGAGTATGATCAATATTTTATGGTAATTTGGTTACCTATGATGAAATAGCAGTAGAACAAGCAAACTATTTTGTAATACTTATAAACTTTGGTAGTTGGATCCACCTTGGCCTATCTATTTATAAATGAGAAGATGATCCATGATAATTAATGAATTATGATCAATTGTAATTCTAAAGGATAATTTATGTGGATATTTATAGTGGAAACTATGCTAAAGTGATTTGGTTAAAAAAGAAGTAAAAATTTAAGGTAAGGTAGAGAAGAAAAATAATTATTGATCTTCATCTTAGACATCATGACAAAGTTCAAGTGTTTCCCAGGCATGCACTTAAAACCAATATATGAAGTAAAAAACCTTAAGCTCAAATCACAACATATATTGGGCAAACTTCTAAGGAAGATAAGACACAATGAAAATAAGAACCACATTTGCATTTAAGATTTACTCCTTTAAGCAAATAGATGATGCACATATACAAATATAGAGATAATGAAATGAATAAAACTAAGGGAACTTCAATTAACCTATCATATGCACAAGTTAACAATCTTGCATTTAAAAGTTACATACCAAGAACTTTAAAAAACTATTCAAATCTAAGATTCAGAACAAACAATTGAGAGAGAAGCCATATAGAAAATGATGTAAACAAATTCAAAAAATCTTTTCATAATTCCTTGCTTACATTAATAGCTCAAAATTATACAGGTTTTGGTTCAAAACTCCCTCCCTTTTATAATAGACAATACTCCTTTTATAGAAAAAAGGAAGTATGTCTGTCAGTTGCATTAACTTACAAGTGTATAAATATAAGGGATAATTGTCCTTTTAATAAAGTTTATAGAATAAAATATGTTTTCCAAGGTGAACTAACCTATAGGCAAATGTGCTAGCAAACTACACATGCCTTTACAAAAGAATATCCCATTTTTTAAATTTAGAATTCTTTAATAAAATATAATAGTCCTAACTAATTGGGTGACCCTGTGCTCATGAAGTTCGTTGGTTTTATTGAAGTAGTCTTACTAAATTTTTATGTTGCTCATCAATAAGTCTCAAATTAACTTCAAGTTCAAGGAAGAGTTCATCTTCTTGCTCGGTTAAGTCTTTAAGGTCCTTGTTATTTCTGTCTAAGGCCTCCTTAATGCTCCTTGCCTAGGCTATCTTTTCTTCTGCCTTTAACATCATATCCATAATCCTATTGTTTCCATTCCTAGACCTACCTTGGATCTTTATCTTTACCTCTTCCATGACCAACATGGTCTTATTATTTAATTCATCATCTTTAATTATTCCATGGGATCTTAGTGTCGCAGGATTAACAATCATGGTCTTAAGGAACTATTCTATCCTATCCATTAACTCTTTATCATCCTTGAGGAGTAGTTCCAAGATCTTGGGCTACATTTTCAAATCCTTAAATTTTATCTATAATTAATCCCATGACTATGTTTATATGGGCTAATATGATGGTCTTGAAACTTGGGGTTTTATGCCCAATCAAGATGTTAATTAAATCTTTCATTTTATCTTTTAAATTGTACCACTGAGTAATTAAACCCTTAGTTGTTGTATCTTACTAACCCAATACAACTTTACCTTCTTTTTTTATATTAATATAATTAAACATGTCATAAAAGGATGCCTCAAACATCTCTATCGTAGTATGTGGGATAGATAAAACAACCTACCTCTCTACATTTTTCTTTTGATTATTTTGGTTTTCTATTTATTGTTTCATGCCCTTGATGCCAATTTATAGCTAGGCTAATTGAAATTAGGATAATCCAAGTACATATTCTTCAAATATGGGTACTTCACCTAGATTATGACCTCCTAATAGAGTGAAAATAGTAAATAGTTCCACCTTTTGAAAAAAAAATCTTCACTAGCCACCATGGCTCTCTTTTCTATCACCCTCTCCAAACCTATAGTTTCTAGATTGAATTGGACTCCAACTGATGATTGAGTTATTTGAGGAGGATCTAGAGTATCTTTTTGGGTGATACTTGGATTCCTAGGAGCATTAATATAAGTGACACTTGAATTTTTAAGGGAATCCATCTTCCTTTCTTTCTCCACCTTCTACAAGGAAATTATCCATTGTTTGAGCTCATCATGGATAGTTATGTCCACTAACTTGGTCATGGACCAAGAGTGTTCAAGAGTAGGAATATTTTATATATTTACATAGATGAACCATTTGAGTATGGTTTGTCTTTGTATCAAATTTTATTCACTAAAGACATTGACCTCACTCAAAGGGTGAGTGAAGGTCAGTTTGGGTCTCTTTATTCCTACTAGAACCAATGAGTTTAACCTTTTTATTTTGTGGGGGAGTAACTGGAACTAGACTCAAATCTAATTCCTTACCATTTTGTGTCCCACCTCTTTATTTTGGGGTTGGGGTTCCTTTATCTACATTTCCTCTTCATTAGATTGATAAGCAATAGACAACATCTATAATGCATCTTCCACTATCTCACCTAGGTCTAATGCCACTACATTAATTTACTCAATAGGAGATCCTAGTTTATTGGGATAAGCTAAAGATGATGTTCCCTCCCCATCTTTCCTTTATTCGTGCCTCTACTTATATTGTACCTCAATATTTGTAACTTCCACTTGTGATTGTGGTTACATGGGATAAGGTTGAGAGGATTGACCCCCAACAAATGGTATTGCCTTGGACCAAGTTGCCAAATGTCATCACTTCCTTTTTCGTCTCTCATCAATATGGCTTCTAGATTGATGCCACATTTCTTCAACCTATCCAATACCAATGTGAAGGATGCAACATTAGTTTATATTCATTCATATACTCATGGCCAATGTTCATAGGTCAAATTTATTTGTTTAGCCTTCAAATGTTTCCCAATTCTATCATTGGGGTCTCGCTATCTCAATTCATCATGTTGTAAATTGAAAGATGCTTCATGTCTAGAAGCATCTTCAATATTGTCCCAAATTTGAAAGATATTTTTACCAATATCTAAGGGTGGAGAATTTAGTAGTCCTTTCCTTTTGATTCTACAAATCTAATCTATACCATTTCATATTTAGAATACAACTTCCTATTTAGCTAATTTTTTTAGAACATGGATTGGTAGTCTCATTAGTGAAGTGTAATGTGTTCCCTCAATCTTGATGATTTTGTAATCCAAATAAAACTATATGTCTCCAATGGACTCAATAGACTTATTCACCAATGGTCTAACTCTTGGCATTGGGCATCCTATTATATCCTTAGTCCAAGCAGGATAGATGCAGTCACATATAAACTAGATATGGTCCATGTATTTGAAGATATGTAATTTTGAATAGAACTAGGACATTGTCTGTGTCTTTTTAGGTGACCATACCCTAAATTTTGGGATCTCAAGTGTGGAAAGTAGGGCATCCAAGATATAATAAATCATATATAAGTTTTTCCTAAACCCTTTCCTAAGTGTAGAGATTTGTTTACATAAACATGTGATGATAATTTCACCAATGTGAGGGGGTACGCTCCTTCTCAATCATAAAACATGCCAGGGGTTCCCAAATGGTATCAACATATATGGTAGATGGGTTTCCACATGGCCTATTCATAAAGGTCTTTATCATCCTAATTATAAGCCAAAATTGGTTGATGGGAATATTTCCACTAAGGTCAGAAATTGGATTATTCCTAAAATAAAACCATGGGACCAAGATGGGTTTGAGGTCATTTTTATTAGTCCATTCATTAAGTTTGGGAACATATACTTGGAGTTTGGGTAGCTTATAATATTTCTCAAATGTAATGGGATACACATAGGTAATGCATTTATGAGTACGTTCATTGATCAACATACTCTTTTCAATTTTACATTCTTTAAAGATAGGAAGGAGGACATGTATACAATGAAGTACCTTTGGCTTTATTGTTGTGTAGTGAAGACTCGCCATCTATGCTATAACTAGGTCATAATATCTTATCTTGAAGGATATAATATTCTTATCTTCTTTTGTTATGGGTTATAACTATTCAATTATCCAAAATATCTTAGACCAATTATTATTTCTAGTGTTCAATGCCACAATATTAAATAATGTGTCATTAAAGACCCTTCCTTCTAAATTTGTGGTTAAGTAGATCTTTGTGTCCTCCCTATGATACTTCCATGCTAGCATGACTGTGAGCTTTATAAATTGATTATAGTGGACTATAAATTTCCTTTGGATCAATCTATACTTAGATTATAATTGAGCTCTCTCTAGTTTAATAATGGCCAATTTGGGATCAAATTAGGGATTTATGGATGCTAGGGCTTATCTGTAAGTATTTTCTTGGCTTTAATGGTGACAATTTTTGGACATATGTGAATTTGGTGCCTTGGATTTGATTTGGACTTTTGAATTTATACATTTTATCTTTCATGCCCACAAAATCTTTGGTTTTGTCATTTTTCCTTAGGTGGCATCTAGTTGGAACTTTCATGGCACTTTGTTCATTATTGTTAAAAAACTAACCATTGTCTTTTGAAAACCATGCTTGGTCTTACTTTGTTAGTTGTTGAACATTAACCACATGGTGGTCCCATGGGTCCTTAGAGGTTATAATGAATAGTCCATAGATATCTTACTTTGTTCAATCATGTTCCTCTGATCTCATGCGAGTTGTACATCCTATAAAGGTGCATGATGTTTAATTTAACATCATGACATATATGAACTTAGGTTAAGGACTTTAGGATATGGTTTATTTCATGTACACAAACACTTTATAAACCACATGCTAAAGTATTTAAGTTAAGTCTAGATCATGATATAAGGGGGACCTTTAATAATAAAGGACTGAGTATAATATTTTTTAACCTAAGGTTTCACTATATTAATAAATACAATAAAGTAATAGGAAAGAGTTATAAGCTAACTTTTTAATAATGGGACCTTGTATTTTATAGGTTAGGTCGATGAAATAGACCCCAAAAGATCATGGTACATATGGGGACCAAGCATGATATTTTAAGCCAAAATTTAGTCAAATGTTTAAAAACATGACCACACTTTAGGATAAAATTTGAGATAGGTTCATGGTGTTTATAATCAATCCCATGCAAATTTAAACTTGGTTTATGATGGGATAAAGGCTAAATAAAAGGTCAATTTTATCATTGAAGCAAAATGCTCTAAACATGCTTATTCTCTAAATGGGTCTCCATTGATCCTACAACATAAATAAAAACATGTTCATTCTTCCAAGCAAGATTGGCTTTCAAGATAGAATTTGATGGTCTCACAAATGTTAATGATGCCCTCATTGATGTCAATTGGCATTCATGATAACATTAAATTTTAGCTTGTATAATTATTCATAGGGCTAAAATTTTGTAGCCTCACAGATGTTAATTAATGGTTGCATGAACATCAATTTTAAGCTCACATAATTAACCATATGGACTAAAATTTGATGGCCTCATAAAAAAAATGATGACCTTGTGTACATCCATTGATGTTTATGAGAACATCAAATTTAAGTCCCATGAATAGTAGGTCTTTGAAATTCCAATACTTTGCTCACTTCATTTGATCAATGTTGTACGAGTAGTCATGGATCATTGATTACAATCCATGTGATCGAGAGAGATTGGCTCTATGGGTCAAAGTCTTTGATTTATTAGTTCTACCTCACTCCATTTGATCAATGTTGTATGAGTAGCCACAAGTTATCAATCCTACAAAGAAGTACATGACTTAAATTAGGGCTCAGATGCATATAAGACTCAGATTAAAGTCTTAAGACTAAGGTCCTATTTATGTTAATAAACATGAATGGGGTCTTAGGACTAAGACATTATTCTAGGTTTTAATAAGACAAACCATAGTAATAATAAAGGTCATACCAAGCTAAGAACATAACAATAATATGTTGTAAACATTTAGACCATATTAAAATAAAGGGAAACAAAGGGACCCAGGACATAAAGGAGACTAAGCTTATAATTTTTAGGCTAATGTTTGGTCGTGTTAAAAACATGATGAAGCCTTAGTGTAAAAATTAATCTTAACTCTTAGCATTTTAAAAATGCTCTCACCAATTTTGCTACCACCAATTTTAAATTTAAGTCAAAGGGTCTAAGCAAGGGTTTATGAATGAGGGTTTTAGGAAGCTTGAAAATATATTTAACTTAGATTTCCATAGGCCAAAGGCTTGTAAAAGCCCAACTAGTTTATTCAGTGAGGGTTCCATTAAACCTCCAACTTGAAACATGAATATCATAGTTGGCAATATTAGGCAAAGCTAAAGTAGAAAGAGATAGGTTAACTGGGACATGGTGTGGATGAGCTTGAAATAAAAAAATGTGCAATCATGTTAATAATACTATAATCAAATGAATTTCAATTTTAAAGTACAAATTACAAAATTTGATACATGGGTCCCCAATTTTCATAAATAGGGCCATGTTGACGTCAACATAAACTATGTTAAAACTAATAGTGGGATGGGAAGAGGATCTCATATGGGACACCCTCAATCTTAACCATTTGGTTAGAATGTATATAATTCAATCATCAATGTAGCATAAATGGGATGGATTGAAACTATTGTAATCATGGCCTTCTCAATAATATATTGGATAAACCTACACTAGGTACTACTAGGAATCAAGTGGCTATGTGTGTTGGTCTAAATTTTAATAGAAGAAAAATATCTTTGATGGAGATCTAAAAATGGCCATTAAACCACTAATGACTATAGCTATGGGGAATATATCCTATTCTATATAGCCCAATTTATTTAAGATTGTCATGGTGTACATGCTTATGCTTAACCTATTGTCAACCATAACACTATGAATGGGATGGTGGTCTATGTATGCTCAAATGAAGAGTGAATGTAAATATGTGTTGTCATCCACAATCTCCTCCTCTAAAATGTGATAAGCTATCTAGATGGCATTTTAGTGTGATAGATGACAATACTGTTATGTAGTGGATGTGTCTGCTTTGTAATTGTGAGATAAAAACCTAGTGGTGGAAAAAAAGTGATGAATATTCACTAAAAGGAGGATAAAACCAATCTAGGAGTAGGCTCAGAAGCTACATTGATGTGGTCTTTTGATCACTTTTGTTTTATATGTCCCTAATCTTGTATGGAGGTTTATTTTTACTCTTAATAGTTGATTCAGATCCATTTGTGTACTTGAGTTTTCCCATTTCTAAGAGCTTAACCTCTATTTCCTTGACTATGTTTCACATATAAATAAATGTGTTAAACTTATTGAATAAGAAATCTTGTTACAATACCAGTAATAGACTTTTTTTAAATATATCATAAAGCTCTTTGTCTACGATGGGGCTAGTCAATTTAGATAATATTATCTTGTATTGTAAGACATAATTGGCTATGGAATCATTTGATTTTTTCTTAAACTATACCACTTATGCATATGATATATTATAAATATATGGTATAATCCTTGAGACTGCATGGGAATAAATTTGTAAGAAGACAATCATTCGACACATAGTCAGTGCATGTTACATGAAAGGCTTTGAGGTTATGTTTTGGGTCATTTTTTCCATCATATAATGTCAGCTTGGGTGCTATAAAATTGGATTGCGAAGGAGTTATTTCTATGTGATGTGATAAAAGTATATGCAAGGTAATGTTAGAATCCAAGGCATGTGATTTCCTAGGTTCTCCTTTCTAAATATGTAACACCTTAGACTATAGAGTAATAACCTCTTGCATAAGGGATTATACATCTAGAGTAGAAGATATCACCATAAGTGGTGTATTTTTCACCTATGGTTGAATAAAAATCTTGGGTTATGCTATCTTAGTTGGTTGGGTTGGCCCAAATTAAGATGTAACAACATTTTTAACTAGAGGGGTTGAATATTGACCATTATTTGTCTTATTTTTTTATTTTTAATGTCCTATAGAATTAATGCATAATCAATGGGTTTTTACTAAATTCTATCTTTGAATACCTATAATACCATATCTTTATTCATAATTATATCATTATCATTAAGTGGAGGTAGTGTGTATTGATCTTCAATGTGTATCTAATCTTAATCTTGGTTATATTGTTCATCTTTAGATGCACTTTCATTAAATTCCACATAATCAGGGTGTGAAGGATTCATATCTAAAGTTTTAATAGGTTCTTTTTCCTATTCATATGTTCAAATAGATGGAATCTTAATATTCTCTATAGGATTACCTCCTAGTCTAGCATTTTTTCTTAGTAGAAGAGATATATTTTTAGATGGCACACAAAAAATAAATTGAAAGAAAGATACCAAAATAGAATCCATGAATTATAAATAATTAATATTAGAAAATAATAATAGGAGAAACAAGGATACAAACCTTAAGAGCATTTAGGGTTAGTGTTTCTAATTCTAGGATTTCTTTTGTAATAATTTAAATGAGATGTAAAATAAATTGAAACCTTAAAAGTGGTAATTGGATGCTAAGAGTGTTGCTAGAGTCGCCCTATTCCTAACTTAACCCTAGACCTATCCTAAGTCCTTACACATATTTTTTTAGTCATTGAGAAAACCATATTCATGTTTAGTATGTCAAATAAAATTGTATTCCCAGATCCCAATTCAACTTTCTCATTAGTCTACCAATAAGACATTATAACCATGTTTGGGACACTACAACCACATATCACTAGTGTCCCCAACTAGGTGATACTATCCTTATCCCTAGCTCTTTCTATTGGATACTTTTAAAAATGTGTTCCCCTATTAAGGTTGGCCTAAGCATATTTTCTTATCCTTACAATTAGAATAACACTATAAATAAAAGTATAATTTACCTCTATTCATTAGATGTAAAATAGATACAAAAACACATTCAAACTAAAGACAAGTTGAGAAAAATTAAGGTATTTGATCCCTAGTATACTCTACATATACATAATATCATCTAAAACAAACCTAATCCTAGTTTTCAAATACTTCAAATATCAATAAAATTCTAGGCATCAAAGCCCACTCTCATTCTAGCATTCACTTAAACTTGCATCAAGCACTTGGTGGGATAAGTACATTGGGATTGATCCCTCTTTAGAATATTGGTATGTAGGAAACTCTCTTCATATCAAGGTGTTGAGGATGTCGAATCCATCCTACTAATGAACACACAATTATTATTTTTGACATACTTATAAGGAGGATTAGGGTTTGCACACTAAATCATGTTTTATAAGCACAACACAAATCTCCAGGTTTCATGCACACAAGAAGAGGACCTAAAAACACATGCACAAGTGCTCATAAAAAATGGGAATAGTCTCACAAAAAGGACACTAATACCACATAGAGGACACTACACAACATGAAACTATTATTCATCCTAGACACTACTATCCAGTGAGTAGATAAACACTAGAATCATATTGTTGACACTCAAAACTACCCAGATCTCAACTTTTAGAACCCAAATCATACATAATAGTCAATTTTATGATAAGTATTTATTTAATCCTATTTAATTTTATTTTTATATAGTAAAAATATTTCAATTGCTATAAAAAATTAGTACTTAATTATTCATATTCAATTGATTAATTTAGACAACCCATCCCTTTAATCTAAACATAGGATTTTCTTTGTAAAACCCTAAAAGGTTTAAATCAATTAATCAGCTTGAGTTTGTTCTAACCTATTTACTCATAAGGACTAAACTATATTTTATAGTAATTAAAATCACTTTACTTTATAGTTGGCTACTTATTTATTTGCTTTCAAAAATTACAACATGTCTTTCAACAAAATTACTTTTTGACTATATTTTCATTTTTCTTGGCTTTCCTTAGAAATTGTGTACTGTTAGTTTTAAAAGTACTTAGGTATTATTTTGAAGGGCTACATGATATTTTATTTATGGTCCTTGTCTATCATTTATAAATATCATGGTATGAGCAATTTTCTCTAATACTCATATACATAGTACAAATCTAAACAAGGTCTTTAGTTTCTATGCACCTCACGATATTTGAGAAATGCCTAAGATTTCCATTTTTATTTAACCTTAGGAATCCATAAATCCAGTTGATTTTTTGGTGCATCAATTAGTGGTTATCACCAAGAAGTTATTTCTAGATTACCCTTGAAATTAAGTTTAGTGGGCTCTGGGAATGACACTTTCTCCATAGTTAATGCTTTGAAATATTGTGCCCACACTATATAATAGAAAAGATAGTATCTTTAAGATCCTACACTATCAATCAAAACCTTTAGTGCAAAGTTTTTTATCTTATTTTTAGATAATTAGTTAGCATTTAAATTATATTTTTGATGTCTTTTGTTTGCCATTCTATTTTGTATTGTGGAATGTATTAACAAACATTGATACAAGTTTTGAATTGTGTGTTTCAACTTTGAATTCTTATTTTCTTGATTTTATAACTAGATCAACCAACTCAACCTTGTCAGATTATAGACTATTTTATTTTCTTGATTTTCCAACTAGATCAACTAGCTTAGCCTAGTTAGTATATGGACTATTCTATTTTCCTGGTTTACCCACTAGAGTGATTGGATCGACCTAATCAATTTATAGATTATTCTATTTTCCTATTTTGTTAACGAGATCAACCAGCTTAACCTATTTAGTTTGTAGATTATTCTATTTTCCTACTTTGTCAACTAAATCAATTAACTCAACCTAGTAGATTATTCTATTTTCCTAATTTGTCTATAAATAAACTAACTCGACTCCATCAAATTCATGTCTCCTAGCCCAATTAATTCATTGTTAGACTATTATTTTTTCATTGTCCATAAATCAACTATATCAACCTACTTTATGTCTTAAGGTAGACATAGTTTACTTTCTGACTAGAATCAAACATATTTGGCAAATCTAGTCTAATTAGTGGTCAACTTAGTTTTATTCCCATTTTTTTGGCCTAAAAATAATCTGCACATTATCTTTATCCTTTCCACCTTACTTAGCATTATGAAATCACTATCATAATCTTCCTTGATAATTTTAACCCATTTATAAGATACATGGGTTGTTCTTTCTTACCCACCCTAGACACCTAAGAGGATAATCTCTCATGGTGCACTTATTCCCACCCTTCATCTAAATATATTTACTATAACATGGTTCAAATTATCCAAAGTGATGATTTATATGGATCTAACCCATTTCACACTTCTCAAGATAATACCTTATCTAAACTTATTATACCATTAAAGCAATAGATACTAACATAGAAAATATTCCCATAGGGAATCCTCCTACAATAAATATTCATATCCCTAACCTAGGGAATGGTACTCCTTAAAACACTAATAATTAAACTCATCAACCTCCTCCCACTACTAGAAACCAAAATACACCTATTGATACCACTCAAATTCTTGCTCAAACGGTCCAGTAAATGAATGTTATGCAAATAAAAATAATTTCAAAATGATGCAAATGAAACATCACATATTATAAATGACTAATCAACCTCCTCTTATCATGATTTAACATAAAAGAAATTATTCTTCCTCCTCTTAGAGATTTGAATGGGAATATCATTCCTCAAACTCTTATGCATAATAAGATGCTTAAAAATATTCAAAATGAACCCTTAGCTCCATTCATAGTATCCATTGATATTGAAAAAATATAATTAACCATTAAATATGATGAAACTAAACATCCTATCACCTTCCTTAAATAATTTAGTAATTTATAAAAAGAATGGGTCCAAACTAATAGTTTCAATACCACTAAACTTTCAGTCAAAACATTTATAGTAGATGTTTTAGAATGGTATAATAAAATCCCTCAACATTATGAATCATGATTTGTTATTTTTGGGAATAATGGAGTTTTATTACTATTTAATAAACAAGTCTGAGTAGGATAAATCAATAAATAATATTCCTAATTAAATCTATTGATTTATGAAATTAAATTGAAATTAGACATTTAAAAAAAATAGTAGTGAGAGAGAGAAAATTAAACTTAGCTTATTCTAGATTCTTTCAATTGAGACAAGGTCTAGAAATTTGCATGCAAGACTGGGACACTATCATAAATAGGTTCCTAAACTTTGTTTCTTGATTATATAGGAGTGCTATAATTAGACACCCTAGGCTCTAACATTGTAGTCCTTCTTTAGCACTATTATCCTCAGGATCTAAGCTTTCTAGGTTTTCTTCACCCTTTTAGTGTGAGATTGTGTACCAATTTTTAGGTACTCATTGTCAACAAAGCTCCCTATAGATATGATTTTTTGTGTGCTTATATATTATATGCAATTGAAAGAAACTTTGGAAAATGGGGAAAAAAGGCTTAATGTGTGTAATATGCACTAAATGTGCTTTACACCCCATGTATGAAAACACTGCCTACATACCAATACTCTAAAGAGGGATCAAGCCATATGTAGTTATCCCTTTAAAAGTGCTTGGTGAAATAGTGAATGAAATGCAAGAAATGCTAAAATTAGGTAAATTTGAGATGACTAGGGACTAGTGTAATGTCTTGAATTGGCTTGAAAATGTATAGGTTAGATATATGTATAAAATAGGGAATATTTCTTGAGTGGTCTTACTCGTATTCTTTCTTACTGTAATGATATTTTACAAACCTTCCAAAATTATCTTTGGATGGGATTATATATGGATCTATTAGTCATGGGTTAGATGAAACTGGACTAGGCTGACATAATGAATAAGAGGAATCTAGGAAAAATGGTAACTTGGGATTGAAATGTGATTGGATAGGAGCATTGAAAATGGGATACCCTAGGGTCCAGTGATATAATCCAAATTTGGTGCTATTATCCTAAGTAGAAAAGACTTAGGGGGATGGACTAGTCATGAAAAGAAGGTCTTGGCTCAGTTGGGGTCAAGTTTGGAAAGCCATAGATGATTGGAAATAAGTGAAAATAATCCTAAGAGGGGCATGAGAGAAAGTAAGAGGGACATAAGGATTGGGTGTCTTTAGTCATACTCAAGTTATCAGTTTTTGCATTTTATATGACTAAATTTACACCTCTATTTTAGTGATGCAACAAAGTGAAATACTAGGACAAAAGAAAATAGATAGTGTACCTGAACTTACCTATAAAGGTGAAGCCCATGAAGCTTATGTGATGTTTTTTTTTTATGTTAGGTAGTGTATAGAGAGCACATCATGTAAGTGTGAAACTAAAAAATGAAAAAAAAAAAGTATATCAATTCTTATTATATGCAATATAAAATAAGAACGCATAAAAACTAGGTAAGAGAGAGGAAGTTAAAGGAACAAATACACCTCATCGGGTATGTAAACTAATACAAAACCTATTGTGATACTGAGTAAGGCTGAATAATGCTAGATATATGACATGATGTTATACCAAAACTTATATTACAAATAGAGTTGATTGCTCAATTCCCTAGAAAGTGGATTAGGAATACAAAGGTTGTCCCTTTGGCTCCATCATCACCTATTAAGTGAAGCTAGATGATCATGCGTGTGATAATTGATGTCTATATTATGTGCCCAATCCTTCTAAATAGGTGGATCAAGAATAAAAAAGCTATCCCTTTGGTTCCATGATTTCCCACTAAGTGAAGCTAGATGATCATGTGTTTGCTAATCAATGTTTGGATTATGTGTCCAATCCCTCTAATAGGTGGCTCAGTAATACAAATTTTGGCCCTTTGGTTCCATCATTATCACATAAAGTGAAGCTAAGAACTAATAATAGTATGTATGAATGTGTATGTCATATGAGATGGCTTCTGAAGCCCATGAATGCTTTGGAAATTTGATAATGTGGCATGGATAGTTAAATGTGTACTAGAAACTAGGCCAATGTTGGCCAACACAAAAAATATGGAGATTAGGATTGTATAAAAGCCACTCCAAAATTCAAAATTTAGATTACGTGGAATCCACTCAAGTACTCAAGAATGTGGAGGTTAGGATTATATGAAATCCACTCTGAAATGATGCCAACCATTATAAGGCATGCACCTATTGAGAATTCTTGGCTAATGTTGAAAACTAAAAGAAAAGAAGCAAAAGTGTTGTGCAATCTACCCCCAATCATTGGTGTTTAAAACATGGATTATAATCTATAAGTTATACCAACTACCATATCTAAAACTAGAAGTGAGAACCAATCATGCCATGCATGATGTCCCTTATGTCTGGATTATTTGAGAAAACTACACTAAAAGTTACTAATTTAAATTGGTTTGATTATGAAAAAATGTAGTTAAACCTACCTTTCTCCCTGCTTCTAGAAAACCTATTTTTTTGTTTAGACAAGAGCATCAAAAACAAACACCCTATTGTCCAGCACTATAGTCTAGCTTTAGTGCTATTGTCCTAGGCTAAAACTGACCATTATTATAGAATCTTGACTTTTTACTTGGTCTATTCTGAGTGGTTTGATGACTAGTTGTTATTTTGGTTGTTCTAAAATTGGGTTTTTTGACCAATAGGAACTCTGATCTCTATAACAAAACACCTTTTTGTTTCCCCCTCTTTTGAGGGTAGAAATAGGTACCCTGTAATGACTACCCTCAGAATAATAATCCCTACAAGTGTGTTAAGCTAGAAATATACATGATATAATAATGTAATCAACAAGATATATTAATATATAGCATGATTTGAATTAATATATTTTTAAATTAATAGGGGTATGCCTAGATAGATGTAACAATGTAATAGCATGTGGAATATTCTTAAATTTAATTAAAACTAGAAATGTTAGTTGTTAGTTTTTTAGTTTGGTCAATGATAGATGGAGTATAATATCCATCATGGTATCCAAAAAATTATGAAAAATGCATGATGTGGATCATGGCATTACAATGATCAAGAATTAATCAATCAATAATAACATAAAGAAAGAAAGAAAGAGCATTCAAGGGTGGCCAAGGGGCCACACAAACAAGGGACATAGGTAAATGTAATGCAAATTGGAAAGTAAGCATATAAAGCATGTTCAAATGCCATATACAGATACAAGTGAAATAAGTAAATTGGTATGAAAGCCATAATCACATAGAAAAGTATAGGCAAGGGACATTGGCAAATGTCCAAAGGTACATACATGAATAGAAACAAAGGACATTGGAAAGTTTCCTAAGGCACATATAGGAGAAAATAAAGAATTAGAAATATAATCCAACAAGATACACTAAGCAAGAGGAGAAAAAATGTAATAAATAGAAAGATAGGATCACTTCTAACTAATCAAAGAAAGAGTGAAAGTATGCAAAACATGTTTAGTTAAATATTAGGTATATGCTTAGAAATACACAAGTGTTAGATACTAGTGAAATACTGATATATTACTCTATATAATCTAGTAATTTATGTACATTAGCATGATAACTTAGGGTGTGTGGTGTAGTAATGACATAACCTGGATGGTGTAGTCCTATAGAAGACACCCCCAATGGGTATGTATATTGATGTGTGTTTGGAATGTAGAAGTAGGATGCCCCCTCAATGGGCAAGTAGTTGGATGTTACTGTACACACTCAAAGAAGATCAAGTGAAACATGATAATGTAAATAAATTGACATATAATAACATGAAACAATAACTATAAATCCTAGAATAGTAGTGGCAATGTAAAACATGGATGATGCATATAATTGAAATGTTTTTGTTGTTTTGACATTTTTGAATGTTTTTGGATTTTGAAATGTTATATTGATTTTATATTTTTGGATAATTTAAACTATGTAAAATCAAGTAGAAGAAACTATGTACAAGCATGTAAATAAAGTAATATGTATATAAAGATATAAAAGACTAGGCTAGAGGGGGAAGGGATCTAAGGATGGAGCCTGCTAGGGATGGAAATGGAGGGAAGTGTCATGGCCATCATCACATACTTAGAGACCATCATTATAAGTATCATCATATGTTTTAGATGTTGTATTCATGGTTTCATTGCATTGAAGGTGAACTAAAATTTTCTCTAGTGGTGGAGATGTTGACTATACTCTAGGATGTTTGGACCTGATAGTACACGAATTTAGTGGAAGTGGTGGAACTAGTGCTGGTAGTGGTGCTATAATATGAGTAATACCTTGATCTTGTAGTTTATCCAATATCTGCTATAAATACATACATGAGTTTGTATCATGGCCTTTAATCCTATGAAAAGTATAAAATCGGTGACCATTTGGATGTGATAATCTATTGATAGATATATGTTTTACTGCAGGTAATGTGATCAATCCTAGATCAAGTAATATCTATATTATAAACTATGGTTGATGCTATATGCTACCTACTTGAATCTAAATAAATAGATTTATATCCATGGAGGTAACCATATGAACTATATGTGACAAGTGATTTATCTATGACCGTGACTGTGGAGTATATCCTAAGAGTGTAGTATGATATACTAAAAGTGATGTAGGATGTTGAATGAGAGATCTAGAGTCATATTGGTACTCTCCTGGGCTGATTGGTGTAAAGCTCAATCCACATAAATAGTCATCTATGAGTGTGGGTGTCATATCATCATTTGAAGAAGCCTATGAATCTATATCAACATCATGTACATATGGTAACCTAAAATTTACCACAAGGGGTAACTATGATATATGAGTCTCATCATCTGTAGTAGTAGAAGATGGTACTATTGAAAAAGTATCTATAACTGGTGGAGTAACTATGGAATCAATTGGAACTACTGGCACTACTATTGATGATTGTGGATGTATAACATGTGTTAAAAATATGATCAATGGAGTAGCTAGAATGGCTAAGGCTGCTATGACTGGAAAAATATCTAGAGCTGAAGGTATAAGTGTAGGTAGAGGAGTACAAGAAGTGCTAGTCTCTCCAACCTCATATGTATGTATCTAATAAAGATAAATGTAATGAGGTGGTGGTTTTACTATGAGATAAGGTGTCCCATCTAGTGAAATAGTCAAAGATGACTCTATAGTTCAACAATATCTAAATGGATAATTGTCTACTAGACATGTGTATAGATATCCCTCATGGAGAAACTTAATATATCAATGGAGAGTAGAAAGAATGATCTCCATTGTATGTATCTAGAGTCATCCAAGTAAAATATTATAGTGGATAGGACCTAGCATAACCTGGAACTATGTAGAGAGGGTTTTGGGTCCTACCATGATATCCAAGGTAATGGTGCCCATTATTTTTCATGGTATATCATCAAATCCTTGAATGTTCTTATATTATTTTTACATTGATACCATATCTATGACCATGGCCTCTAAGAATTTGACATTACATATATTAAGTCCAAAACCACTATCAACAAGAAATCTCTTTATTGTGTTGGTTTTGAATTGAACTTGTATGAGTAGTGGAAAATTTTGATTAATAACTATCTGAAAAGGCATGCCCTCACTATCAAAATAAATTGCATCTTTTATAGTTTTTAAAGTGTTGACCACTAATGCAAAATAAGAAAGTTCTAAATCAATAGGTATAGAAGTCTGAGTGAGTTCCTAATAGAGAATGTCCTTGAAGACATTATCTTTCTAAAGTAGTTCTAAAATGGAAATCTTAGCTAGAGTGTTTCTCATATGATCAAAAATGTCATATGCCTTGTGAAAATATAACTATAAGGGTGGGTTAGACCTGGGGCAGGTAGGAATAGAAGGGTGATAGGGCTCCTAGCTAGGTGGAGGATGCATAGTGACACGTTGAGTAATAGATCTAATTGTATTATCTACTATATTTATAGGAGCAGTAGTAGATATGGGAGAAGAACAAAGATAATCAATGGGTTGAGGTGGTGTAGGGACAAAGGGTGCCAACTGGGCTCTTTAGTGATGGTTAGTGACATGGGGAAGAGTAAAATGGACCATGCAACATGACTCGACATGCGGTAGAGGCTCCAAGAAAGGTGATGCAAGAGATGTATTAACATGTTTAATAATAATTTGCATAACATCATCCCATTTAATGAAAATAATCATGAAATGCAAAGATGAAACTTTTTACTAACATATGATAGACTTCATCATTCATGTACATGATAGGGCCCATTATGGTTTCCTTATTATTTTCAAGAAATGTAAGAAAAGTTTGTAAATGAATGAGCATCATTTTTACAATTTGATTATGAATGTAAGGTGATACCTTAATAAGCAAAATAGGTGCTAGTACATGCAACTAGGGATTTAAAAAAAATAAATTACAAAATACAATGAATTTTTGAAATTGAAATTGAATTTCTGAGTTAAGTATTTAAGAAAAAATTAATAAATTTATGGAAAATTTATTGATTTAATGGGACATAGTAGATCCAACTAGGGTCTTAAGAGAATAAATTTTTGAAAAATTACTATGAATTTTTGAAATTTGAAGTGATTTTTTTATTTCTATATGCAACTAAAAATTCAAAAAATGATTGGAAAATTACTAAGATCTAGTTAATGCAACTATGGTTTGAAATAAATTTAATTTAAAATTTATTACAAAATTTAAAAATTTGAGATAAATTTTTGATGCATATGTGCAAGCAAAAAATCAGAAAATTATTGGATTTATAATAGAAAATTACTGGGACCTAGTGTATGCAACTAGGGTTTGAAATAAATTTATTTAAAATTTACTAAAAAATTTGAAATTTTGAGAAGAATTTTTTATTTTAATATTCAATAAAAAATTCAAAACTTAATTGAAAAATCAACTAGGAATTTACCCTAGACTTTCTAGGGTTTCTATGCAAAAATTGAAGTAGGTCAGTTTCACCAAATAATTTTTTATTTTTAGGAATAATAAAGTTTTATTCCTATTTAATAAACAAGTATGAGTAGGATAAATCATTAAATAATATTCTTAATTAAAGCTACTAATTTATGAAATTGAACTAAAATTAGACCTTTTCTAAAAATAGTAGTGAGTGAGAGAATTAAACTTAGCTTATTCTAGACAATTCTGACTGAGATAATGTCTACAATTTTGTATGCAAGACTAGGACACTATCACAAATAGGTTCCTAAACTTTGTTTCTTGATTGGAGAGGAGCATCAAAAGTAGACACCCTAGGCTTTGATGTTGTAGTCCTTCCTCGACTCTATTGTCCTTAGGATCTACTCTTATTTGGTTTTGTTTATATGCTCAGTGTGAGTTTGTGTACCAATATTAAGGTCCTCACTATCAATAAATCTCCCTGTATATTTGATTCTTTTTGTACTTGTATCTTTTATGCAATTGAAAAAAACTTTGGCAAATGGGGAAAAGGGGGTTAGTGTGTGTAAGATGCATTAGACGTGCCTCACACCCCATATGTGGGCATGCTACCTAAATATTTATACTCTAAAGAGGGATCAAGCCATATTTAGTTCTCCCTTTAAGAGTGCTTGGTTCAATAGTGAATGAAATTCAAGAAATGCTAAAACTAGGTAAACTTGAGATTACTAGGGACTAGTGTAAGGTTTTGAATTGGCTTGAAAGTGTATAGGATGGTTGTATGCAAGGAATATGAAATATTACTTAAGTTTTATTTCTTGTATTCTTTCTTGATTTAATGATATTTTACAACCCTTTCCGAATTATCTTTGAATGGGCTTAAATATGGATTTATTATTCATGGGTTAGATGAAACTAGACTAGGCTGACACAATAAACAAGAGGAATTAGGAAAAAATGGTAACCTAGGCTCAAAATGTGATTGGACAAAAATGTTTAAAAGGGGACACCCTGGGGTCCATTAGTATATTATAACTTTGGCACTATACTTTTGAGTAGATTAGACCTAAGGGGATGGATTATTCATGAAGAGAGGGTCTTGGCTTAGCTGGGGTCAAGTCTAGAAGGCCATAGATGACTAGGAATCAACAAAAATAATTCTAAGAGGGTCATGAGAGGAAACAAGAGGACATAAGGATTGGGTGTCTTTAGTCATGCTCAAGTTACTAATTTTTGCATTTGATATGACTACAAATCACAATTAGAGGATTTGGTCAATGCTCTAATTAAATAATTTCAACAAAATAATTTCCTAAAAAATTATCTTAGTCATTTTATCAATGCTAGATAATTACCCTTAGAATCAACCCATTCTTTCATCAAAATATGTAAATCACTAGCTCATAAAGTATATCATAACATGACTAATGATAACCTTTTAAAATTATTTATATGTACTTTAACACCTTCTCTTCAATATAAGGTTCAAACTTTTTCTTCACAAATTTTAAATGAATCATTTGATCAAGATAAAATACAAGATTTTCCTATGAAATAATTTGAGCCAATCCATATCTCAATCAAGGATTATTTCCAATCTTTAACCAATGAAATTATGAGTGCTAATTCACAATCTCAATTTTATCCAACAAAAATGGGAGTTATCAAAATAAAATCAAATTGCTTCCTACTCACCATAAGCAGTAACATAAATGATGCAACTTATTATCTCTATCTAAACCCTTCACCTATAAAAATAATTTCCCCCATCATGGTACGATCCTAATAAATTTTGTTGATTTAAGGTAATATTAGTTACTCTCATGAAACATGTCACAACACTATCAATTTTTTTCTTTCATGTCAAGAGACACATTTTACCATGATGCCATGACCAAGTTACATAATTATGATTATCTTAAAGATTCTCAAAAGAAACAAGTTACTAAACCCATATCCTCAAAACCTCAAAAATCCTCTTCTACTTATAACACACAACATTTGAATGATAATATTAATTGATGCTAATTGTGATCAACATTACACCAAATCTTAGTATGTGAATACACCTAAAGTTAATTATAGACGTAAACCTACTCCCAATAATATCATTAATAAATGTAAGAAATAATCTAACGATGAAAAATTACTTAAATATTATATAACTATTATACCCATATCTTCTAAACTAAATAATGAACCACTTCCAAAACTAGAACCCCAACCTAGTTATTTTATACGTATGAAAAATGTCTTTTATCGCAAACCTCATGTTGGTTCTTCATCCTCTAAATTGCATTGCAATTTTTTGGAAGAAATCAAATCAATGCTTTCAAAAATTTCACTTATAATCATAAATTCCTTATGAAACAATTACAAAATATCAAAGAACCACAATCTCATGATTCAAAAATCCCTTCATACAATCAAAAAAATTTCCTCATACACAAAACCTTATATATGATTTATCAAATAAGATATGATTAATGATGAGATTTGATTTTGAGTAGATGATCTACCACTCTTTATCAAAATTGGTATCAATAATATTATCATTCAAAAAGTCCTAGTAGATGAACGATCAAGTATTAATGTCACTTATCTTTGGTTAATTCAATAAATCAGATACACCAAATAAAAGTTTAAACAAACACATTTCACATGTAGAGGATTTGATAAAACAAATCAAAAATTACTTGGTTATATTTGGCTCCCACTTACCATCAGACCCAAGAAAATTCATACTACACATATAGTTTTTAATCTTCCTTTATCTTACAACACATTCCTTGGTTGCCCATGGACACATCATATGCATGCCATTAATTCTTTAGTTATTCAATGTATCAAATCCATACATAATAAAAAAACACTATAAACATGAAGCTGATCCTAATCCATGGAATATTCAACTACCAAATCCTAAATTCTAGTATTGCATTCCTACTATTTCCCACATTAATAGTCAACCTCTCCATGAATTTGTTAACATGCATTCTAATTTAATCCCAATTCAAATGATGATAAACAAAATGAATTACAAAATTCTTGTAATACCACTCAATTACCTCTTTATATAGTAGAATGAATCCCTCCTTATTTAATCCCATGTGACCATACCATTCCTTTAATTAATGATATTATTGATACTCCCACTCCATGAAATCTAGATGAAGCCTCTTACATGGAGGATGATTTCACTTGTAATGAATATGGAATATAAAAACATTTTCAAGATCCTTTAACTATGTATCCTTAAAAATTTATCATTATAAGTGTATCCACACTTGATTCTCATACGAAAAATGATGCATACACTATCTCTCACACCTATGATGATAATTATATCAAGGCCCAAGCCCAATCATGAGATTTATATGTAGAACATTATCAAAATACATTAGAAAAAATACACAACTTCAACCATGATGTCTATGTCATTCATATCTCATTCAATACCTAATTAAAACTTCAAGGTTATGTACCCTCAATTAATCCACCATTATTAATTACCCCATGAGTAATTGAAGAAATATTGGCTATGGCATCTTCTGAACCTTCTCTATAACTTAATTCAACACAACCCATTTTACCAACAATAAATATTATTTCCCCTTCTTATAATTATACTGATCAATATAAATTATCATAATTTAAATCTATACAACCAAACTTTATTGAGATGACTCTTCTTCAATCATTACCTAAAATCCATTTATTGAAAAAAATAGTACAATTACTACAAAACTTGTTGACTTCACTCAACCTGATCTCACTAGCACAAAATATTTATTCATTACTTTACCTAAAATTACCTTAGATGATAAAGAAACTAACATGAGACAAATACATTCTTAATCTTATATCAAAGGTAATCAAATAATTGATTTTGAAGTATATGTCTAATATTATGTACCTTTACGTATGCTAGAACTCCTCCATACTAGAGAACCTCAAATTCCATGCCAACATCATAAGTTTGGAAAATTTCAAAAAAAGGTCCCTTGTTTAAATAATTTCATTTCTAGTTTGGAACCTAAAACACATCCTATTTATTCCCTCATTCTCTCTCCATATCATTTACAAGATGAAAATGCTATGCTTATCAAATAAACTACAAAAATTGAATACAATAAACTTACATATCCTTGATGTATTACTATCTCTAAAGAACTCATTCACAAAGAACATGATAATTTTAGTCTCTTCCTTGACAAATATCATGAAACTTTTGCTTGGTCATATCAAGACATGCCTGGAATTGATCCTAGCATCATTGTCCATAATACCATCACCTACCTAGATGCCAAACATGTACAACAAAAGCAACAAAAATTCCCTCTTGAGATTTCTACATTATGTCAAAGAAATCATCAAAATTTTGGATGCTAAGTGTATTAAACCTATAGATTACTTAGAATGGGTACCAAACATTTTCTATGTTTTGAAAAAAATTAACCTTGGTTATTTTCATATGTATTGAATTTTGAAACTTAAATTTATCATGTCTAAAAGATAATTTTCCCTTATCATACATTGACACCATTGTTGACTCTACCACTAGTTATAAAATTTTATTACTCATAGATAGTTTCTCATGATACAAAAAAATTCACATAGCTCCTGAAGATCAACATAAAATAACATTTACCATGGAATGGGGCACCTATTGTTATGTTTAATGCCTTTCTATCTCAACAATGTCAAAGTTACCTATAATGTGTAATGGCCCATATTTTTCATAATATTATTCATAAAAAAATAAAAACCTTTTTGGATTATGTTATTACCAAATGTAAACATCATCATACTAAGCTTCATGATTTATTTATCATCTTCATTGACTTATTAAATACAAAGTTAAACTCAAGCACTTTAAATATGTGATCAGTGTTACTTTTGGTAACTTATTAAGATTTATATTCTCCCATCAGGGCATTGATGTCAATCTAGATAAAATCAAAGATATTATAAATAAGTCAACACCTCACTCCATTCTAGACATACTGACATACCTTGGGAAACTTGGGTTAATTCAATAATTTTTTCTAGAAATGGCTTATCATATCTACTCCATTAATTCCTTGCTTAAAGAAGGTGATTCTTTAGAATGGATATATTCATGCCAAAAAACATTTGACAATATGAAATAATATTTCCCTGATCTTCTTACTCTTTTACCACCTTCAAATGATCATCCATTAATCTTATATATGTCATCTACTCCCATATCAGTTGAGGAAATGCTCACTCAAAAATATGATTGTTGTCACTTAGATTTTCACCCTTTGGGAGATGTATAAGATCTACTCACCAAGTGGCACAATAGAAACACCTCTAGGCTTGTGGGTAGCCTAAGGATGAGGTTACATTTATAGATAGGGATAAATCCCTTGATGTACCACTTTGGATTGCAACTACACCTACACTTTTAGGGGAAAAAAGAGAGAGACATCTAGAAAAAAACTATTCTAAGGGAGGTGATGCACCAAATAAGATGATGAATTCTAACCAGTAGCATGTTACACATGATAACAAAGGACTAACCAAACATAAACTCTTGCAATCTACATCTTCTCACATTAATGTTACATTATGAGGTTATAGATGAATGTGCAAAGCTAGGAGGACTAGACAAGAGGCCATGAATGGAACTAATGTATATACTAACTCACTAAATATTTTATATTTCCTATAAAACTTCACACACCTTTAAATAAGAAGCTTTCCAACTACAAATAGGGTGAAAGAATGAGACAACATGTTAAGGAATCCATAGTCTTCACTAAGAAAGATTCATCATCCAAGTAAAGCACACTTATAAATAGTCATGAAGATGTAAAAATCAATAGTATTATTGATCAAATGATATGAAAATGAGAAAGGCTCCACCATTATTTGGTGGAGCATAAGTTACAATAGCCAAAATTTCTAGTTCTTATAAAATTTAAGAGAGAAAAGAGAAGAGAGAAGTCAAAGGGTCACAAGGGCGCTTGTCAAGCTGAGAGAATAAATTAATTGTACATGATAAGAGGATATGGGATGAATCATTCAAGGTTAGAAGAAACAAGTGGATTTCCAAGTCATCAAACTCTTGTAAAGTGGCATAAAATTCTCTTGATTGGCTTAAAAAAACTACTTTCATTATTTAGGCTTCTTGAATGGATCATAACTAGCTAGTATTAGGTAAAATTATTGGAATGAAGGGGAAGGATTCAAAACATGCTTCTCCATGCATATTTTTATAGTTTTGGTCCTTTGAAATCATCCCAAAATGAGATATCATCATCTGTTGTCAAGAAAATTCCTCTTTCATGCACCATGCAAACTTGGGCTCAAAATTGGATTCAATTTCCAATGAATATATATGGTATGGAGTGGATTACACATTTAAAGACCCAAAATGACCTTATAATCATCTAGGATACCTTAAAATTAGGTCACTTGAAGATTTCCACCTTTTTCACTAGCTTGTCCATGATGTTAGTTTTGACTGACTAAGATGAGATATTTGGTTTGGAAACTTAGGATTTTTTTATTAGAATTTAATCACCATATGTATTTATTAAAATTCCTAATATTTCTCCCAATCATGATTGCATCTCTTGAAGCCTCTTGTAGCCTTCAAAACCCATACAATAATCAAAAGTACTATGTCCATACAATTTTGTACAATCAAAAAGTATGTTAGGAAGATTTAGTGAGTCCTTTACAAGTTTCAATATCTTTCATTGTCAAAATATGTCATTTAGATATCTCTCTAATATTTTTTTCACCATCATGTCCTGACTAAAGGTTTAGTAGGGTTTTAGGAAATTTTTAGTTTTAATATTTGTTCATAAAGTTTTGGCATTGAACTTGCCAAAAAATTCCACAAACCTAATGTTGAGGGACCCTAATAACCCCTCCAAACTCCTTTGGTTCCCATGAAAACTCTTAGAGGAGATATTAATACTTAAATTCACCCCATCAAGCTTGTTTCCACCTTTCTTACATGCTTGGACTATCTCTAAGCTAGAAGTATATTTTCTATAGGCTTCTCTACATACTAAAATTTCAAACATGTCTAATATGAAACAAAAACAATGTTATAATCCATTTATATTCTTAATTCATGTTATAAATGAATATTATTCCTCATTTGGTCATTAGATTTAATGTTGGTCTTGTATCTTGTCTGCACCTTAAAGCCTAAAATGACCATTTATGGATTACCCTAAAATAAAATATCTTAAACAACTCTATATTTACCTATTAAACATGCCTCAATAATTTATAATGATCACTTCATACTAGAAATGAGAATAGTTTTCCTTTTGGCTTCCTAGCCTTAATTCTACCTATTAGGCCTACTTGCGAACTTGATGGTATAGGACACCCTCTTAAGAATCATCCCTTTCTTCTTGGTTTTCTATATTTACATAAATGTTATATAGATTTATAAACCTTTTTGAAATATTAAAACAGCTCTTATGTCTCACCTAACCACTCATCTCTCAAACCTACAGGTTTATGCACAAGGGGAAGTACCATCTATCTGAGATAAAATAGAGGATACTTCCCCTATTTTACTAAATGAAATGGATATTTTATGGAATTTTAAATTTTTTGAGGAGATATAACACAACATTTTAACCTTATATTAGGTAATTTTACCTTCTAATCTATCCATAGACTAAATAGACTATTGAAGGTAGACTGTGCAGGGTTATGTTGGTGTGGACTATGTTTTATATTAGAAGGGTTCTTTATTTTCTTAATTCAAATTTTATTAGGGTGATATGAGACTATTACAGTCATTATAATGTGTTTTTATCATTCTCATCACTCTAAAACTCCATGATGCCATCTATACATTTTGCCTATTCAGGATTGATACACTTCCTTGAATGTGTTTTTTCCTTAAGGAGGATATATGTAGGTATAGATGCCTCTTTTAGATTTATACAAGGTGTGTTTATAATTTTAGGGTCTATTATAATCATTTCATTCTTTTTTTTAATCATTTGGCATCATGTCCATGCATGGAACCTTCATACCTCACTTTTTAGTTCACTATCTATCATGGTCAAACATAGTCAACTATGTTGAGGGATGTAAATACCTGTAGTTAAAGATCTCTCCTTTGAAAGGTTAATAATAAATATTTAACCTCTTGAAAAATATAAACTTTTTTCAACCTTCTCATGTTTTACTAAACACATTCTTCGCTTTACCTTGTCATGACTGTGAGCTAGCTATAGTTGCATATAGGGTCCTAAGAGGTCAAGGTAACCTTGTTTATCATTACCAATAATTCATGGAGATCAAAATGAATCCAATGTAGTGTTCATAGGAAATTTAAACATGTAAACTTTACTTGTATCCTTTATATTCCTTAAAAAATCATAAATTGAGTCATCCTTGCCTCTTGACTATGAACTCTATCTTTAAAATATTGTAGGTATGCATGTTAGCTTTAAATGAGTCTAGAAATGGTGTTTAGAGACCTTAATTACAGCCTTAGTGTCACATATTACTTTCTTATACCTGAATTCACCTTTGGATGGGCTAAAACACCTCCAAGACACTCATTTTGGGTCACTATTTCCATACCCAGCTATAGGTGGATGTTGAGGTTGCTTATAACGACTGTAGGTGTTCATATGAAGAAAAACACTACTAATCATCTCCTTATAATGATATTTTGGGTCATAAATGTTAATTTCACCATTTTTAACCATTCCCATATAATTCCAAGGTCAACTTTACAATTTGGGTGACAATGGTCTCCTTATAGCTCAAACCTATAGACATGAATGCAATCTTTTAGTGTATTTCTAGGCAGCTTTAAGCTTCCTAAAACCCACTCTCTATTTATCCTCTACCCCTTAAAATCTTAAAATTCATTTTTATATGTGGGATATACAAGACTAGTGCACTATAAGTGATCAAAATTTAGTATGACATTATTATAAAATCACTCCAAAAGAGCTAGGTGCTTTGTTTTGGAAATTTTGGGAAAAAGGTCCCTAAGTTTATAGTCATCTCCTTGGAAGTGAATTTCAAATTTTCATAGTATTTTAATCTTCCAAATAGGTCTAATAGGATCCCTTAAATACACTAGGACATTATTAATAGTTTCATTTCTTGTTTCAACACTTCAGAAGGGGTCCTCAGCTCTCTATCAAGGTTTCCTGTAAGTGACCAACAACATACACATGCAACAATGTGAGTATTATTAGTGTGTATTGTATTTGAATTTCAAATGGTATTATGCATATATAAATGCATTAAAATTAACTCTTCACACTCCCAAATATTTGAATCAAATGTCAACACATTTTTTTGACTTGAAATTCCCTGTGAAGGAACCTGTAGATGAATGTGAGTTGCAGGTAAGTAGTGTGCAAGCTTGGAACAATGTGCATTTTTTAGACCTCTTCAATAGAAAAAAACCCTTTAAAAATTTCCCAAATGTTTTCTCATCATAATATGGTCTTTTATAAAACTTCAAAACATCCCTTTAAACCTATTTTTCCTCCTTCATGGCACCTTTACACATTCATTAATGACTTCTTGACTGGTAAGTTGCACATTATTGTACCTTTATGGATAATTTGCATTATAAAATGAGATTTAAAGAGTATGGGAGAAATAAAACATTAAATAAATGGTTAATTACCTATCACAACCCTTTGAATCCATGAATAAACTTGAAGTTCCTGAAAATGGTGAAAATTGCCTATAACTCAGAAAGGTGTATCCTTTTATAACTTTGATCTACTTGACTCATCCAAACATCATGAAACTTGAAACCAAGTCTAGATAGTAGTTTATTATTAATCTAACGTAATTTTTAACCAATATTAATAACTATATTGTATGTAAATTCCCAAACCAAAGGAAAACCTATAGGGTGCATAGATAAGCAGGTAGAAAAATATAGTCAGTTTCATGAGGATGGTTCATGAAGTAAGATCCACCATTATTAAAAATATTTATATGTAAATCAATATATATAATTTTAATTTAACCTCACCAAGGAATTTTATTTGAAACCTCCTCTACTAGCCATACCAAGTACAAACCTGAAGATTGCTTTTGCTTCCCAAAAAGGGTGAAAAGGGAGTAAAATAGTTTTGGGCCAAAAATTCTACATATAGAGAACTTAAAATGTGTAATTAAACTTGAGGAATATTAATAGTCATATTAAAACTATCTCCCATGTGGCACACTTTCCCATGGGTCGTACAAGTGCTAAACTAACCTTTCCCCCAAGAAAATTGATCTTTCTTCTGAAGTACCTGCCAATTTAAGTTACCAATAGTTAATTAAGACATTTTAGGACACATGTAATGTTACATAACCTTTTTTATTCTTCACACATCACAATAAATATGTACAACTCATTAAATGACTCTTTTTTGACCTCAAAATGACTAAAAGGACTAAAATGACTAAGGACCAATACTAGTATAATATCAAATGATATTAATTAACTTATAAAACACCTTGTGAAATATGTATTAGAACCCTAAAACACATAAAAGTAAATTTTTTACCTAGGGGTGCCAAAATTTGATCTAAAAGTCAAATTTTGTCAACAAATTGGTGACTCAGAGGGGTAGCATGTTTGCTATGATAGCTAGACCAGTAACCTTTTTAGTCTACTAGACCGAGGGAGTAATTTACATTATGATACATAACAAGAGGACTTTTACCATAGTATTTTATCAAGATAAGGAAAATAATTACCTAAACCACACAAAACAAAGGACACACATAAGTAAAGCATAAACACTAATAAGACACACACACATGTGTTTAAATCACTTAGGGGAATTAGAGAAAAAACATCTATACACAACTAAAAACTAATCATACCTCCTTTTTGGGATCAAAATTAAAGTATATTTAATCTTATTCTTCATGAGATGAACCATGGTGCCAAGCATGTTTCTTCTTGAATCGGATGCTTTGTGAATTAGACCTATTCCTTGATACTTCAGTTGATTGAATCTCAAGTAGAACATCTTCAAATAGGTCTCCAATGTAGGTATATTCCCCTTGAATTTGTTCACATAGTTCATATTGCTTCCCACTCTTCATTTCATGGTCAATTTTTATCTCTTTAGTAGGCATGGCTTTTAGAGGAGTAGTTTCATGTTTTTTAGAAGATTGAGGCCAATATGAGCTTGTTCCATCCCTCAAGATCTGATGTGTTTCTCCCAACTAGTTAAGAGGATGATATCCCATCTTTATGAGTTCAAACATATCATCATGAAATTTATATGCCTCTTACATGGACATATTTTAAAGGTTATTTTTCCTTTGCATACTTACTTGAGTGTCAATGTTGCCTTCTCCATCTTCGACTAGATCATAGCTTCCTTGAAGAAGAGTATAACCTACTCCAATAACTAGAAAAAAACAATCCCAAGGATTATTAGGAGCTTATTATTTCCCATCCATGATTTATTTCATAGTGATGAAAGAATCAATGACCAATTCTCCCTCTTTGGCAAAAGGAAAACATTCTTTCTCATAAACCCAATTAGAAATTTCAATACAAGAGACCACCTATTCTTCATAATTTAGGACCAATTGAGGGATCTAAATTTTCATATAAACTACTACAAAATTAATTTTTTTCTCAAGGGATTCAATATCTTCCATTTCCTTCTCCTTCTTGGTGATGCCAAGACTAGGCATCTTAAAGTCATGTGACTTAGTCTAATGAGGCTACTAAGGAACTAGACTTTCTTCAAGCAAGAGTTCTATGTTTTTATCAACCAACTATTCCTCCTTAGATTCCCATACCATAGTTACATCAGTTAAAAGGTTTATGAGGTGAGGAAAAGGTGAAATAGTTGGTGGAGGTGGCACATAAAACTAAAAATCAGATTGAGAGTGAAGTGTCAGAGATTCTTTTGGAAGCTCTTGAGGAAGGGGAGGCAAAGCTTGGGATAAAACAAAATTATTTTCTTCCTTATACTTGAAAATAAATTTATTAACATATTATTCATATTGAGGACTCTTTTGAGGAAGGGTGGATGGGATTTTTTTAGATATAGGATCTTCTTTTGGGTCTAAACCTTCTATCACACCTTGACTTAGTAATTTCATCTTTGCCTCTAACACTTCAATTTGCTTGGATAGGTTCTCTTGTAAAAGTATTTCTTTAATTTCATAAGAGTCTTCATGATAAGGAGGAGTACAAGAGTGTTGACATGGAAGATAAGAGGTCTCTTAAGGAAGGGCAAGAGTGACTTGTAAAGGATCAATTTCATTTTTAACTTCACACTCCTTAACAATGCTTCTATCCTCTTTCTTTCCCCATGATTCCACTATCTTAATCCAGATTAATATGTTAGGATTAGAAGTATTTTCTTGAGGTGGTGATGTAATTTTAGGAGTAGATGTAGTGTTGAAGGAACTTGGAATCTCCTTAGGCTTGGATTCTCCACATTGTCTCCAACTTGGAATCTCATATCTAGAGGTCTCTACATGAGATGGGGATTCAATGTGAGAGGGAAATGAGGAATTTAATTCCACTTCCTTTAATACTAAAATGTATTAATTCATATTAATATTATACAAATCAATTTTCCTATCAATATTAACTTCAAAAACAAGGTTTATCTCTTCAACTCTCTCTTCCAATTGATTGGGAAAAGGATGACTTTGATATCCTTGATTAGGCTCATGACTAGGGATTAAATGTGGCTGATAGGAAACTTGGGGAAGTGGATATGAGGGATGATAGGTTTGGTTATGTTTCCTTTCATGAAAATTATATCCTATCCTCTAAGGAATAAACTAGGCCACTCACATCAAGCATCTCACTTGTGAGCCTTTACCAATTGGCTCTCTCAATAAGTAACCACTCTCTTTTGACTAACTCTAATGCATCTCTCACATTATGAATAATATGAATAGGAACCTATTGTCCACATCCCCTTATATTATCAATATCTAACATTTACCTTTTATATCCCAAAAGTGTTTGTTTGAAGCTAGAAATGGATGGACTTGAGAAGTGACTAGTTTGATTAGGAAGAACATGCCATTGAGAAGGCTAGTTATAAGACTGATACATTTAATGAATGGGATAATACACCTCATGTTTAATCTGGTACACTTCATGATAGGGCTGATTAATAACTTGATTTTGTTGATAAGGAATGACACAAGCTTGGAATGTCTCACCAACTTATGTAAGATAAATCTCAACATCAAAATTAGCCATGAAACCTCATTAAAATAAAGAAAACAAAGAAAAAATGTTATCAACAATATTCAAAAAGAAAATTGGGATGATTGAATATCTGATTTATCTTTGGATTCACCATTTATGCTTTGATAGATGCCTCTAAAGGCTGATTATTGATATACAAAACCAAAAATCTTTCAACCTCTTGGACTAAGAGTCCAACTAGGCATGCCAAAAACTATTATCACTTGGATTTTCACCATTTGAATATATGTCTAAGCTCTCCTCATAAAAATTTCATAATGTAAACACCTTTAGGCTTTTGGGTAGCCTAAGGATGAGGTGAATCTCTAGATAGGGCTAGCTCCCTTGATGTACCACTTTGGATTGTAACTACACCTAAACTTTAGTGGGGGGGGTGGGGTAGGGAGAGAGATAACTAAAAGTAAACTATTTTAAAGGAGGTGATACACCAAATAATATTATGAATTCTAACCAATAGAATTTTACACATGAGAACAAATGACTAAGCAAACATAAAGTCCTTCAATCTACATCTTCTCACATCAATATTACATTATGAGGTTATGGATAAATGTGAAAAGCTAGGAAGACTAGACAAGAGGTCTTGAATGGAACTAGTGAATATACTAACTCACTCAATCATTGAAATTTCTAGAAAACTTCGCATGCCCTATAATAAGAATATTTCTAATTGCAAATAGGGTGAAAGAATGAGACAACATGTTAAGGAATCCATAGTCTTCACTAAGCAAGATTCATCATCCAAATAAAAAACACTTATGAGTAGTCATGAAGAGGTAAAAATAAATAGTCTTATTAATCAAATGGTATGAAAATGAGCAAGGCTTTACCATACTCAGGTGGAACATAAGTTACAATGGCCAAAATGGCTAGTTTTTATAGAACTTGAGAGAGAGAGAGGAGAAGAAAGAAGTCCAATTGTCACAAGTAAACTTTTTAAGATAAGATAATAAATTAATTTCAAATTATAAGAGGATATGGGATTAACCATGCAAGTTTAAAAAGAACAAGTGGCTATCCAAGTCATCAAACTCTTGCAAAGTGGAAAAAAATTGTCTTGACTGGCTCAAAATAATTACCTTCATAACTTGGGAATCTTGAATGCATCATAAATATCTATGATTAGGTAAAATTATTGGAATGAATGGGAATTATTTTATACATTCCTCTTCATGCATTGGTTGTAGTCCTAGTCCTCTAGAATCATCCCAAAATGAGATATCATCATTTGTTGTAAAGAAAACGCCTCTTTCAAGCACCTTTCACACTTGAAATCAAAATTAGATTTAGTTTCACATGAAAATATGTGTTATGGATTGTATGACACATTTAAATACCATATATGGCCTTATTAGTATTACGTACCCCATAAAATCACCTCACTTGAAGATCTCCACCTTTCTCACTAGTTTGTCCACTATGCCAGTTTTGATTGGCTGAGATTAGAGCTCTAGTTTGGACACTTAGGAGTTTTTATTAGAATTAAATGACCATATTTAGCTTTTAAAATTCCTAATATTTACCCCAAACTTTATTTCATCTCTTTAATCGTCTTATATCCTAAAAAACACACAAAATAGTAAAAAGTACCCTATTTTGTACCCTATCTATAACATTTTGTACAATCAAAAAGTATGGAAGGAAGCCTGATTCATTCCTATAAAAATTAAAATATATTTCATGGTCAAAATATGTCATATGGATATCTCTCTATGTTTTTTTTCTCCATCAGGTCTTGACTTAGGGTTTAGTAGGGTTTTATGTAGTTTTTAGTCTTAATCTTTGCTCATAGAGTTCTAACAATGAACTTGCCAAAAAATTCCACAAACATGATTTTTAGGGACCCTAAAAACCCATCCAAAATACTTTGGTTCCCATGAAAACTCTAGGAGGAGATATGAACACTTGAAGTCACCCCATCAAGATTGTTTCCACTTTTCTTCAAGGTTTGAACTATCTTTGAGCTAAAAGTAGCTTTTTTGTAGGTTTATCTGCATAATAAAAGTTCAAACACACCTAATATTAGCAAAAAACCATGATAAAATCCATTTATATGATTAATTCATGTTATAAATTAATATTATTCCTCATTTTCACATTAGGCCTAATGTTGGTCTTGTAGCCTGTCTGCAACTTAAAGCCTAAAATGACCTTTTATGGCTTCCTTTGAAATAAAATAGCTCAAACATCTCTATAGTGACCTATTAAAAGTTCCTATAAAATTTACAATGATCAATCCATACTATAAATTACAGTGGTTTTCCCTTTGGATTCTAGGCCTTAATTCTGCCTACTAGGCCTACTTGCAAACCTGATGGTCTGGGACACCTTGTTAAGATTCATCCCTTCCTACTTATTTTTCTGAATCTGCATAGATTATATATAGATTTAAAAACCTTTTCTAAATATTAAAATATATTTTTGATCTCATATTACCACTCATCTCTCAAAAATATATGGAATTATACAAGTTGAGAGGACCTCTAATACCAAATTTTATCCTTAGATCAGGTCATTTGACCTTCCAATCTCTCCATAACCCAAACAAACTATTATATGTAGACTATATAGGGTTATGTTGGTGTAGACTATGTTTTTCACTTGAAAGGGTCCTTTATTTTATTTATTTCAATTGTATGAGGGTGTCATGAGACTATTATAGTCATGATAAGGTGTTTCTAGCTTGATCATTACTTCAAAACTCCATGCTATCTTCCATACATTTTGCCTAGTCAGGACTGATACATTTCCTTGACTGTGTTTTTTCCTTAGAGAGGATACTTATAGGTATAGATGCCTCTTTTATCTTGATACAAGGTTTTAGATAATTTTATGGTATCTTATAATCATTTCATGCTTTTTTGGAATCATTTGGGGTTATGTCTATGCATTGGCAACCTTCATACCTCACTTTTTAGCTCACTGTCTACCATGGTCAAACATAGTCAACTATGTTGAGGGATGTAGCTATATATAGGATAAGATATATCCTTTGTAATTTTACTCATCATTATTTAACCTCATGAACCATCTCAAGTTCTTTTAAACCTTCTCATGTTTTACTAATCACATTCTTCTCTTTACCTTGTCATGACTGTGAACCAGCTGTAGGTGCATACAAGATCCTAAGAGGTCAAGGTAAGCTTGGTTATCATTGCCAATATTTGATTGAGATAAACATGAAACTAAGGTATTTTTAATAGGTAGTTTCATCATGTTAACTTTACTTGTATCCTTTATATTCCATTTGAATTCATAAACTGAGTCCTCCTTACCTCTTGATTGTGCACTCTATCTTTAGACTATTGTAGGTATGCATATTAACTTTGAATGAGTCTAAACATGGTGTTTAGAGACCTTACTTGTATCCTTGGGGTCACCTAGTACTTTCTCATTCATGAATTCACCTTTTGATGGGATCTAACACCACCAAGGCACTTAGTTTGGGTCACTATTTCCATACCCAGCTATAGGTGGATGTTAAGGTTGCTACTCGTCATCTCTTTATAATAATATTTTGGGTCACATATGTTACTTTCACCATTTGGAACCATTAACATATGTTTTTAAGGTTAATTTTACAATTTAGGTGACAAAGGTCTCCTTATACCTCAAACATGTAGACACGAATGCAGTCTTTTAGTGTATTTCTAGGCAACTTTGAGCTTTCTAAAAACCAATATCTATTGATCCTATGCTCCTTAAAATCTAAAAATTCCTTGTTATATATGGTATATACAAGAATATTTCACTAGAATTGATCAAATTTTAGTATGACATTATTATAAAATCACTCCAAAAGAGCTAGGTGCTCTATTTTGGCAATATTGGGAAAAAGGTCCTTATGTTTATAGTCATCTCCTTGGAAGTGACTTTCAACTTTTTATAGTAGTTTAATCTTCCAAAAAATTCTTATAGGATCCATTAAACACAATAATAATTTAGTAATATTTCCACTTCTTATTTCAACACTTTACAAGGGATCCTCATCTCTTTGTTAAGGTTTCTTGTAGGTGACCATTGTCATACACTGATAGAAATGTGAGTATTGGTAGAGTATAATTTATTTGAATTTTAAATGTTACCATGGATGTCTTAGTGACTTCTAGTGAACTCTTCATACTCCCAAATATTTGAATCAAATGTCAACACATTTTTTTCAACTTGAAATTCCTATGATGGTACCTATAGATGAATGTGAGTTGTAGGTAAGTAGTGAGCAAGATTAGAATAATGTACATTTTTAAGGCCTCTTAAATAGACCAAAAACCTTTACCAATACCCCAAATGGTTTATCTTCATTAATATGGTATTTTAAACAAATTCAAAACATCCTTTTCAACCTAATATTAGTCCTTTATGACAACTATACATGTTCATTAATAGTTTCCTGAGTGGTAAGTTGCACATGATTACACCTTCATGGATAATTTGACTTAGATAATCATATTGAAAGAGGAGGAGAAAAATAATATATTTAAGACATGGTGAAGGACATATCATAACCCTTTGAAGCTATGAACAAGCATGAATTTCCTTAAAATGGTGAAAATTATTTGTAACTTAGAAAGGTGGATCCTTTTGAAACTTGAAACCAAGTATGGAGATAATTTGAGGAATAAGACAACATATTATGAAAACAATATGACTAATTGGATTTTACGTAAATTCCCAAACCAAAGTAAAACATATAGGGTACATAAATAAGCATGTAGAAAAATACAGTTAGCTTCAAGAGGATGGTTAATAAAGCACATGCAACCATTATTCAAGATATTTATATGGAAATTAATTTATTTTAGTATAATTTATCCTATCTAAGGCATTTTATCTAAAACCTCCTCTAATGGTTATACCAAGTACAAACCTGAAGACTGCTTTTGCTTGCTTAGAAGGGTGAAAAAGGAGTAGAATGGTTTTGGGATAAAAATGGAACTTAAAAATCACTTCAAATGTGGAACTAAACTTGAGGAAGATAAAGAGTCATATTAAAACCTTATCCCACATGGCACACTTCCCCATGGGTCATACAAGTGACAAACTCACCTTTTCCCCCAAGAAAATTGATCTTTCTTCTAAAGCACTTGTGACTTTTAGTTACCAATAGTTGATTAAGACATTAAATGACACATGGCATGTGAAATAACCTTTTTTACTCTTCACACTTCCCAATAAGTCCATACAATTCATTAAAATCCCCTTTTTGACCTAAAAATGACTAAAAGAACTAAAAGGACTAAGGACCAAGGCTATTATAACATCAAATGATATTAATTAACATATAAAACACCTTGTGACATATGTATTAAACCCATAAAACACCTAAAAGTCACGTTTTTACCTAGTGGTGCCCCAATTTGACCTAAAAGTCAAATTTGGTCAATAATGATATTGGAAGAGATTATGTTATCTATTATATCAATTGAGGCTTAATCGATTATGATTTTTTTTATAAAAAATTAGAACATGATTTTGTAATTATCTATTTCATAGATGAAAAGTTCTACCATTACATGGTCTGTCAAAATACTTATGTCATTATCCATTTTGATCCACTTTGTCATTTATTACCTGGAAATAGAATTAAAAGATGTCATTTAATTTATGATTTTTACTATAATTTATTAGCTCAACATTATGAATTACTATGTTATTTTTTAATTAACCATCCCATGTTACAACTACATGAGACATGATGAGATTAGAGTGGTGCATATGTATACATAATATTTTTAAAAGTTATCATATACAAATTCTTTTTCTCTTTTTGGAACCCGTCGAGTTTTAATCTTTCTAAGTGCATGCCTTAAAGGGTACATAGGGAAAGGGGTGGATAGACCCTTGGTGATTTTCAATATTATTTTTCCTTATACCATTATCTAAAACCACTAAAAGTTACTTTTATCCAACTCCCTAAACAATTAAAACCCAATTATACACTCCTCTAAGTAATTCACCTTCCAAAATATCCCCTAAATAAGCATACACCCCTTTTCTTCATTTTCCTACTATGTCATCCAACTCGATCTTATTAGGGATTGAGCACATGTTACGAAACTCCATTAGCCTAGTTGACCAAGTTTAAGGCCTAATGACTATCTTTCCTATCAAAACAAGATTGACCTATCCGACCTTATCAACTAAATTCTTGAGAGGGTTAGGGTCAATATTTGGATATAGATACCCCCATTCACTTAATTTATAAATAAAGGAACATTCATTTGCACATTGATATAGATCATAATTCTATTATTTATACATTTAAGGATTTATTTATTAAGATATTACCTTAGAGGTAAATAAGCTTGTCTTGTGGTAAAGTCTTGGATGCAAAGTATGATTATTTTAGCCTAGAGCTTATTTATATAGTTTGATCCTTACAAATACATAACAACCTCTTTCAAATCACCATTTGCCAAAGTATAGATTGAGGCAATATAGTTTAAATTCAGGATAAGTATTCCTACCTTACTCTTCAATTTAGCATATTACATATTGGATAAAGTAGTAGGATTAATGTTGTAATTCTTTCTTAGCTTACCTCTACATTGAATTGAGTAGATTTATATTTACATGTTATATTTTATTTATTTAAACTATACCCTTTTTTCACAATCTTTAGTGAGGACTAGATTAGATTTATTTTATGTATTGTAGGCCTAGCTAGGGTTACTACATAATATCATTTTCCTAAAGGCTTTAGAACCCTCACCTTTGATGTTATGTGGTAAGATATCCATTATTTAGGTTTAGAATATGTGAATTATTCATGTCTTGATATAAATATCTATGTAATGAATTATTTTAGTATGAATACATTCTATAAGCTTGTAATACACTAAGTAGGACAAGTCATAGATCTATCCTAATTTCTTGAATATAGGAAATGCATTTTTCCCTCATCAGATTTGCATGAAGGACAAACCTAAAATTTATGAAAATAAAAAGTATTTCAATGTTTAATTCAATTATGAAAATAATGGATTTAAAACACAAACAATTTATTATGCATATACATGTTATTTTTTAGGATTGAATAATCATTGTGTGGTCATGTGTTGGAAAATAAATTCCATCCTAAATAAGTGCATGTACTTCAAGAGGAAAGAGACTTATTGTAAAGACTACTCTCCAAGATAAAATGTGGAGAATGAAAATAAGGGTTTACTTTCCAAGAAAAGGGGATAGAATTATTGCACTGATGGTAATATGAGTGTCAATTAGGTTGGAAAATATTGGAATCTTCATCCATAACTCCATCCAAACATTGGTAAAAAGGAAGTTGTGCAACCACCTAAAATAAATGAGGTTGCTCAAACCCCTACAATGTAAGGGGTAGCACATGAAAGAGATGGTCAAATACCAATAGTCCAAGATAAATCCCTTAAATAAGCCCATAAATACATATAAGATCCCATCAATAGAGATCAAGATAAATAAGATAATCCACTAGATTGGATTGATAAGATATTATTTGGTTTCATGGATATTATATTTGTATAGTTAAATTTTGTTTTAACATGATTATGTAGCACCTTCAAATCACTTATTGGTTTTTCATTGCTGAATAATCATGAAGGAATCTAACCATTTTTATGATCAAGTGTGGGGTTAGATCACTTGTTGAGGGTGAATATAGAGAAGCTATCCAAGTTTGAAAACACATTATGAGTAGATCATTATAAGATGATGTATCATTTTATTTTGTATTCTCATCTTCATGATGAAATTCATGTTATCATGTTTTACATACCAAATATTGTTGAATTTGTAAAGATGGGTAAAGAGGCATTCCATTAAAAGAGAATTTCAAACAAATGTTATCTGAGTTAGATAGTAGTATAGAGACATATTGGTAGGCAAAAGTGTTTTTCCAAGAGGAAGACAAAGTGACATGAAACTAACATGAGAAGTGTCTCCATGGTGAGTAGAATTCAATAATAACATTGTTTTTTATGGATGCATGTTGTCATTAATTTTATTTCATTGAAATATGGTCTTTTAATGTATTTGTAATTATTTATATGCACATATTTTAATGACCCAAATTAGGCAAAGTTTGTAAATAGAATTATGTTTCATATATGTTGTATTCAATTGTAAGACCTAAAGAAGGGAAAATTGTACAAATGGTGATATGTTATAACACCACTTACCTATTATTCTATGAAATTTTTTGCACTTATTGATAATGTTGAGCAATAAAGAGAATAAAAAAACATATATTAATGGGATAACTTCACCTTAGCCAATAAGAAATACATTTAAGTGGCTAAGATAATAGTCAAAGAAGAAGACCAAGACACCAAGAGTGCAAGAAGGTCATTTGGTAGATTTTCATTTGGATAGTTATCCTCTAAGAGAGTGAAACAAAGTCAACCTCCAAATGAAATAAATAATTGAGCCACTTATTATCATTAATCAATGTGAGAATAGTTTCTTATATTTATTTTTATCCTAAATTACTTGATGAGTTGTAGTAAGAGGTTGTTCTTGATAGAAGAGAGAGAGGAATGAATTATGTTTTTAGTATTCCAAAGTATTTTAGTGGGGAGGAGTGATCTAGGGGGATATCCAATAGTGAACAAATTATATGGTATCAAATATTTCCAAAACTATCTGCACATCAAAGAGCTTGTTGATATATTTCCAATGCAATTTGAATAGTGTCAAATGGGCATCGTATGAGAAAATTATGGCCTATTGAATATGGAAATAAATAGGGAAAAAATAAAACAATGCCAGCATCATTAATTGACTAGACATATAAGGCCAAACGCATGGACCAATCATAGTCTTCAACATGGAATTAAAAATCACCAAGTGTTATGCATTCCAAGGGAGTTTCCATGTAATACATGGTCTCATGACCAAGTTACAAGGGATGATATTTGTCTCTTAAATAATTTTTTATTGTTATCACACCAAAGTGGAATAAAACATTATCCAAAGTTCCAAAAAATCGTCCTCATAAACTAATTCATGGTATTTGGAGTGGGGTTTAACCCCTCACCGTAATTGGCATATTTTTAAGGCCTAAAAACAAGCTATGCCATATTTGGCAAACCAAATGAAATATTTTGTATTTATCCTTTAATTTTGGGATTTATTGCTAAAAAAAAGGACACAAGGCATTTTATAAGGGGATTTGAATCCCTAACCCTATGCAAAAGGGATAATCATTCAACACATAATTCAAGGGCCTTAGAAGCACTATAAAAGTATCATTATTATAATTAAAGACAAATAAGAAATATTTTAAGCTTCAAGACCTTATAAAGGATAATAACACAAGAAATCATGTAAGCTTTAATCCCTTATAAAGGAGAATAAGAGGAGAAATAAAAATTTATATTTTTGTTATTATAGGAGTAGCACATTTAAGGCTAAGATCCTATTGCATAGACATCTTAGAGACATTACATGGAAATTTAATCCCCTTACTGGGAGACAAAGCAAGTTTGTATGTATACATTTATAGAGTATTAATTACATGGCAATATCCATTACACAAACCTCTAATAGATATTAAAAACAAACTTATGTATCCTCTTTGTTGGGAGAGATCAACAAGAGATAGTCTAAAATATCTAAAGCTAGATCGAGAGCCAGATCTCCTAGAGGACATCAAACACTTGTTTATAAATTGAGAGATCCTTGTTGGAAAAATTTGGTATAATAAATGACATTTTTAAATCATTTTAATCAATTGGTTTAGCCTTTTAGTGGACCTAGAGACATAACCCAATTTTGGGTGAACTCTGTTATCAACTCAATATTTGTAATTATCTCACTTATATCATAATTTATTTTAATTTAAAATTTTAAATACTTAAGTTTAATCATTTAAGCCAAATTTCATGTAAAAATATGAGAAATTAATAAATTCATTAAAGTATCTGATAAATGGGTTTTTAGTGAGCATGTGCTAAAACTACCATTTTTAGATAATAGGTGATTTAATCACACATTAACATGATTTTCATAAAGATAACACCATTTATTATATTAGTTGAATGTTATTAGATTATTATAAAAATTATAAAGCAATAAAAAATATATGTTTATCACTTATGTTTGTGGCACAAAAATATGACATTATATGCTTTAATGAAACACAAGTTATCAAAAAAGTCAATTCACTCAGGTTCCTCATTTAAAATTCGCATTTAATAGGACACATCATGAAATAGGTAATTTTACTCATGGAATTTTATTTAAAATGTATATCCCAAATATTAGTAAAAGGGAAAATCAATGTAGACCATCTGGTAGTAGTGTTGTTATTAGATACATGAAAAATTCAAGATGATTTCTATGATAACTTGACTACATAACACATCAATTATGATACTTGGATCATGTAATTTAATGGATAAATATGTGCCACTAATGTATGAGCATGGATAGTATTCATTACTCCCTAGGGTCAATTGTTTTCATTTGACTTTCACTTGGGATTTTCATGTACAAACAATACAGATGAATGTGAGGCTCTAATATTAGATTTTTATACAACTCAAACATTAAAAAAGTATCTATATAAACTTATATATATTACCAGTTGGTGGTCTATTAGGTTTAAATATTTATTAAAATAAAGAGTAAAAGTTAATTGCATATAAATAAATTTTGAAACATATAACAAGGTACTTCAGCATCTTTTCAATTAAAAACATACCCCACAAGGATAATAAGCATGTTAATGCAATGACTAGTGTATCTTAGATTATCCATATTGGCATTCACATTTAGTAGGTGATTTTTACCATTCATTATCTAAGGTATCTGTCACTTACCATGACAACTTTAGAAACTTTATAAGTCATAAAAGTCACTTGTAGTGCATTAAATTTTGAATGGTATAGAGATATACAATATAATATATTGTGATGTTATCCAAAAAAATTCCACACACAATGAAAAACATAAATTATAATGTAAGTCAATGCATTACGGTCGAATGAAAGGGTCCATACTCAAAATACTACTTTATGGGCAACTAATTTGATGCTTAATTCATGAAAAAGCTAAAAAATTCATATTATAAGTACATGACAATAAATATGGTGGTCATTATAGTGGAAATTCCAAATCTTAAAAATTATTAGGATATGGATACCATTGTCCTACAATGGAGTAGGAATATCATGAACATACAAAACTTTGTCTACAATGCTAAAAGAATAAGAACCTAAATCGTTCTCCATCGTATGAATTTTAATCCATTATTTCATCATGATCATTTTTAATTTGGGAATTCAATTTCATTATACATATAAATTTATAATCATCATACAATCACAATTTGATTATTACCACCACATAATATTTTACAAAATGGGTTGATGTAAAACCTTTATAGTCTAGTATGGAATAAGATGTTTGTACATTTTTAATGACACATATCATTTCACAATTTGTATTATTATTAACTATTATTATAAATAATGTATCATAATTGAAAAATAAAATATTTAATTGATTTTGTGCTAAATTCAAAAATTTTCATACTTCATCCACTTTATATTACCCATAAGGCAATGGGCAAGAAAAACAACAAATAAGACACTAGTCAAAATTTTAAGAAATGTTGTTATAAAACATGACACAAATTGGCACAATCAAATTATTTTCACACTATGGGAATATTACACAAACGTGTGCACATCAACAAAGGATATGTCATATTATCTTGTTTATGTAAAAAAATAGTTCTCCTACTAGAGCTGGAAATTCCTTTTTTATGGGTATATCTAGAATACATTAAGAAAGATAATGAGTATTGAGGAAACGGATTGCATGAATTATAAATTCTTGATGATAAGCATATTGAACCTATTGAGAACCTTAAATTCAAGATTGAATCAAACTTGTATATGGAAAAAAATTCATAATCATGAATTTGAGATTAGGGATCTTGTATTAAAGGAAAACTAGATGAATAATAATGTACACAAAGAAAAAAAGGCAAAGGCAACCCCAATTGGCTAGGCCCAGTCATAGTTACTAAAAATTTAGGTATAGGATCTTACCATCTGGTTACAATCAAATGGAAACTTATGGAGATACCTATGAACACCATGTAGTATGTTGATATCATACATTAATTCAAAATTGTAAAAAAAAAAAACTCAAATATTGTATAAAGACAAAAAGATTACAAATATTTTCAAAAAATAAAAAATCAAGACTTGAGCATTACATGAGATTCTAGTGACTTATTTACATATGTTAGTTATCTTATATGTTGGTACATGACACATTTATATCCACACATACAATTCATTAAGTATTTTAGTGGGATGTAGGACATACATTACATATGCATTCTTAGATACTAAATTCCATTTTACCCAATGGCCCTTCCTATGTTGTGGGCATATTATTTATAAATTACAGTATCATGAGATATATATCTATGACCTTATTTTAAATGTGTATATAAATATAATTTTCAAACTTTATCAATTACTAATGATTTCTCTCTTGAAATAACCCTTCATGTCTCAATCTATCTAAGTGCATACCTTAAAGGCTACACTGAGAAAGGGGTGGGTAGACCATTGGTGCTTCACAAGATTGTCATCCCTTATACCACAACTTGATATCTACATAAACATATTCTATACATTTCCCTAATCCTCATCTCCTCTCTTACAAACTCCTCTAAGTAGTTCACTACCTTACTTAGCCCCTTCCTAAGCCTAAAACCCCTTTTTGATAGTTTATAGTGCACTATTAGCCTAGGCTAACTCAATATTTTATTTGTTAAAATCACATTATAGGTCTAGATCAGCCTTGGCTGACCTAGATTTGGACCTAACTTTTTTTTCAATTATCAATATAGATTTGAGTTGTGTCGACCCTATCAACTAAATTTTTGGAAAGGTTTAGGGTTAGATTTGACTATATATACACATTCATTTACATCATTTAGAGAGAAGAGAATAATAATATATTTCACATATGATTATAGGCCATTCTACTTGAGGATCATCACTTATGGTTTTGATACTTTGTTTGGAGATATAGATCTTATCTTGTGGAGAAGTGTTTTTGATGCATAGAGAAGTTGTGTAGCCTACAAATGACTTGTCTTTGTTATCCTTATGTAACATAATAACATATTATGAATCACCTTAGCCAAGAGAGAGACTGAGGATCAATGGGTTTGTTTTCAAAGGTAAATATTCTTAAATTTATTCCTCCTTTTTAAGAGTAGATAAATTTGCATTTGTATTTATCTATCATGAATTAGGATTTACTATACATTGACTTGAGTATAGATATTTTATGTATGTTTAATTTTTATGCTTATTACCCCCAATTTTTTCCACAAGCTTTGGTGATCACTATATTAGATTTTAATTTACTTTATCATATACTTAGCTAATATGAAAACATAGGACCTATCTAGGGTTATTGCATAGTGTTACTTTCCTAGAGGCTTTGGAACCCTCTCTAGTGATGTTATTATGGTAAGAGATCCCTTGGTTAAGTCTAGAGGATCCATCTTAGTCATAACTCATAATATCTAATGTATTAATAATTATAAGTGTAAATAGTATTTTCTTCTCTGAGCTAGGATTGATCAATAGGTCAGTTACATTTTCCTTTGCATATATTCTAGTGAGCCTAACATGAATGAAAACATTGTAGGTTTTCTTTCATGCATTGATTTTATAATCATATTATATATTTTTATTTTTGAAGTAATGTATCCAAATTATCACTATAGTTTTAATAGTCTATGCACACTTTTAACACATAGCCTCTCTAAAATGACTATGTTATGTCTATACAGGTCTTCTCCAAATACATGTGACTAGATCAATCAACTTGACATAGTATTATTCATCAGTTACATAATTGCATACCTAATCTAACTAGTTGACTTTGTTCATCATTATTATTTTAAGCATATAGGTTTATAGACATAGTCAATCCAATCGACTCTATTCACATCTTATTTTCAACACATAAGTTTTGCAAACTCCATCGATCCAGTTGAATTTATTCGCATAATATTTAAATCAGAACTTGAGCATCACAACATAAAATTTTGAAAAATAAACATCATAAAAACCACCAAGGTTCAATCTTACTCTCTTTGTCATTTAATTTTTTCATTTACAATACTATTTTTCATAATTTTGTAGTCTATAAAACTGTAACCCTACAACAAATTGGGTTGACTAACTCAACATATTTTTGTAGCCTATCTTCTATCTAGTATACATAGTCAACCTATTCAACTGTGTTCTTCCAGATCTTGATTTTGTAAAATAGTACTAACCCTGTCGACTTTGTTATACATTATTTTCATATAGTGTTGCCTAAATTTGACTTTGTAATCTTCATAGTCAACAAAATCAACTTTTTTTCGTAATAATCAATTCACTTTTAATTTTAGTTGTTTTCATGCTTAGATTTAAAAACATAGATTAATTAGGTGGTTTTTTAATAACCAATTTATTCACACTATAATTCTCTTTTGTACACACTTCTAAATCACTTTACACAAAAAAAAACATTAAACATTTTTTCTTTTTTAAGGACTACTACTTAGATTCCATCACCAAAGGGGAGGTTGACTTAGTTTTATGGCCAAGTATAAATAATTGGTTGATGGTATATATTTTAAAAACATTCAACACTATTATCACTAAAGGATTGTGAAGTGAGGCAGTAGGCCCCAATACCAAGCTATTACCATCACCAATACATACCCTTTTTAGTCTAAACAACCTAAAACTATCCATTGATTGTTTACTAGTTCTTTCTTATAGACAACTCCCCTTCACATTAATTTAATATTTTATTATAACTTAAAAACATTTAGGAATGACCAATTTGTTAGTATTTAATTTCAAGTTTTCTTTTTTTCTCTTTGATCATTATATTTTGTATTAAAAAACTTACATTAGCCAATGTTAGTACAAGGTTTGTCTTGTGTGTTCTAATTGGATGAATCACATTGATCTAATTACTTGTGTGCTTCATTTAATTTGCTTTGATATTATCTTGAATAATTTTTCTCTAATTTTGAAATACTATCATCCCTATCGGCACAATCTCTCACAAAATGTTCATCTTGTTTGCCTACAATACATAGTCACCATTTTCAATTATGTATTTTATTATCATGTTCTATTTCTTGTCTAGCAGTGCACAATCAACTTGTATGATTATGTCTTAACATTTTAGCCTTTTTTACTTATCATGAATTTCCTTTTTGAGGATAATACAAAATTAAATCCAATAAACATGATGATTCTTACTAATCCTAATAGGTTTCCCGAGCCATAGCTTGTGGTTCCCATATTAAATGCAAACAATGTTTACATTTCCACTCACACTACTAATTATGGGACTCTTCCTCATTCATATTCAATTCATAATCCTTTTATCTCCTTAGAATATGATCATGATTTAAATTAAAAAATTAAATACTCTTCTTCATTAACAGATTTCCTCAACATATAATAAATGACCCTTCAACTATTTATAATCTTATGATAGGTCCTCAACTAGAATAATCTATTTCACCCTCCCCTAATTTCTCTCATAGATTTGGGGAAGACAATTTCTTTATTTCTCAACCTTTTCCTTATATTTTCTCTCCTTCACATACCATGACATATTCTATGATTTATTCAATCTCCATGCCATGTATGTTCACTAACATAGTAGGTGTGAACTAGGAATTTGACTCAAGAGAGGTGGTTAGTATTGTGTTAGTTCTAAAATGAAAACAAATATGACAAAAATGCACTAAATATCATACATCTATAGACCTAGTTACTAGGGTGAGATTAGTTTAAAAAACATTAATGAAACACAACTAAAATTCAGAAGAAACCTTCTTTTACCTTCCTTGGATGCTCTAAAATGCTTGTTGTAGTGGCTTGCTAGGTTTATGCACATGAAGTTTGCATCAATGGAAGCTTAACTATCTCCATCTCTCCTTGGCACCTTGCTTGGATTTAGCTTCAATATTTTGGAATCATAAATTTGGCATGGTAAATTTACACAAGTTAAGCTTAAAACTCATGTGGCGAGGCCTCCTATTTATATATTTTTGCAAATGGTTAGAATCAACCTGAACCGTCTATCTCAAGATTGAAATGTGTGGCTAGGGATTAATCCAATTATGTAATTAAAAATACATAAATAGGCTCATGAATATTTGGGATAGAGGGGCATTTAAGAGGCATGGGAGGCATTGATGAGGAATGAGAGGGGTTATCCTTGGTAATTTATGCATTTATGGCTTAGGGATGTCTTCCCAAGAAATGATGTCACCTGATGATGTAGATATTAAATATTCATTTCTAAAAATAAGTATTCAACAAGTTTCCATGGAATTATTAATTAGGATCTAAGTTGGTTTAATTAACTCTTAAAAATTATTAAGAACCTTGTGCACAAATTACTCAAATTGATCAGAATGCCTTGTTATTGGTCCAAAATTTGATTGGATTAGAATTAGAGGTTGATGTCAGATATGTTAGATCCATTATCACATTTAGGATGATGTTAATACAAAATAGTAAAGGCATTTATCTCTTGCAAGAATTTTTATATAAAAGAGCAATACAGAGCACCTAAGTGCAAAATTAACATTTTGACTCAAAATGATTTAATCAAAGTTAGTTGGCCCATAAAATGCATTGTCCCATTTAGGGATACCCCAGCCAAAATTAATTTGAATATATAAATTTCAACACATTTAATGTGTTTTAGTATTTTTAGACCAAATTGTGCATTTTGCTAGAAATTGATCAAAAGCATGATTGATGGTTATTGGTGGCTAGATTTAGGTGTCTATAGTCTACCCCTATTTGGGAAGATGTTACAAATAATGTCTTCTCAAATAATAATAAATGGCTTGCATGCCCAAAAATAAGATGATGGTTGAATAACAAAGCTTTAAATAGTGTTTGGGAAGCCTATGATGATGCCCCCTTAAGGGAGTGGTCATCACATTTATTAATTTATGGCCCCTTGAAAAGAATCAAAAATAAATGTGGAATTAACCCATGGTTGAGAGTAATCCAAATGAGAAAATGCTTGCATGAATTTATTTAAAAGGGATTAATAATTTACCTAATGGTGGTTATAATCAGGAATAAAATTTAAAATAATGATTTACCCATAGGTGGTTATAATCATTAAGAGGACCTAGATTAGATAAATATGATTTAACCCTAGTTAGGGATGATTACAAAACATAACTCAAGGATATAACCTAGAATATAGATTAAACATGAGCAGATACAAAGTGATGAAAGAGATGAATAGAATAATAAGATTGATCAACATAAATGATTCAGTTGTATTTACTAGTGAGGAGATGTTCATCCTTATTAGAAATGATACAACTAGAATGGTTAATGGGTTAATTTGATCAAGGGTGAGATGGGAGGATTTGTCAAGGTTCCAAGGAGAAAATTGTACAACTCCATTGATTTTAGACCTTATTAAAGTTGATATTTATTATAGCATGTGATGATAGGTATCATGATAGAAGACCATGAATACTTGGCTAAAATATGCATAAGGACTGACTCCTGATCTAATAAAAAATTTAAAATAATACACCAATGATAAAAAAATGATGATAATGTTGATGTATGAATATGGATAAACTCAATAATAATGTGTGCAATGAATCACCTAATGAACACATATAGATTGAGTTGAGGCAATAGTACTGCAAGCAAAAAAATACGCAAGAAAACAAACTAACAAACAAATAGAAAAAAAAAACAAATAAATAAATTCAAATAAATAAAAAAACAAAAATCCAAAAAAAAAGCAAAAGAAATCATCCTAACAATGACTTTGCCCTAGTAGGGTGGATCGAGGATAACTAACTAAGCTTAGATAAGACAAATGTTTTTAGATTTTGGAAATATTATGACTATTTCTAGCATTTTAAGGTATCTCAACTCGTTAGAGAATTACAAGATACTTAATCACAAAATGACAAGAGCATTTGGCTTAGGTTGCTCACAAAATAGTGAGAGCATGGATTAGGGGGACTGAGGTGACCTCAACATGAATTTAGCATGTCCTACATAGTCTTAAAATAACCTCAAGTCATAGTAATTTCATCCACATAAAAGGTGGGGAAATCCAACTAGGTCCCAACAATTTCTCAATTCTGGTAAATGGCTAGTTAAATAAAAACATTGATGGCAAGGTTATGCAATAATGCATGATAAACAAGTGTTTCCCCTATTTTGTCCATAGGAAGTTATAACTAGAATACAATGGAATAGATCAATGATAATAATTTTCCCATAGGTGGTTATAATTAGTAGCAAGATCAGTGAACACTAATTTTCCAATACACAGTTATAATCAAGCTCATTTAAACAAACTTGATAAGATGTAAAAATGAAAAATATCTTGCCAGATCAACTGTCACACTAATTTCATAGACTATCATTGTAAACATGGTTTTGATTGATTGTTAAAACTTTATTGGAATCCCACCACAAAAGGTGTGGGAATAACCAAAGTAACCAAGATCAAAATAGGATTGGATAAGATGACTACAAATAGGCTTGGGTTTAGATAGGAATGGAATGATAGGATGGAATGACATTGCTTTAGGATAATAATGGTTTTTGATAGGTTATATAAAAATGGTAAGAGGGATGTCCCCAAGTGATTGGGTGATTGGTAGGATATGTGACAATGGCAAAAGGATATGTAACAATGGAAATGGCATGTAAATGAAATGGTATGGTACATTTTTTGGCTTGGGTGTGGTTTTTGATTCTATTTTTCCTGATAATGGAGAGACACACATCCTAATCAATAAATGATACAAAAAGAATACTAGATCATGTTAATTTATATCCCACACGATGTCTAAATAGTTACTATGTCAAGAACTACTTACAGATTTAGATTTTGAGAATGTTGTTGTGCTATTCATTGGTCATTGATTTTGATTCCTTCAAGCATTGAGATAAGGTATCTTTGTAGCCTCCAAAAAGGAAAGTGTGACCATGGATGGTAAACAAGGATAAAATTTGGATGATAGGTTTGTTTGTGAAATAGAATGGTTGATGATAATTAAATGTGTAATGGTGGGAAAATAAATGAAGATCAAGACTTTTAGTAACATGTAATGTTACTAATGCTAGATTTGACATAATTTTGGTTATGGTGGGACCAAAGAATTTTGAATTTTCTCTTGATAAGATCACCAGATTTTTGTATTGTTTAATTTTGAGAGTATTTACCATCTAATTAGGCTATAGATTGGAAGCTATTTTTATTTGATCTTTTATATTATCTTCATCAAGTAGTGAAGGACTTTTAGGCTTAGTTATCAGTGTCCTAATAAGGTTTTCACCAATGAAGTTATTTTGATTTTTCCATAATGCCTTTAAGAATGTTTCACTAAAAAACATTGAATTTTGAATATGATTATCTTCTAGCACTTCCAAAAGAGTTTCAATAAAATATGTTGAGTTTGAACTTTTTTTGTCCCGTAGTGCCTCCAAAAAGGTTTCACTAGGAGAGTGTTCTTCTACTATATGAATGTGGTATTGGCCTTCTTTATCTTGCTCAACTGCTATGCCACCATGGATATAGTTCAAAAAATCATGTTTCTATCGATCCTAATCGACACTTGTGGGAGATGGAATGTCAATAATATGGCTATGTTGGTTAATGATAATGTCCTATGGAATGGTAATGAAATGTGGAGAGGTTTCACAATCCTCATAGAAGATACTAGGAGAAATTATGTTGATGTTGAAGTACTCATCGTCAAAAACCATAGAAGGATAATAAATATATTCAAATTGATCTACGAGGCATTCATAACTAATGTTGTAACAACCATGAACATATTCTTCTTCTTATTTTGATTCTGAATCAAGGGAATCTAAATTTGATGTTGAGATTAATGTTTATTTTAATTTTGATGCTAAATTAAATATCAATCCAAGAATATAACCTGAATCTCACTTTGATTCTTCATCTAATGGGTACTCTATTACAATGATGTCTTGTTGAATGTTTGGTATTAGACAATTAATGTCCTATGATTGCATGGTGGGCTCGAAATTTTTTTTTGTTACAATGGGACCCCTCTAGGGTGGGAAAAAGGTCAAGAGATAACTCCTTAAAACTTGACTTGTCAATAGGAGGATCTTAAAAAATAAGCATATGGTAAAGGTAATGATTTACCCAAAGGTAGTTATAATCATTAAGAAGTGACTTAGCAAAGACTAGCTTATCAGCATGAGACTCCTTGATAACTAGTATAGGATCAATAGGTGATTCATCATAGGTTAACTTATCACAAGTGGTTGGTTCAACAAAAACATCATGAATTGGTTGGTTATTTTGGCCTTGGTTTCTAATGAGTTAAAAAATACTAGTTTTGACGATAACTTAGTAAGGATTGGATTGGTAATGGAGGAGGAATGGCCTATGGTTAGATAATGGTAGAGGATTAGGGAGCATGATTTCTCACATGAGCCAAAGGACAAAGTTCTAAGATGGTAATGATAGGGAGGTGTGGATCTTGATTTCTCACACATGTCAAAGGACTAGGTCTTGGAATGATAATGGGGCATTGGGGAGATTTATTTCTCACAAAAAATAAAGGATGAGGTCTTGGTATAGAAATGGTATGGTATTGTGGGTCTTGATTTCTTTCACAAACTAATGCATATAAGTCCTTCTCATAAACCATATCATCCCAATCTTGAGTTGGATCATAAGCAAGTTTTTGACTATGTTTCATGTAGTGATTATCGTAAAGAGGGTATGTATTTATATCCAAAAAAAAAAAAATTATAGTTGGGTCTCCAAATTCCTCCTCATAAACCATATCATCCCAATTGGTAATTTGATTTGGATTTTATGGTTTTTGACTATGTTCCCTATATGAAGTATTATATGGAGAATAATAAAACTCTTTAGAAAATATTTCTCTATAGGGGTTCCTAGTGGGATTATGTGTGGCCATTATATTGTAATTTGGATTGTACATGACTCCACCATAAGTGTAGCTAGACATATTTGCATAAATGATGAAATCTCTAAAACAAAAAGTCTTAGAGTTTTGAGAACTTTGAAAAACTATGTCCAAAGGACAAATTGTTCAAAAATTGCTCTAGCTTGGTTAAAAGTGGAGTTGTATCTCCAATGTGGTCTAAAAGTGGAGCTGTATCTCCAAAATGATATGCGCTAAGACTTGATAGAAAATAATATAACATCAAATGTTTAATGCCAAATGTCATATAAACAAAAGGTCAAGCATCTGAATAAAAACCATCATGTTAAAGGTCTAGATCAAAGTGTTCCAAATAAGGTCTAAACTAGGAAAGGGGAAAAAATTACTAGGTCTTTTGTCCAAACATAGAGTTAAAAGCTAGGCTCAAATAGGCTATGCTAGGACTTTTGGATAAATGATGTCAAAATCTAGACTTGAAACAAAGGCATGATGTGATTTGATTTAATCTAACAAGTTTGGAAATGGCTTTGACATAGGCCTGTCACACAGAATCAAACATAAGCATGATCAATTAGCATTAGGCATGAGGCAAAAGGAATCTACAGAAAGGTTGTGTTCTCCCAAATAAAAGCAAAAATGATAATGAGGATAGGTATTAAATAAACAAACCATCAATAGTTTTCAAATCTGGGTAATCAATTAATCAAAGTTATGCAACCCAAAAGAGAAAGATCTATGTATCAACCCCACAAATTGAGGCCTAAATAGAAATCAATCAATGTTTGAATCCAAAATTAACAAGGTTAATTAAAAACTCAACGTTGAAAACTAGTATTTGACCAAACAAGCTAGACAAGATTGGACAACATGACGACACATAAACAAAGTCCAAATGGCTAATGTTACATGGTTTGAAATAAATAGTTTTTGATACATGGTAAACTAGTCTTGAAACAAATTGATCAGCATAATGGTGTGAACATGCTCTAATGATGTGATCTATGTTATGTTTCAAAAGACTTAAAAGGCAAAAATGGTTTGACATGATTTTGGTAGCCTAAAATGACTCTCCTCAATTCAAATACATGGTTTTGACATGGTTTAAAAACAAACAAATAGGTTTTATTATCAAAACATACCAAGCAAAAAATGACCAAAATACACTAAGTATAATCATCCAAATCCTACCAGGGGTATGGAAATGTGGGGTTGACTAAACTAACAATTTTTTCAAATGTTTCTAGGGGGATCAATTTCACAATGACTTTCAAGCCAAATTATGCAAAAGAAAAGCATGAAAATTGGGTATCCATAGCACTTGGCTTGTTGTAAAAATGTCTTTCCCTTTTTTCAACCACTATATCCTACTGTTCACTAAATGTATTGTGATGTCCAAAGTGTAGATACATCATGTGTGCTACTCCATCACTAGAAGGTGGTTTAACCACTTAAGCCTCTAATTCTAGTGGGAGTGGTTGAAGTCAATGCCAGGGGATGAAACCTTGGGTCAAAACATCCATAAAGAACTCATGGGAGGTAATGATGTCCCCCTCACAAGCCAAGATGTAATGAAATAAAAGACATAAAAAAGGGTTTAGTATCATTTTCAAGGTCACCCAAACTTTGACAAGTTTTTGGGGAGTGCTTTAGATGATAGTATTTTAAAGCCTTAGACTAGGATTTTTGAAATAAGGATGGTGATTTTGATTTCAAGGGTTCCCTAAAGGGGAAAAATGGAAGAGCATACACATAAAACTTCTTTTTTCCAAATAAGTTCTAATTTAAAAAATTAATTGAATACAAAAATCTTGGAAAGGTGAGTTCATTTTTAAGCACCAAGTTGAATGATTAGTTGGTGTTCTTTTGACCCCTTGGTCTTAGGTTGTAACTTTGAAAGCCTAACATATCAAAAAATTCACTTAACCACCTAATATTTCATTAAGCACCAAAAATAAATTTTCTAATTAATTTTAAAACACTTAAATGAAGTGTGAAAAGCACTAATTTAGTTTACTTAGATAACTTTCCATGCAAATCCTACAAAAAAATGTTAGCAAGTTGCTTAGCTTTGAAGCACTTTTGAGGATGAAATAAGAACTTTTGAAAAATGAACTCTCAAGTTGACATTCAAGTTGGGTTGACAATTGAGTTGGGTTGACAGGTGAGTTGGGTTGGACATGCGAGTTGGGGTGAACTAGAGCTAAGTTGGGATGAACTAGAGCTGAGTTAGGCTAAACCAGAACCAAGTTGGGGTGAGCTAGAGCTGAGTCAGGCCAAACCAGAGCTAAGTTGGGATGAACCAGAGCTAAGTTGGGATCAACCAAAGCTAAGTTGGGTCCTCCTAAGAACAAAATAGTGGTTTATAAAAATGGACTTCTTTTCTCAATTTTTTGCTTTCTTTGCTTCCATACTCTACGAGCCTACATGACAATAGTTAGTAGGTTTCTTGTAGAGGATTTATGAGAAAATTTGTGGGTTACAATCCCACTAGGCATGCCATTATATGAACTAGGAATTTGACTCAAGAGAGGTGGTTAGTATTGTGTTAATTCCAAAATGAAAACAAATTTGACAAAAACACACTAACTAGCATACATCTCAAGGATTAGTTACTAGGGGGAGCTTATTTAATAAAACATGAATGAAAAACACAACTAAAATTTAAAATAAACCTTCTTTTACCTTCCTTAGATGCTCCAAAATTTTTATTGTAGTGGCTTGCTTGGTTTGTGCTCATGAAGTCTGTATCAATAAAAGCTTGACTATCTCCATCTCTCCTTGGCACCTTACTTGGCTTTGGCTTCAATATTTTGTCATAATAAATTTGGAATGTGATAAATTTTTGGAATCAATTTGGCATGGTAACTTTCCACAAGTTAAGCTTAAAATTCATGTGGCAAGGCCTCTTATTTATAGATTTTTTCAAATGGTTAGAATCAACTTGAACCATCCATCTCAAGATTGAGATGTGTTGCTAAGGATTAATCCAATTATGTAATTAAAAATATATAAATAGGATCATCAATATTTGGGATAGAGGGGCATTTTAAGAAGCATAAGAGGCATTAATGAGTCATGGGAAGCATTAACCTTGATATTTTATGCATTTATGGCCTAGGGATGTCTTCCCAAGAAATGATGTCACCTAATGATGCCAATATTCAATATTCATCTCTAAAAATAAGCATCCAACAAGTTTCCATAGAATTCTTAATTAGGCTATAATTTTTTTTAATTGTCTCTTAAGCATGATTAAGCACCTTGTGCACAAATTACTTAAATTGATCAAAATGCCTTGTTATTGGTCCAAATTTTGACTAGATTTGAATTAGAAATTGATGTCAGATACGCTAGATCCATTACCCCATTTAGGATGTATTCAACACAAAATAACAAAGAAATGTGTCTCATGTAAGATATTTGATAGAAAATATCAATCTAGAGTCCTAGGTGCAAAATTAGCATTTTGACTCGAAATGATCTAATCAAAAATAGCTAGCCCATAAAATGCATTATCTTATTTAGGGATACCTTGGCCAAAATTTACATTTGAATATATCAATCAACTCATTTAATGTGTTTTAGTATTTTTATTCCAAATTATGCATTTTGATGGAGGTCAAAACCCTGATTGATGGTCATTGGTGGCTAGATTTAGGTGTCTATAATAGTTTCAACTTCTAGTGGACCTTTTTCAAAGATCCTTCTCCTTAATCATGACACTGGTGCATATTTTTCTTCCAATGATAATCATGCTAGTAATTCATCTTTTTATTCTAATGCTAATCATGCTACAAGTGCTTAATTTTCTACCAATGCTTCTCATGCCACTTGTGTGGTGCATGCTACTACTCATAGTTTGTCTCAAGCCACTAATACCAATACCAATGCATCACATGATGTGCAAACTATTCAAAATACTATCCAAACTCATAAAATCTTATTACAAGCACTCAATCAAATGAATACTTTTCAAACTAATAATGCAAGTTAAATGATTCAGATACAAAACCATCTCATTAACATTCAAAATAAACCCTAATAGGTTTCATAGGGAGTAAAAAATATGAATTCCTCCACCACTTTAGGGATTATCATGGTAACATTATTCCTTAATGACCCCTTGTTAATAAAAAAATCAAACATCTTCAAAATGAACCTCTTGTACCTTAAATTGCTAATATTCACATCGGAGGTATCACACCTACCATCACCTACAAAAAGTCTACCAATCCAAAATGGCACTTAAAGACATATAGTAAAATTTATAAATATTGGGTCAAAATTAATACCTTTGTTGATACCAATCTATTAGTTAAAACACTATTAGGAGATGTTTTAGATTGGTACAATCAACTAAAAATCCATTATATCACCATCTTAGAAGACTTGGTTTATTCACTAGTACAATAATTTCAAACTAGTGATCTTCCCAAGAATAAATTAACTCACTTCATAAATTTTAAACAACTTAAGACTAAAATGGCACAAGCCTTAATGAAATGATGGAAGAACTTGTCTAAAAAATGTGACCATAATATGGAGACTTGTAGACAATTTCCCAATCTAGCTATGGATTTTCTTCTTGGCCCAAATTTTGGTCATGAATCACTCAATTTCAATCATCAACAAGCATATGAAATATATTTTCAATACCATGAAATGTAAAACAAAAATCAATTTTTAAATCAAGCTAATGCTCATCTTGATATATACAAAGATCCTCTTCCCAACCATCATGATAACACCGATAAGCCTACTCCTACAAATAACTTTTAAAGTCTTATAGACCTCAATAATAATGAATAAAATGTGGTAAATATGACTAACATGATCAGTTGGTTTTAAATTTACCAATCTAACACCCATGCACCAAACCTATCAAATTTTTTGTGTCATTAAAGATACTTCCCTATATCATCTAATGAAGTTTGGGAAAGAAGACCTTATATCCTTCTAATAATAACTTTCAAAAAAATCAACTTGATCATACCTCTCACACTATCTTTACTCTTGCTCAAACATCTACACATCTAGACAATGTTTCCCATCCTTCTAATAGTATTTATTCAACCCAATCACAAGAAATACCACAATCAACCATCCCACCACCTAAAGAAAATGGACCTATTTGTACTCAACCAAAACAAGATAAATCTTACCACCACAATTTTAATTTCACTTCCAACCCTCCTTCATAAGATCTCTTTCAACATTATGTGCCTATATCTATCAATCCCACCATGAGTTATGATGAATGGGATCCCATTGAAAAAAAATTCGTCTCCCATCTAAAATACATTTTCTTGAATTAATACAAACTTCCCCCCATCATAGAAACTATCTAATGAAATTATTCATTTAAATGAACATCCCTCATCCTCCTATTGTAGGAAATGAAACTACCTTGTCTAGATTTGATGATAACATCCTTAAACAATGTGAAGATATGTCCATACATGTTAATAAAATACTAGATAATTATCTTTCCTTTAAGTTTTCTATCACTTCCATGATTCCAAATGAGATTATACTTCATGTAGATGATACTCCTCTATTCATTAGCATCCAAATCATTAATATGCAATTTAAGTGTTCCTTAATTGATGAGGGTTTAGGTACTTACATTGCCTCCCTTAATTTTATTATCACTCTTGGATATTTTGAATGTAATCTCAAGTACACATATAACAAATGTCAAAGCTATGATAGAAAGCAAATTCCTCCTTTAGGTTTTGTGTGGATTCTTATTACTAACCCTCCTATCATCATCCATGTGAAATTTATGATCTCTAACTTTCCCCTCTCTTATAAAATCTTGCTTTATAGACCTTAGAATCATAGTATGAGGGTAGTAACTCATCCACGTTCCAATGCATCAAATTACCCCATAATGGTGTTATTTATAATATTCAAGGAGACAATAACACTTGGAATTTCAAAAAATTATAAGAGTTTGGTGTCTTTAAAATTCTTACCCTTGAACCTTTTCCTAGTATCCCATTTAGGGAATCTTAACTCTTTAATTATCCTATCAAAACTACCTAAGGATATAATGGTCACCCTAAACTCATTGGGAACATACCACCTAACCTCATAGATTCTAATGATGATGAACCATATGAGATTCAATTCAAGATCAAAACCTCCAATATATCCTCTCATATAATTGCCCAACTTCCTCCCTCTTTGCAACATCAATCCCATAAATCTACTATTAGTGATATACCTATTGTATTAACTAAGATTATACATTCTATTAATCATTTGACTTATGATGATAAGGTCATACCTATATGTACCATCAACTTGCATATACCCATATATGATGATGTTTATGCTTTAGATAACCCATTTTTAGAACTTGTCCAAGCTATAAATGCTAATATTTTTTGATATTATACTTCCTTATTTTAGTCTTTTCATTCAACTTATAACATTCCTTCCTTCATAGTGTTTAATTCTATTATTTTTCCTTTTTTTCATAGGATATAGATGTATCAATCACATGGTAAACCTCTAGTTTTAGTAGATCCATTTAAAATTATGATCATGGATCATGTCATGATCGATCCTTACCATTTTAATGGATACCAAGATCCTTATAGTTTTCTTCCCCTAGAGATGTTAGCTCCTAATTTTAAGCCTTTTGCATGACCAAACTCACCTTCATCTAAAGTTAGTCCATTTCCTACTCTCACTCTACCTTTAATTGAGCCTCATCCTATTTTTGACCCCACTTTACCTTCAGATGAGCCTAGTCCAATTTATACTTCAGCCCTACCTTCCCTTGGTGATGGGTTTATTCCTTTGCTGCAAATTGATATTTTACTTGCCTAATGGGATCCTCAACCTTATTATGTTATCCACAAAATTATTGATCATTAGACTAGAGACTACAATTTATATCAGCTGCCACTGGCTTATCCTTCTACCTCTTCTTTTAATCAGCCCCAAAAGTATACTAAAAAGCATAACTATTACTTCCATGGGATAAATAATCATTATTACACTCATTATCGAAATCTTCAAAAATATATTGACACATTACATCCCACCATTTCTAAACCAAAAGATAAGGCTATACCTCCTAATAAATTGTTACTTGAATATACCCCTAAATATGGGGAAGTATACTATCTTTGGCACTAGTGTGTTACACATCATACCAATCATTACTCTATTCTCTTGGAGCACCTTCATGATCACCTTAAATTGATACCTACACTAATTATTCCTCCTTCCACAAGTTTCCCATGCAATAATGCTCCTCTTTCTTCATCGATGGCACCTCTTTCTCCACCCATGGCTACTTCTCTACCAATGGTGCCTCTTTCTCACCCCATCGATACCATTCTTAATCTAAAACCTATTATTCTCATTGAGTATTATATGCATGATATCTCTCATGAGAATGATCCTTTAGCTACACCTAAATTTTATATTGAGGTGATTTGGAAAAGCATATTTGTGTAGCTTGTCATGAGCATTAATGAGACTTTGGATAACATTACGATACAACTTCATAGAGATGTTTCAAATGTCATGGATAATTATTATGGGTAAATTTATTAGTATTTATGAACATAACATGGTGTTCTTTCCCATTATTCCTCATTATGATTTTGAATTGGATTTGTTATCCACTTTTATATCTCTTATACCATTTAACTTTGTGTAAAATTTGGTTTTACCTATCTATTTTAAATGGATCTTTATATTATGTTTTATGTGTTTTATATGGTTTCATTTAATTTCATCTTTTGTTATGGCTGATTATTGTTCTTTCCATGATTTCACACTTAAGTTTATAAGTTCATTTCTTTCATAGATTCTTTTTCATTTACAATGATTGTTTGATACCTTATATCAATTAAAACTCAAATAATTATTATTATGACTTGGTTATATAAACCTTGATCCCATTAATAATATTTATTTACCATATGATTAGTTAGAAAACAAGACATCTAATTGTAATTCTATTTAATAATCTACTTTGGATCTCCCTTTATTCCTCTATATTCATTTAACATATTAAGCCTACATACGATTGAAACTTGAGATTAAATAATAGTTCATAGGTAATCCTAAGTGTTTAGTAACTCATATATTTGAATAATTAGCTTCCTTTAACCAATGTTTATTGCTTATATGTGTACCAATTTTATCAATCATGTTGGTTATTCCAATCCATATAGAGGAGTCGTCATACAATCCATAAGCAATTTAAAAACCAAATCATTTAAAAAAAGGCAATGATACAAAAGGAAACATAAAAATTCAATAATAAAATCACACTAAAAGACATTATTTATAGCACATATCCTATTTATAATTGAAGCTAAAACTTCACAGTTGGCCTCATGAAAGATTTTATGTCGATTGGGGTATCATTGGCTAGTAGATTAGGAAAGGAGAATTAAAAAAATATTTTAGTGATACCTAATTTCTCACATAAGTACACAATCTTCATAGTATACCAATTACTTTGTAATAGGTCTCAAATAATGGGGAACATATTGTGGGAAGGTAGGTCCATTTCAATTTTCTTGTTCATATAACCAACATGAATTGATCTTAGTATCTCACCTATTTTATTATATATCTATGTGCTTATTTTGAGTAGCTATTGTTGACCCACTTTTGCCCCTCTGGAAAAATTTTGGTCACCTTCTTAAAATGTTATGAAAGGCTAGTATTTTTCACGATCAGTGGGTTCAGAACAGTTTAGTTCAATGGCTTGGTTCGATCTCTTGGTTCAAGGGGATGGTTCAATGTGCCTAGCTCAATGCCTAGCCATTAGTTTCTTCACATGACCCGTAGGCCTTGGTTCATTAGCTTAATCCAATATCCAATGCCCTTGCATAGGACAAGTGCTCCAATTTAGATCAGGGTAAGTATAAAGGCTCATGGGAAAGACTAAGGCAAAGGAGCAAAGGCAGCTAAAACACTAAGGCTTGAGAAAGGGAAATGCCCGCAGACAAAGGTCCACAGGTTACACACCAAATAGGCCCAAAAAAAATTCAAAATCCATGGGGAAATGTCCCACAAAAATGCAAAGCCTGACCAAGTCTAAGTCAAGGGCTAGAGGGAAGGTGGGGAAACGACTGGCAGTTAGCAGTCCACGGGTTAACAACAAAAAAACAAAAGGGAATGGTCAGGTCACTTAATACAAACGTAGAAGCCCATGGCTTAGAATGTGGCTTAGAATGCAGCAAAATGGCCACTCATAGTAGTGAGCAGCAAAATGGCCGCTCACAGCAGTTTCAAAGCATGGCAGTAGAAGTTGCTACGCACGGCCATCAACACAACAGTCAGTGGCAAAATTACCACGCATTATAGACAAGCAAATAAAAGGAGACCATGAACACAGTCAATGGAAGTGCAATTGCTATGCACAGTAGTCAACACACCTGATGGTGGTGAAATTGTTGTGCACGATAGTCAACACGACCGACGGTAGTGAAATTGCCGTGCATGGTAGTCAACACGATCGATGGTGGCAAAATTGCCATGAACAACAGCTGGCAAAGGAGCAGGCTGCATGCAAAACAAGGTAGCAAGCATGGTCCTGGTAGAATTTTTGATGTTAACTATAATGTTTTTCCCTTTCCCAATGAAGACTCGAGCAGCCACTTGCAAGCAAAGTGCCAATGAGTCTCCTCTTGGCTTTTTCATATAAATTGGTAGACTTGGTCATTTTAAAAATCTTCTCCATTTTTGTAAAGAGCCTAGCTCTACAAAATTTCCACCTAAATCAATAAAATGTAGTTTTTACCTCTATTTGGATATATTGTGCAAAGTATGCCTTGAATGTTGGTCTATGTCTAGTCATTGTCTCTTGATGCTCTCACAGGTTCAACACCATCAAACCTGTGATCTACAAAGCACCACTGTCTGCTGATGCCAAGAATAAAGTTCTATTTTGGAGGTATAGAATAGGAGAGGTCACTTACAGTGTGTATTTCTTAGCACCTTGGTGAGACCCTATTTCCTGTGCTTTCCATAAGAACCTCCCTGTCATTTCTGGTGACCTGGTCTTTTTTGCCAAATCTGAGTGTATGTATGTTTTGTTGATCCTGAGTGTGGAAGTGGGAAGGTCATTTATTTTTTGGTGTATCACCTCTTTAGAGTAGGCTGTTTGTTTTCCTATATTTTCTTCTCCCTTTTCATCCCCCCAGTATATCTATATATCTATATTTTGCACTGCTTGAAACAAACAAGATACATTAGAGGGAACTAGCCCATACTTAGAGACTCTCCTCTCCTGCTTCACCATCCCACAGGTGAGAGATGATTTTCCATGTTGTGGGGAGAGGGCAGGAACCTATTTTCCTGCCACCGAGTGCAATCTCCAAGCGTCAACAGTTTTGGCACACCTGGTGGGACCACAAGTTTTTTAACGCAGTAAGGTTTCAGGATTGATGTTGGTCCTGTCACAGCAAATTTTATCTTCAACATCTAGTGACTCTGAGTTAAATCCACTGGTTAAGCAGCCCGGTGTCTTCAAAAATCACTTCTTGTATGTATACTCCTTTTGCAAAAAATCATGGGTTTTGTTTTCCTTCATCTAATATCGACCAGACTCAAAATATTCAGAGAATCCCCTCAAGTAGCTCTCCTAGTTGCCCTGCAACTATAAGGGAGGTGGCATTGGAATTTGAGAGATAGACAATGGAAATCAACAGGTTGGAAGAGCAGTACAAATATCACTAGGAGCTGATGTATAAAGAGGAGTGCTTATTTAGGCAAGCATAGGGCTTAAAGTCCATGGAAGAGGAGGTAACAAAATGGAGAAATCCATCTTTTCAAGGTAGTTAGCATTACATGCCCCCTCCTACCCTAAAGAAAACCCCCTCTTTTACACCAAATCCATTTTATCAAATTTCACTTGCTCACTCCAACTCATCAAATACAACTGCTCCCAATCTCGTGCACTTGGCTTTCCAACACCAAATGGCATTAGAGCAACCTCCCATGAAGATCAATCTTTTCAACTCCTTAGATCAGGAATCTTCCATTGAGAATAATACCATTAGCCAGCACGTCCCTCTTCTAAAGACTCCTCCAACACACCAACAGTGATTTCCTTGCATTCCTCAGCCTCCCCAAGTTCTCCAACATGATGTGCAAATTTCAAGTTGGAGGAAGGAATGTCAAGGACCAGCTCAGAGCTTTGAAGAGGATCATGCTAGCCACCTCCAAGAAAGACTCTTTCATGACAACCTAGCCAAACAAATTGAAGATTTAGAGGCTAGGATGAAGCTACTCCTTGAAAGAGAGTTAATTTTTTTACACCTTGTGGAAGAGCCTCAGGTCCTTATGGAAAATGAAGTTGCTACCTATTCACAAGAGCAAAATTCAAATTTCAAAATCCTAAATTGGGGGAAAATAGTGGAATCATGGGGTAGAATAGAAGAAGAAAAGCAAGTTTTTTCTCAAAACTTTGAAGAAGTTGAAGCTGCATCTGCTTATGATAATGCTGGCAACCTCCAGGAAAAGCTTTTCCAAAAAGATCTGAGTAGGAGAATTATAGAGTTGGAGTCCAAAGAGAATTTCCTCAACCAATGTGTGGTGGATGGTTCAGGCCAAACAACATATTCCATGCCTGAACACACCCCACCTATACATTTCCAAGAGAGTTGTCAGGCCATGCCTGATATTGATAAAGTGTTGATCAAGTGGAGAGAGGAGAATCATTCAATTCTAGCTCAAGGACTGCTTCCTCTTCCACATGCTTTCTCCACTTCACCCCTTTTCAAGGAAGAACCTATTTTGCAAGAGGCAGGAGAGGAACAAAAGATCCAATTTGTAGTCCTTCAGGAGGTTGTCATGAGCAACAACGAAGAAGAAATCGTCATTGATGCTCCTTGTGAAGACCTTATCAGCAGTGGAGAAGATGTAGGCCTTTCGTATATGCAGATGTTTCAACAATTCAAAGAGGAACAAATGCATGGTAAGCTCTCTTCTCCTCTATTTGATGAACTTCCTTGCTGTTTTGATGAGGATGACTACATTGAAGAACCTAAGTTAGAGGAGGATCAGGGGAATCTTTTTGAAAATCTAGAGAACCTGATCAGCAAAGAGGAAAAGGAGAGGTCCATCTTCTTGGAGGAATGCCTTGAAGAATTGAGATTTAAATAGGAAAGTGAAGTCTTGTGTGATGAGCAATCATTTTGTGAGTCCCTTTTAGACATCATCACATTCGCCCTTCTTCAAGAAGGCCAAGAGGAAGTAGAGGATGAGTCTGACAAAGTTTTTAGTGAGGTAGAAGGAAACAAATCAAACCATGATACATTATAGAAGGAATGTGCAGATCAGAAGGCTTACGGTGATGAGCTGATAGTAATTGATTTCTTGGTGAGGAGCACCAATATCAGGGACCAGCATTTAACAGGCCTCCAGGGACAATCAGAATACATATATATTGGAGGCATGTTTGATTTTGATCCCCTCTATTTCCAGCCAACTCAGGTGATAGGCAGGAAGAGTAAGTCACCAAATCTCATTTTCTTTCAGCTACTTGCCTGCCACCATAAGTCTTCTCACCAGGAAGGGGACTTAAGAAATTTTCCATTCAATCCAGGAGGGAGGCAGGCATTCCTGGTTAGCTGTACATAATAGTTTACTTTCAGTTGTTTTCCCTATTTTCCCTAAGTGCAATTGCACAAGTAGTTTTTTTAGCCTTGTGTGTTTCCCTTCATTTGTGGGGTAAAGGCTTCGTGTTTGATTCTCGAGTATTTTGAGGGTTGTTGCTAACTTTCGTTATAGCTGCATCTGACTCCGCACCCAATGGAATGTAAGGCAACTGGGTTCTAAGCATAGCAAGCATGCTTCCCCTATGAGTCACCAATTTGTTGACCCAATTTTGCCCCTCTAACAAAATTTTGGTCACCTTCTTCAAAAGCTATGAAAGGCCATTCTTTTTCAAGATCAGCAGGTTCAGAACAATTTAGTTCAATGGCTTGGTTCGATCTCTTGGTTTAAGGGGATGGTTCAATGTGCCTAGCTCGATGCCTAGCCATTGGTTTCTTCATGTGACCCGTAGGCCTTGGTTCATTGGCTTAATCCAATATCCGATGCCCTTGCATAGGATAGGTGCTCTAATTTAAATCAGGGTAAGTACAAAGGCCCATGGGAAAGACTAAGCCAAAGGAGCAGAGGCATCTAAAACACTAAGGCTTGAGAAAGGGAAATGCCTACGGACAAAGGTCCATGGGTTGCGCACCAAATAGGCCTGATGGAAATTCAAAATCCATGAGGAAATGTCACATGAAAATGCAAATCCTGACCAAGTCTAAGTCAAGGGCTAGAGGGAAGGCGGGGAAACAGCCAGCAGTTAGTAGTCCGCAGGTTAACAACAAAAAAACAAAAGGGAATGGTTGGGTCACTTAATGCAAATGTAGAAGCTCATAGTTTAGAATGTAGCAAAATGGCCATTCATAGTAGTGAGTGACAAAATGGCCACTCACAACAGCTTCAAATCACAGGGGTGGAAGTTGCCACGTACGGCCGTCAACACGGTAGTCAGCGGCAAAATTTCCATGCATGACAGACGAGCAGAGAAAAGGAAACCACAAACATAGTTGATAGTGGTGAAATTACCACACACGATAGTCAACATGGCTGATGGTGGTGAAATTGCCATGCACGGCAATCAACACGGCTGATGGTGGTGAAATTGCCGCGCACGGTAGTCAACACGACTGACGATGGCAAAATTGCCATGAACAATAGCTGGCAGAGGAATAGGCCACATGCAAAATAAGGCCACAAGCATGGTCCTGGCAAAATTTTTGACATTACCTATAGTGTTTTTCCCTTTCCCAATGAAGACTTGAGCAACCACTTGCAATCAAAGCGCCAATGAGTCTCCTCTTGGTTTTTTCATACAAATTGACAGACTTGGTCATTTTAAAAATCTTCTCCATTTTTGTAAAGAGCCCAACTGTGCAAAATTTCCACCTAAATCAATAAAATGTATTTTTTACCTCTATTTGGATAGATTGTGTAGAGTATGCCTTGAATGTTGGTCTGTGTCCAGTCATTGTCTCTTGATGCTCTCACATGTTCAACACCAGCAAACCTGTGATCTACAAAGTGCCACTGTCTACTGCTGCCAGGAGTAGAGTTCTATTTTAGAGGTATAGAATAGGAGAGGTCACTTACAGTGTGTATTTCTTAGCACCTTGTTAAGTCCCTATTTCTTGTGCTTTCCATAAGAACCTCCTTGTCATTTCTAGCGACCTGGTGTTTTCTGCCAAATTTGAGTGTATGTATGTTTTGTTTGATCCTGAGTGTGGAAGTGGGAAGGTCATTTCATATTTGGTGTATCACCTCTTTAGAGTAGGCTATTTGTTGTCTTGTATTTTATTCTCCCTTTTAATCCCTGCTAGTATAACTATATATCTATATTTTGCACTGCCTGAAACAAACAAGATACATCAGAGGGAACTAGCCCATACCTAGAGACTCTCCTCTCCTGCTTCGCTGTCCCATAGGTGAGAGAGGAGTTTCCATGTTGCAGGGAGAGGGTAGGAACCTATTTTCCTGCCAGCGGGTGTAATCTCCAAGTGTCAACAACTATCCTTTGTATTTTCATGGTCACTAGACTCTTAGTGTCTCTCTTTTATACTTAATATGACTCATGTTTCCTAAGGTCTTCTCATAGACACCTATGTTATGATTTTGACATTACCTCTTTCCATTCCAACATTCCTAATATTTACCCTTGAGAAATATTTATTTATTATTTTATCATTCCCCTAGCGTTTCCCTTTATGATTTTAAGTGTAAGACCATGGATAGGCCAAGATCTCCTAAAAAATTACCATAATAAAACATTTCCTTATTATCATTCATCTCATTGGTGTTCCCCTTGTGAGTTGTTGTGTAAGACCATGGATAGGACCAAGCCCTCCTCACAAATTATCACATTAAAACATCTTTTAAAATCATTCACATAGTTGTTTCAACCTCATCTATGTTCCCTTTGTGAGTTGTAGTGTAAGACCATGGATATGACTAGACCTTTCTTAAAAAATATTCCAATACCCAGTTCCTACTATAACCAAATCACAAGGAAATTACATGTGTTAAATTTGAGATAAGTAGTTTTTGATTATAAGTTACACATCATTGACATACTTACCATCTTGATTTAGTATGTTTTAAGCTTACTTAATAATCATTCACTTTTATCTTCTTATTTTATGATTGCATGTATGCTTATAACCAATTTTTTAATTTTTTCTTAATTCCCAGCTTGAAATAGTGTGATTAATTTAATTTTCTTTTAATTTTATCTTTATTTTTATAATTCCTAACTTGTTTTAGTATGATCAGTTATCTTAATTATTTTTATTTTTATACCATTGGCTTTTCATTTACCTTACATTTTATTACAATATTTTCATACTTCCCAACGTGATATAGTGTGAAATTTTTTGTTTTAATTTGGTGAATATCTATATACACAGTTTAAAAACATTTGTTAACCTTTTTACCATCTTTGGTTTATTATATTTATTCATCTTTTTTATTTTACATATTCCCCATCATGATATAATGTGTATTTCATTTGTTTTGAGTACTTATACTTTTCCAAATCATTTTTACCTTTTTATTTTTAACCATGCATGTGTATCACATAATGTTAGAAAAAAAATACATCACATATTTCCCATAGAATATACAACAAAAGATAAATACATGTGCTATAAAGGAAATAAATCCATGCATCCACATCCAAATCCAAGTACAAATCATGACATCAATGTAACTATCTATATGTGTGTGTGTGTGTTTTATATAATATAAAGTACAACATATAGTTGCTACATATCTAAGGCTATACTTCATAATGTTTATCCTAAGGCATAGTCATTCTACCCATGGATGCTTACAACTGACCCCTCTAAATAGCAGTCTATAAAGAGTTAATTTTAGATCTCAAATGAACGTGTCCTTATAGATTGGTTAGCTAGGCATGTACCTATCCTAGACAGATGGTAGTCTTCATGTGCATGGATCACTATTGTGCTAGGGCCTACCAAGACTGTGCTTTTCTATCTCTAACCCCTATCAGTGGATATAAGACATCACTACATGCTTACAACTATTTTTCATCCTCTCCCACTAGTCTAAACTAGCCTACCTTAGTTGGGGTAGATGGAACCATAGGATCACCTGATGTGTTAAGGTCATACAATACCAACACCCCATCCAAAATGTGATGATGTATGACCATAACCAATCTTCCCATATGACCTCATCTATCATAGGATCTACAAAACCAAAAAATAGATAGACATTATATTGCATATAATATCAAATCATCTATCTATCATAATCGATAATGTAATTCGTGTTCTATATTTAAAAATTAAAACAAATTAAAAAATTTTCTCACTAGTGGTGGTGTCATCGATCATGGTCACACTATATGCTCATCCACTGAACACCTCTTCCATTGACTACCTTTTCACCAGTGCAAATATATGAGTCACAACCTGAGCCCACCATGGTCATCTCCTCAATGGTCTCTCTATGGACAAATTATGTCCTATATTTGATACTGTATCCTTCTATGTGATAGCTAGTTCCTATTCCTCCTCACATTAACAATGTCTTTATCTTTGATGAGAATATAGTGGATACTACTACCTCTACCTTTTTTTCCTATTATGTTCTCTCCTCTCTTATATCCATATCCATACAATCTCATCCTAGCCTTATTGCCTCCTGCTATCATGCTTAACCAGACCATAGTTTATCTCATCAAGGCTTGATCGTTAGTATCTTCATAGGTACCCCTCTACCTCCTCTACTTCTTAGATCTCTAGAATTTCATGCTAGATAAGTAGACACTACTAGAAGATATATTAAATGGGGAAGTCCCAACTATCCAAGTATGCAAACCACTAGATGATAATCCACCCATGAAGTGTAATAGCTCATGATCCACACACATGTCAACCCTATTGTAATGGCATACCAACTAGGCCATATGGAATCTATGTCAGTGTAGGGTTGCCACACTATCTAACCTCATGTGATAGTATACAATGCTAGAGTATGGGGAACAACTTGTGCTACATGATCCTACCTCCCTCACATGATTCAAGGTAACCTATCATCAACTTCATAGGGCAACCCATTTTATTAATGCATAATAAACCTTTAATATATTATATGCACTCAAGAGTACAAATAGTCCCATCATATTTTTACTCATGGACAATATCCCATACATATCATGCATGAACTAGACCTAGATGATAAAGATAAAATCATAGATACCTCACTATTCTTCTATCGATTGGCATAAGGCTATTACATATAGTAGTACCTTATCATCTATATTATGATACAACACTCATGCTATCACAAGTCCTATCATAGCCTTTTGAATATCCAAAATGGCCTCAAGGTAAACATAAAACAATCTCACTTACAACCTAGGGTATATCCTATTTGAGCCTATATCCCATTCAGCTAGGGCTTATCTCTCATCCTTTGACTCTTGTGTATTAGTGATCACTAGTGTCCCATCAATAAAAAGTCCAATCAATACATGGACATCCTCTAGAGTAATATCCACCTCAATGGTATCCCACTCCACCTCAAATTAGAAAGTGTTTTTCAACCATTCTCATGATCTTAGGCACATGATAATGAGATCAACACTTAGAGGGATATGTCTCATCTCCATAATGCCACTAAATCCCAAGACAACCATTCAATCCTTATCCACATTAGCTAACAACTCCAATATATATAGAAGCCATGATACATCTAGTAGGGGAAAATATATTTGATGTCTTTATAAAATATCAAACAACATAAGATGTATTATATCTTAAGTTCATAATAATTAAAATACATTCTCAAATAATTAACTACTTCATCAATTTATTTAATTTGGTTTTCTAGTTTTCATATTTTTCTACACCATCATCCCATTTGATACTAAATTGACCCTACTAAAATCATGTGATACTACATCATCCCACTAGTATCAATCATCCCTTTTTATTTCAAACTGTATCAACCTATTTGATACACAATTTCCCTTTCTTAGCTTTACATAATACATTGAAACTCTAGTACATAGTCAACCCCATTTAGGAAACTAAATCTACCACATATTAATAATTGCATTAGCCAAAGGGTATTATTATAGCCTTCTTCCCAATCTATACTATGTTATCCTAATATTATGTAGTTGCCCACCTTCAATAATACTATTTCAGCCCATGGCCCTTATTTCCCTCTCACCTTATGGACTAAGTCGATCAGGTCAACTCTATTCTTTGTTTGTGGAAAGTTTTTGACCATTTATTGGTCTGATCTTTGCTTACCCAATACCCCATTCTACCCATAGTTTACCTAAAATTTCATAGGGTTAGTTTCAATGTCTCAAATTTTCCTACCTTTAAATTTTTTATATTTAACTCAATTTCAAATAAAAATTGCTCAAAATTTTGAAATTCATGTTTTCTTACCTATGTTGCACTCATTGTGACCACTATAAATCCTACCCATCATAGTTGTCATCTCCTCACCATGGTCATTCTGTAGGCTCAAATTGGGCCTCTCAAAGCACTATTTTCTCATAATAGTAAAAATAAGAAATGAATTATTTTTTAGCCTATTTATATTTAGTATTCAAAACTATTTTGCTGACAAATATTTACAACCAGATTCCATTTTTTTACCATATATTTGTGTCTACTATCTCTTTGTCCAACCCATAAGATGTTATGGAATCCTGATGTCATTGAAAATATTTTCACATATTACATGTATTATTTGTAAAAAATTAAATTTTTGCTCTTTTTTGCTAATTTTTATAGGTTCACCTAAAGTTCCCTAAATTTTACACCACATTTATTTCACTTAATTTCTTATTTATATCACTAAGTTAGGTAAATGTATGTGTTTTACAATTCTATCATTTCATTTATCTTATTTTCTTCTTACTACAATTTATTCAACTTCAGTATTATGTGTTCTTATGTTCTTTTCTTGAAGCACCATACCATGTTGCACCTACATGACATGTGATGAGATTAGAGTGGGGCATATGTATACACAATATTTTCACACTTTATTAATTACTAATTCTTTCTCTCTTTTAGGAAATCATCTAGTCTCAATCTATCTAAGTGCATTCCTTAAAGGTTACATCAAGAAAGGGTTGGGCAACCATTAGTGCTTTGTAAGATTTTTGTCCCCTATACCATCACATGCTATCTAAAAAACCATATCATATAATCTTACCTAAGACTCTCTTTCTCTCTTACACACTCCTCCAAATAGTAACCTTACTTATCCCTTTCCTAATCCTAAAACTTATTTTTGATAGTTTACATTACACTATTACCCTGGGGTGACCCTATATTTAGTTTTCTTAAATTGAATTATGTGTCTAGGTTAGCCTTAGGCAACCTATACCAATATCTAACTTATTATTATAAAATAAAAATACAAATTTGTTAAGGTGTGGAGCTAAAAGCTTCAACTATTTACAGACACAAGGAAGGATGCTGAAGAACCAGAGCCACCGGTGCCGACAGTATGACCGACCTCGGTCAGATGCAGTGGAGAAGGAGACCGGCGATGACAGATAGTTAGCTGACGTCGGTAGCACTAGACAAGCAGGGACCAACATCAGTCACCTGTGTATTTCCAGAACTGTTGTTGACAAACAGTCAGTTAAGTGAAGTGAGTGTTTGCATGTCAAATGACTAATTATAGTCACGAGCTGCATGTCTAATTATTGTAACTAGAGTTCTATTTTTGTAAGAATGGGATCCTATTTAAAGACCCATAAGGCATGTATTGTAATAAGTAAGAAGGCAAGTAAATGCATTGAAGCTAGCAAGGTCAAGGGGATCAGCTGAAGCATTCAAGGAGGGATAATAACTCAGGCTTTAGAGTTTTTGTGTTGAGCAAGAGAGAGAGGGAAGAAGGTCTTGAGGTGTGGCAAGCCTTTGAGGTGGAGGAAGAAGTGGCATCTTCCTTATTGTATTTTCTTCTAGTAGTATTTAATACAAGAGTGTGTATTGTCTCTCAAATTCTTTGTTGTCTCAAGTTTCTAGTTACTTTATCATTCTGGTATAATTTCGTGTTTAATTACTTATACGAGAATTAATCATATGTGCTCTAATTGGTAGAGCTAGATCCCCTGACAAGTGGTATCAGAGCTATGATTTGTAGGAAGCAGGGTATTGTTTTTTATTACAGGTCATTCATAGGGTTTTCTGATTGAGTGGGAGTTTAGCAATGGCAGAAGAAAGTAGGCTATGAATGGAGAAGTTTAACGGCAAGAATTATCAACATTGGAGGATGCAAATTGAGGACTATTTGTATCAAAAGGATTTGTACTTACCATTGGGTGGGGTTGCATGCAAGCCCACAGATATGAAGGATGAAGAATGGAACGTTCTTGATCAAAAGGCTCTCGGTTCCATAAGGTTGAGCCTTGCATCATCTCTGATTTCCAGCTTATCACAGTGCAAGACAATGGGAGAGTTGATAAAGTCCTTGGCAAATTTATACGAAAAGCCCTCGGCTTCTAATAAGGTATATCTTATGAAGTAGCTATTTACTTTGCAAATGCAGGAAGGTGGATCAGTACATACTCATCTCAATGATTTCCATGGTTTGGTAAACCAACTAGCTTTAGTCAATATTGTTTTTGATGATGAGGTAAAGGCTCTCTTGATTTTATGTTCTTTGCCTGAAAGTTGGGACAGTTTGGCTATGGTAGTAAGTAATTCTGCATCTGCTTCTAAAATCTTAAAAGTTGATGATGTTGTGAGTGTGATCTTGAATGAGGAAATATGTAGGAGAAGCATAGGTGAATCATCAGGGAATGCTCTAAGTGCAAAAAGCAGGGGATGGCAAAGGGAGAAGGTTGAGCAAGAGAAATCAAGGTCAGGAAGGAGATCTGAGTCCAAAGGTATTACCTACTGGTTTTGTGGAAAGAAAGGACATACGAAGAAGGAGTGTTGGTTAAGAGATAAAGAGAATCAACATGCAGGTATGGAAGAAGCAAAGGATGCAAATATTGTGATGCAGGATGCTCTCATACTTTCTTCAGATAGTCAGGTAGGATCATGGATTTTAGATTTTGGTTCATCTTTTCATGCATCCCCAAACAGAGATTTGTTCCATGAGTATGAATAGGGAGACTTTGGAGTGCTCTATTTAGGGGATGGTATGCCTTGTCAGATAGTTGGCAAAGGGAAAGTGTAGCTGAGATTGCAGATTGACAACACGTGGGTGTTGGAAGAGGTCATGCATGTTCCAATCCTAAAGCAAAGTCTGATTTCTGTAGGAAGGTTGGGAGATGAGGGATGCACAATAACCCTCACAGCGGATTCTTGGAAGGTTACCAAGGGAGCACTTGTTCTAGGAAGAGGTAAGAAAGTAGATACTCTTTATCTGTCTACTTGTATTACTGATTCTACTTCTGGTGTAGATTCAAATATGTGGCCTAATAGGCTTGGTCACATGAATAAGAAGGGAATGGAAGTTCTTGATTCAAAAGACATGTGTTCAAATTTGGAAAGCATAGATAGAGTTCATTGCAGAAAGAGGAAATTTGATTCTTTTGATAGGAACAAAGAAGCCTTGGTGTTTATGGAGGAGATGAAGGATAGAGATCAGTCACAGGGGCTGAATAAATCTGAGCAGGGCAGCATGGACAAAGGTTTGATCCAAGAAGAGCTCATGGATGAAAATTTCATCACTTATAGGAACACATAGACATCGATGTCCGTCTCCTGGAACTGACGTCGGTCAGCCAGATACCAACATCGGTCATGTGCAGACCAGCAGGGTCGGTAGGTCAGGCAGGAGAAGTCTGATGTTGGTCATAAGGATCGACGTCGGCAGGTGGGGCGTCAGCGTCAGCCAAGAAAATGATGTTGGCAGTCAGGGTCAGTGTAGGGAACAGACATCGGTCGGGAGCAGATTGGGAGATGGTCAATATCAATCACTGGAATGAATTTTGGGTGAATTAATAAGTCTCAAACACCCATGTGGAGGTCGGGGAAGGTATGTGAATCTCATATTCATTGTTCACCTTATTTATATTGCTTACTGATAGTCATGAACTAGGAAGATGGAAGAAGCAATGCAGGTAGAATCCAAAAATAGTGGGAGCTTGGCATGGATGAGGAGTGTGAGTCCTTGAGTAGAACCAAACATGTATTTGTTGGTAGAGTTGTCAGCTGGAAGAAAGCACTGGATAGAGGGACGAATTCCTATTTTAGAGAAGAGAGTGGATGGACACATGAGACAGAAGGCTATGGTATATGGTCTTGAGTAAGCTGCTGAACAATCGAGGTTTGACCATTGTATTTTATCTTTACCAAGTTGGATAATATTAGCTACATTATCCTATTACTGTATTGTGTTACTTGTTGTAGGGTTTCATATACAGGGAGTTTTCTGAGCTAAGGGTAGAGTTAGTTTAGAAGTATGTCATGGAGAATTTGGTAGCAGCAAAATTCTTGTGGCAAAAGATATAGGTATTGCATCACAGGTTTGCGTGGTGGTTGGTCTTCAAGAGTGACTTTGAAGAGGGATACAGAGCCTAAGGAGCAAAATAGATGGTGTACAGGTATAGGTATAAGTTGCAGCTATTTATCTCCACGTGGGAGATTGTTAAGGTGTGGAGCTAAAAGCTTCAACTATTTGCAGACACAACGAAGGATGCTGAAGAACCAGAGCCATCGACATCGGCAGTATGACCGACGTTGGTCAGATGCAGCGGAGAAGGAGACCGGCGATGGTAGATAGTCGGCCGATGTCGGCAGCACCAGACAAGCACGAACCAGTGTCGGTCGCCTGTGTATTTTCAGAACTGCTGTTGATGAACAGTCAGTTAAGTGAAGCGAGTGTTTGCATGTCAAATGACTAATTATAGTCACGAGCTGCGTGTCTAATTATTGTAACTAGAGTTCTATTTTTGTAAGCATGGGATCCTATTTAAAGACCCATAAGGCATGTATTGTAATAAGTAAGAAGGCAAGTAAATGCATTGAAGCTAGCAAGGTCAAGGGGATCAGCTGAAGCATTCAAGGAGGGATAATAACTCAGGCTTTAGAGTTATTGTGTTGAGCAAGAGAGAGAGGGAAGAAGGTCTTGAGGTGTGGGAAGCCTTTGAGGTGGAGGAAGAAGTGGCATCTTCCTTATTGTATTTTCTTCTAGTAGTATTTAATACAAGAGTGTGTATTGTCTCTCAAATTCTTTGTTGTCTCAAGTTTCTAGTTACTTTATCATTTTAGTATAATTCCGTGTTTAATTGCTTATACGAGAAGTAATCATATGTGCTCTAATTGGTAGAGCTAGATCCCCTAACAAAATTTTAATTGGTCCAACCCTATTGGCTAAAATTTTAGAAAGGCTTGGGGTTAGATTCAACTATATATACACATCCATTTCCATCATTTAGAGAGAAGATAAGAAGAATAATAATATATTATGCATCTGATTATCCACAATTATAATTGAGGAGGGTTTATTAGGGTTTCAATACTTTATTTAAAGATATGGATCTTGTCTCTTGGATAAGTCCTTTAGATGCATATAGAATTTGTGTATCCTAGAGTCGGTTATCCTTGTTATCCTTACATACCACAACCTCTTCTTTAAAAACACCTTGGCTAAGGGAGAGATTGAAACTCGATGGGTTTGTCTTCAAAGGTAAGTATTCATAACTTCTTTCCTCCTTTATAAGAGTATATAGATTTGAATTTTTATATCTCTCACATTCATTAAGATTTCCTTTACATTTACTTGAGTAAATATCTTCTACGCATGTTTACTTTTACCTCACTTTGTGCCACAAGCTTTAGTGAGCACTAGATTAAATTTTACCTTAATTTATCATATACTCAGTGAGTAAAAAAACATAGGATGTAGTTAGGGTTATTTCATAGTGTTGATTGACTAGAGGCTTTGGAACCATCTCTATTGATGTTATTATGGCAAGATATCCCTTGGTTAGGTCTAGCTAATCCATCTTGGTCATGACCTAGAATATCTAATGTATCAACAATCGAAAGTGTAAGTAGGATTTATCTTCTCTCAGTTAGGATTAATTAATAGCTCAATTACATTTTCCTTTGTATACATAATGTTGAGCCACACATACTATAAGTGTCTTTATAAATCATTCATATTTTTCATAGATATGTGACTTTGATAATAACTATGAAATTGATACATGTGGATGGAATATACTAGTTTAAATTTTTATATGCTCATTTGATATTATTTTATTTCTTTCATAATAGTCTATACATTGATTTCTTACTATGCGTGACCCTTGGAATTTGTGCACACAAATTTCTTGAGTATATCTATGAAATAATTTTTTGGTATGGGCAATATTTGAAAATGTCTATTCCTTTTGGCCCTTATCCTTATGTGTGTGCAATATTTTATTATGTGACATTAAATTTTTTCCCTTGCATGAAACTCTTGGCCTTATTATATGACATTGAATACATGATAGTGTGTTGGGTGTGTGTGCTTGTTGATATTGATTAGTGGTGCCATTATTCATATCATGCACTCTTAAGACATAGTATACTTGAAATATGATTACTTTAATGCATAATTCATTTCTAAATATACCTAGACATGACATTGTTTATTCCTTCCATTTAATATGTTACATAGATGCTTCAAAGGGAATTACAAGTGTATGATGACATACTATCTAATATGTCAAAATTATACTACATGATCATATATTTATCACATGATATAGTTAACTCTTATTTTGAGATGAGTGACTTGTAGGATATATCCCTTATCTCTAGAGGATATAATTATAGGGGAATTGTATTAGATATCCAAACCTCCATGAACATATTTAACACAAATCAATGAAAAAATTAGATTCTGCTATAGAGTACAGGGTTTATAAATTTTAATTGATTCAAAAACCAAACATATGACAAATATTATCATATTGATAAAGTTTTTGAGGTAATATACCATGCATATGCACTCACTTATTGAATAATTAAAACACATAATCATACACACTTAAATGCATATGCATTGGTTTATGCAAAATCATTACAAAATCAAAGTTAAAGATTGGAAATACATTATAATTGAGCATATATATGCATGGAATTGTATATCAATAACACATATTTAGAGGGGGAATGATACTCATTAATGTTCATGTTTCTTCAAAGCTATAAAATTCAATGTTTAAAGGTAAAAGAGAAAAATATTCAAATTCAAATGAAAAACATTCCTTTTAAAGTGAATTCTTGAGCAATGTGGTCATCATGGGTGAATGAATACTCTTCGTTATATTTCAATCATTAAAATTATAATCTATATATATATGTAGTGGTGTGATTGAAGTCTATGTGGGTGATTTAAGTTTTTAGTCTAGTGACAATTAATGGCCTTGACATCTCTTCTATCAAACTTAGTGTGGTTTTAAATTATAAGATAAGTAAATTTATTATTATTCTATATTCATGAGTGTTGAGATCATACATATTTTCAACTCAAAACATTCATTAATTATTCAAACTTAGGATTTGATCACTCTCAATTCACTATTGGTCCAAATTCTCCAATTAATTCAATAAGGGGTCACAATTATCCATCATTAGTTACAAGTTACAAGGCAATTCGGTTTCCCCTACATATAGGTGTACTCCATTTCTCTCTTTTAAAATTTATAAAATTTAAAATTTCAATATTTTTTAAATTTAAAATGATCAAAATGACTACTTAATAAGCTATTTCATGGCTTTTTAAATTTTAGTGCCTTTCATAATTAAAGTATCTACTCAAAGACAAAGTGTGTTATACGCAGTTAGGTTCAACACTTTCTAATTTACACTATTAATTAATAGAATAGGGTGTGGAGATTCAGGTTAGGGATTGTACACATGTAAATATGGTCACAGGTAATTTCAAATGCTAGTTCTTGACACATTCCAAGCCACACGACTTGCACAAATATGCATGAATCTTATTTCCCAATCCTTTAACCCATTTATCTATATGTGGATTCAACCCATTATTTACCATTAATACCATACAAAACATTAAATTTCAATTTCTTAAATTATTTAAAATCACGTTTAGATAGTCCCCCAATAAAGGATAGCTATCTTTGATCCTCTTAGATAGGTCTATGCTACGTAAATAGAGGCACCACTTATAGTGGTTACATCCTATGGAAAATAACTAGTTTACAAAATTTAAAACATCCTTTGGGTCTTATTTTATGTTTCATAAGCTGAGCTAAAGGAAAATTTTAAAATATTCACCTATAAATAAATTTCAATATTCACTTATTAATATAACTTGATATTAAAATGGTACAAACATATACACTTCTACACATTGATAAAATTCTCCATACTCTCTCCTTATTTTAAATCACTCACAAGGATAAAACATAATCCAAGTCAAGATCATTTTAATTTAAGTCAATAGTTATCATTATCAAGTATCAAAACCATACCATCTTATATTTTTGTACATATTCAAATTAGAATAATTACACATTAACACTAGGTGGGAGAACTATGTGGGCTTTATTTTCCTCCTTTGAGTATTGGATACATATTCAAAAATAAATCATCAAGGGTGTGATTGAGGTCATCTCAACCCATTATTCTCCTCTCTTTCTATTGAAATATTTCAAGTTATAAAAGTTACCTAAGGATTTCACATAAAAAATAAATAAATAATGATATCTATGAAACTAAATCATAATTGTAATATATCACATTACTCAACATCTACATGTGTAACAATCAATTTTTAAGCATAGTCAATTGGAAAAAGTTTGTGGTAAATGACTCCAATTAATTTTTTCATTATTCACCTAAATTTGATGTGTCCAATAATATATTATATTTATACATCTGATATGTCATTTCCATGAATTTTCTTTCTCTATCTATCCTAATAAACAATCTATCACAGTCATTTGTGACAAGCCTACAACCAATGAACTGGAGCACACTACACCTCTGTCCACTTATAATAGACATATTTAGATTCTATTTATGTTCCTAATTTTGATTCTGAGCATGTACAATCACCTCTTCTTCTAATTTTCATAATCAAACAATTAGAATGGTCAACATGACTTAGTGTGCAATATAAGTGAATTTTTTCTTAATGTTTTTCCTAGAATAACAACTTTCCATTGATAGTAATTTGTCAAATCTATAATAGTTGAATATTGTATATATTTAACATTATTTTTATTTTTAGAGCTATATAATCACATAAATAGTTCATGTTTGATCAAAATTAGGGTAATCTAGTTTAATCCTCTTAAATAAAAGGTTATATTTAGTGAACAGGTTCATTTGATGACCTTTGTCATGCCATACACAATATTGAGATTGATGCTAATATGTTATAGTATACAAAAATTTATTTGACATAAAATGCTCCCAAATATTAAGGAAAAACAATGTTAAAACCTAATATTAATGATTCACCTAACTTTCAAGCTAACAATGATGCCAAGACTATCAATAAAGTTTTATAAACACAAGATATGATAACATTTTCAACTTCTAAGAAAAGAATAATTTACTATTTTACCAAATCCATCTCATTAGATATTAAATAGAATACTTTAATGTAATGTCAATACATTTCCTAAACCACTTCAATGATATGTAACTTAGTCAGTACTTAAAGGATATATTATGTACTACCTTTTTGAGTATCAATGTGCCTCAAGATAATTAACCAATGTGTTATGAGGTTCAATACCTAACCAATAAAAACACCATTTCAATATATGGACATAATTATAAATTCAAAAAATTTGTGGAAACACTTAATCAACTCTTGCAAATCCTTAACAACCCATTTCCAAATTTTTATGCTCCAAATAAAAAAAATGCGCATATGGAAAAAACTATACATCATTCTACCATGCAAACTAATCATAAAGTTTATAACATCATTAGCATGGTGCCTAGCTATAAAAGGCAAGCTCCTAAACTATTACATTTTATGAACAATAAATACCTAACAATGAGTAAAGAAATGGTCTGATTTATATACATAGGTTTGTTGATTAAAATTCTTCTATCAATTTCACATTTTTATGAATAATAGATTTAGAAAAATAATTATCTCTTTTCCATTATTATCTAGTCCAGGATATACACATAAATACTTAAGTAGTGTAATTAAAACATTGTGTGGTTATGATGGATATGAACATATAACCTTGCATGGTATTACACTTATGGTTATAGTTGGTCCTGGGATAACCCTATTTTGGATCTATGTTATGCCCAATTTAAGATCACATATATTATTTCTTAGCTGCCCTTGGATTAATAAAATAAAATAAACATCATCAGGAGTATATAATTTTTTCAAATTATTACATTATATTGAATTTCATGATATTTTTGGCTTACCTTCTGAGAGACCTATTCATTTACCAACTAATGAACCTTGAAATGTGAATATCATTTACCCTTGTGTAGTCAAAACTTCTAAATAAGTAGAATAATTTAATACACCTACTATATTTGAACCCAAAACATCAAGTTGAATTGTGTGAGATCTTCATGCTCCTAATGCTATAGTTTCACCCCCAAGACATAAAAATAATTAAATATGCACCTTAATGCTGGTCTAAAACCTAGGCCAATTATTTTATTATTGCATATTATAAGATAGTCTTCAGTGTCACCTAGACCACATTGTACACATATTATTCATATAAAAAGTGATGATTATCATGCATCTTATGATAATTTTTTAGACACTTTAAGTGATTCATTTGACACTTATAGTTTAAATAATGGTATTATAGACTATATTATAGATAACCTCACAAACCCACATCATGGATGAATTTGTGATTAGAAATAACAACAAACAGATTTATTATACCACACAACCCACAATTATCCAATGGAAATAAAATAATAATAAAACTTTACTTCTTAAATGAGATATTACAAACAATATATTAACACCAAAGTGTTACCAAGTGACTCAATTCCAATATCTCCTCATATATTTACACACATCCCTATTGTATTACCCCTTTCCACCACTCTTGAACTATCTCCGAAATTTGACTTGGAATCGAATCTCTATTACATTAATCATAATCGCACTTAGATCCCATCACTTTTTAAATGAAGATAATGTGTTTATATAGATCCACAATCCCCCATTTGACTTAATTTATTTCCAACCCACAAGGCCATAAATATTAAATGTTATTGATAAATCAAGAAACACTAAAATCATTAAATGCATACAAGTCCCTATAATCACTAAATATATCTACATTCCTAAGGAACAATAACACATCACCAAGGCTCATCACTAATTATAAGATTATTTGAATAGGTCAAGCCTTTGCATAAATCAACCATGCATAGGTTATAAATAAAAATATTTTTTAGAAACAATCTATAACCTTTGATCGATAAAAAAAATTTATATATGAGCTCAAAATGATGTAAGCATGTTTCTTATGGAACCATAAATTACCATGATGCCTATAGAGTATTTTGCACTTTCTTTCCAAAATATGAGAGTGGGTTAATATATGTTTTGACAAATGGATTAATAATGATGAAAATAATGTCCTTACAAAATTTCACACTACTAATATTTATTTCGCTAAATTATGGTGATTCAAGACTTTATATTTAGTTTTTAGGTGTTGCACTAGTTTGAAGAGCTAAGGCTTACCATAGATCCACAAAATTGGTTACAAATTATTGCAAGTATTCTTACATCAAATATATGTAACATCACTTATTACTACCTATCCTATTCATATTTTTGGTTGATGAAAGATTATGTGTGCACCTAGATTATCCATCACCATACACATTGGGTAAGAAAATGTGTGAGAATAAGGCTTACACACATAGGTTGATTGATAAACCCATAATTTTCACCCCATCTAAAGGTCTTAAAATTTCATTTTTTCATGTGAGAGTATTATCACCTTCCAATTCACTTGTCTAATGAACTAGGGAAAACTTGACCTCCTCTTAAGCCTTTCATCTCACTATTACACCAAATCACACTTTCCCTAAGTTGACCTCTACTATCTGCACTAATCAATCCACTCTTGACTCCTCTCTTACAACACTACCCATTGAAACATTTTTTTATTAGTGGTTCACACTCTTGTTCACCTTCCTATATGTGAAAATACTCTTTTACTATGTATAACCACTTTCTTTCCTTTGTGCAATGCCACTTTGAATCATCACACACTACTCTATGCTCTTCTACTCTTTTCCCATTATGTGGGAAAAATAAATCCACCCCACCAACAACATCTCTTTATTTTTCTATAGTCCATCACTATAATCTGTGAGTTCATGTCACTCCTCTTTCTTATCTCTTTCTTGACACTTTTTAATGCCAAATCTTCCTTTATTTCTATACACATCTCAAAAACACATTCTAAAACATACATAACCAAACACATTTATTTGTTAAGAGTCATTATCCTACTTATTATCCTTCCTCTTTAGTCATTTCCTATTTATTCCACCAACCAAAGCTTTTACCACAACTATGGGCATTATGGACATTATTCATCCTCCTTTTCATCACTAATTCCATAATGCTTCTCATGTCATTATATTTTGTTTCTCTCATTACAGCCTCAAAAATCACTACCTATTATGATGTAACAAGCTTTACTTCCATTAATTCAATACTCTATGATCTAGCTACTATCCATATCCAAGCACTCAAACATCCACTCAATCACCTTCATCTCTCTTGTAGTTAAGAAATGTTCTTCATATTATCCTTGGTCAAACATTATATCTCCATAAACTACCGTCAAATACACCTCATCTATGTGCTCCACATATATCTCATATTACATAAGTGGAATATATTATTCCACAAAATTTACATCATGTGCACTTAACTATACATCTTCTATTACCACCTCCACATCTTTCAACATACAATGTTATTTTCTCCTCTATAAGAGCTTCATTTGATTGTTCTAGGCAACCTTCCTTTTATTCATCTTTGTAACACGTGATGTGATACACATGTGTTTCTTATCTACTTTAACATCAACTTTAAAAAAAAATTCAACCTATCCAATAAGGATACACATTCCTCTTCCATCTCTTATACTATCTTTTTTCATGCCTCAGACCCACTGTTGTGCCTCTTGTAAACCTATGAAGGTTACACAATTTTATCAAGTATGAATTATCTATCCAATTAATAGTATGGAGAATATAACATTCTATATTTTCTACTACACTACTTTTTACCTCAATATATAATGTTAGACCACTTGAAATCCTACACAAATCTCTCATGTGCACTCCTCTTGTTATATACCAACCTTTGAAAATAATGGAGATAACAAACCTTTATCTCTCAACCCCATATTTTTTAACCTTGTTTTGATAATAAATGATGTAGTCATAATTATATATCCCAATTAAGAGATGTCTTCTACCACACAACCCATAATTACATAGAATAAATATAAAAATAATAACATAAATTTATTTTTTTAACTGAAAGATTACATAACATTAAACTTGATAGGGTGATTTTGAAACAACAACAATTAGGAAGGGTTTTGTTAAGACTCCTTTCGAAGTATATATTGTGAAGAAAATTCTTCCCCAAGGTCTAAATGTATTAGGACTTGGTATGCTGACATTAACTCATTAGATTGATGTGTAACCATTCCATACAAGGGGCCTTTTTACAAATTCATTATCTTTTAATAGATATATATATTAACATTTATAAAGAGGTTGGGAGTTTCCTAGATGTAAGGCCCATGGCCTAGCCTCAAATAGAAATCATATTTTCTTGAAAAAAACATGATAAGTAAATAATCTATTTATAAGTAGACTTATCCATGTATATATATATATATTCAAAAATGCTTAAATAGTGAAAAATAGACTTAAGAAAAAAAGATTAACTTACAAATTCATAATTATTTCAACCTATATTAAATTATCATCATAAATAAAATGCAAAACAAAAAGGATAAAGAGATGAAATCCTTTTGATACTAAAGATGTTATTGCAATGTCTAATTGAACACACCCACTAAAACCAATATTTGGTTAAGATATAATTAACAAAACTTCATCCCAAATGGAAACTATGGTGTGGTAGTTTCAGAAGCTGACTAGATAAGAGGAAAAGATTATGACCGCCATATACATGTGTAGGAGATGGATTTAAATTATTGACATCCTTTTAAATATCAACATATTAATTTTGATTAATAATATTAGATGATTAAATTCATTAAAGTGTAATAAAATAATTTTATAATAGAAAAAATAGGATAAAGGTAGATATTATCCTAGAAAGTAGTAAAAATCATAAAGAAGAAAATCTCTAGGTTCAGAATGTAATTTTCAATCCACAATGAGCCATCCCTAAGAAAGGATAACAAAAACAATATATACATGAGGGTGCATAATCCCTATTTTTAAATTCCCCACAAATTTATAAAAGGAGAGGTCCTTCCTCAATTTCCAACCCAACCAAGATTGTGCATGCTAAGGTCATGTCTTGACTAGATGGGCCACTACTTAGAATAAGACATATACTCCTTCCACTAACTTAGTTTATCATGACATAGAATAAGAATAGTTACCATCCCATGTGAGCTTATTATATCTCTCCAACCACTCCCCTCCCTCTATAAATTTATAAAATTCTTTGATCATGCTCTAAATTCCATGTAGAGCACTTCTTGATCACCTACTAATTACCTTGGTATTTTCTCGCTCGCTAGAATCTAACACTTGTTTTTATTATTATTTAAGAGTTTATTTATGTATCTATTTATTGGAGAAGAACCAATAATTTCATGCCTACCTACCCAATTTTAAAATACAACTAAACCTTGGGTTTTACTAACATGATAGGCCAAATGAGAATCAAATTTAGTTCTTGAGACCCTTTGATGCCCAGGCCCATCCATTTAGCTACCAAGTCCACTTGTCTATTTCTCATCTTCTCTTTGTAAGCTATTAGTTGAATATTCTTAGATTTTATGAACTACCATAGGGTAATGGGTCACTATGATCATACCACTTGGTAAAATATTTCTCACCCACTCACCCAAAATATTTTTCTATGTGCAAAATCACACAAGGTAGTGTGTCACAAGGATCATGCCACTTGGTAGAATTCCAACAATCGAAAGAGTTGAATACTTCTAGGTGAATTTGAAATGCTTAAGTCTTGTAAAGTGGTGGAAAGATACCAATATTTCTAATAATTTTTTTAAAGAATAAATTAAGTCTTGAAGAAGCATAAATTTTACATGTGGATCTAAGAGAAATTTAGAGAATCAACTAAGTGGTGAGAATCCCTTTTTAATGGGTTTGAGCCATCAAGGGCTCTTAAAAATCACCATGTGGTATCAAAAATACTCTAGGCACCTATGGGAGAAGATAAAAGGACTCAATAAATCTTTTTGAATTAAAATGGCTAATATTTTTTAAAATAAATTATCCTAAAAATTCAAATGAAAATAGTTAATTATTTCAAATCTAAACCATTAAGTTCATAAAATGGAAGTGAAAGGGTATGGAAAATTAATAGAAAAGGAGAAATTTTAAATGAACCTAAAGTTAAGTCTAAAGTATATTTTACTCATTTTTATGAGATTGACTAAGTCTAAAAAGTGAAACCATATGAATACTTAGCCATTAATTTAGAAATGAAGTAAAAATTAATTAAATTGCTTAAGAAAAGAAGCCTAAAAAATCTGAAATAGTTAGAAAACTTGCCTAAATATAAGGTGAAATGGATTGAATAAGGTATATTTGATGTATTTTTAAAATAAGATTCAAACCAAGACTTAATAAATCTAAGGAAATTTAGATATTTAAGTCCATGCAGTCCTAAATGAGAATTTTAGACCAAGCATTCTCTTCAAGCCTCAATATTTTTGAAATTTAGGAAAAATACTAAATTCAATCCCTTAAGTTCCATGTTTCATGTCATTATTAACTTGAAGGTTTAGGTTTCTATTTGGTGATGGATAAATACCCATCAAATTTAGTCTTACTAGAATGATGATGTCATCAAGGTGCCACAAGATAGTACTTCATCAAGATGGGTCTATGGTCTAGGTTCACAAGATGATTCCATGTGATTTCATCTCTTCAAGTTGGGCCTTTAGACATCTATTCATTAATTTCATCCCTCTGGTCTGAGGCTCCTAGGATGTCACCACATGATAACCTCTTATGCCCTCAAGGCCAAGAGACTATTAGACTTTGTGAGAGCCTCTTCCATCCTAAGCTCCCTAGCTACTATGATGTCATCCATGGTGACCTCTTAGGTCATTGGAGCCATGAAACTATTAAACTTTTATTAGTTCCCTATTGGGCTAGGTTATTAGGATCTACCATGTCATGCAATCTAGGGTCCCTCAGGGTAATTTTAACTTAGAAACCTTTTTAATTCTCCCAAAACATTGAAATGATATAATAACATAATGTGGAAGGTATTATAGGGGTAATATAAAGATTCACAATAAAATAAATGAAACAACTAAGGCATCAAACTCATATTTTTAGATATGGTCCACTTGACCCAATCAACTTAGATATAACATATTACTAGCTCTTTGGACACAATTTGGTAGATTAGGTGTTCAATAGAACTTGAATCAAATGAGACAGGATAGAGGGACTTGAGTTTTATGGATAAGGGCTTAAATTATCTAAGCTTGGCACAACTAGAGCTCGAGTTTTCCCTAAAAAGCTAAAGGTAGATGAGATATTAAAATGCTAATAACCTTCTCTTGAGGGAAAGTGAAAAGCCACTCATAAGCCTTCTTAAAGGTAAAATATGTGGAAACCATGTCAAATGACCCATTTTAGGCTCAATATCATCATAATGTTAATGGGTAAAACTAAGGAATGTCTCACAAGGACAATTCATTGGCCAAAGTATAAATAATGTATCACCCCAAGGCTAAGCACCTTAACATCAAAAATCTAGATAACTAAACCCAACCTACTCAAATAGAAAAATAGGGTCCCCATTTTTATATTAAAAACGAGGCATGTTGTGTAAAAAACAATAAATTATGACTCATATTTTGAGATACCCCTAAGTATCTTGAGAATTAAAAATCTCAAGCTTTCATCCAAACACAAGCATTAGCTATTGGAAATTATCTAAGGAAAAATAAAATTTAAAGGCATGAAATTTAGATCAACATATGACATACTAATTACTCAACATAAATACCATAAATGTGTGAGTTATGTGATTATTTAAATTATTTTTCATGCATGCACAATAAATCAGGTTTGCCTAGATGATAAGAAATTCTGAATGTGCACAAATTTCATAATTTGGCTTGATAGGGGAATGGCATGGGAATTGTTATTCTTCTAGTCAGGTATTCATAGCCCTGATAAAGATACCTATAGTCCCTTCTAAATGCCTTGATCCACTACCAAAATAGCTAGAAATCCTATGGTGGAGGATGCTAATATGACCCTTTTAAGGAGAATTTCAATTTTTGCATTTTGACTCAACTTATTTTGAGATAGATTTTAATTTTCCATCTATAGAGGGTTGGGGACCAAGAAATGGGTTTAAGGTAAAATCAAGAGACATATGACAAATAATACAAATTATAATGAAAGTAGTGATGCATTTTTTGCTTTTAGATATTTCATTTAGTGCATATGATGGTATTTAGACAATAAAAGAGGCCTTTCTAAATCCATATGTTCTATTTCAAATAATTGGCCTTTAACATTCTAAAAATACAAGAAAAACATAATGGTTTATGCAAGAATTTAGACAATAATTTTCACATTAGTGCATTGGAGTGTTATTGGTGCTAATTACATACACACTACTCATTTATCAAACATTAACAAAGTAGGGGAAACTCAAAGAAAAAAAAAGAATTTCAACTCAAAATCCAATGCCACATAGTTAAACCAAATATCAAAAATCAAAACAAACAGATAGAAAACAATGAAAGCAAACCTAAAATAAAATAATGTATATGAAGAAAACCAAACCAACAAAGTGGAAAGGAACACAAAAGTATTTATAGGGTATTCTAAGCCAATTTAGGCCTATAATTAGTGTTTAAGGAATTATCCATTGACAAGAAATGGGATATCCTCACTAGTTAGACACCTTAGGTAGAAAACATTCTCACCTAGGATTTCAAAAATTAGGTGGGGAACTAGCCATAAGGTATATATTTTTCTAAGTTGTCATTTTTATTCATGAGCCTTATCCTACATAAGGACAAGGTCTGATATACAAAATGCTTTGGATTTGGATCATTTGTCAAACCAAAATTTGATGATCCCTTTATGTTTACTGAGGTGAAATAAGGTTTCATAATTTTTTCATCCAAGTGCATAAGATTCAAGAGGTGGGCCTCTACTTGGTAATTTATTAACAAATAATTGGTCATAAACTACAAGGTTAAAATCCTTAAGTTAACTGAAAAAAGAGGGTGTTAGCCATAAACTGAGTGGTATGGAGAAGTGCCTAAAGATGCTTTAGTTCTAGTCCTATCCACCCACAATGAAAATTTTAATATTTTATACAATTCCTAATATTATTTTACAATATCCTCTTAATTATGTTTAACAAATTCTTATTAGTGGACTCAACTAGTTTATTTCCTTGTGGATAATAATTAGAAGAGAATTTAAAGATTTACTAGTGATCACGTGTCCATTCCAAGAATTAAAAAGAGGAGATATAAGGTTCATTATCACATAACAATGCTTAAGGCATACCAAACCTTGTGAGAATGTGCTCCTCTAGGAATTGAATAACTAAGATGGTTGTTCAATTATTAAATAGTTGAGCCTTAAACTAATGAGTATATTAGTCTATGGATGTGAGAATAAATTTGTGGTCTATGAATTAATTCTCATTGATTATTCCCACAAAATATAGTCCCCACTTTGTGAATATTAAAGATTCAACTATCAATAGTAGAAGCATTGCTGGATTACATTCTCTATACATAATTATTTGGCATGTATGGTAGTCTAAAGAATGTGAATGTGCACATTTAAAGATATATGGCTAGTAATAGCCTTATATCAATATCTAGGGGGTTGTGGTATCACCTGAACCATGTCTAGTCCCATATTTTATATGAAAATAATTAACCATGCATGTTGATTCATCTCTATTAAGACAACTTAGATAAATTCATTGGTGGTATCTATTTTCACTTGGATCTTACACTTGCTCATTCAATCAACTAAACCAATGGCAACAATGGGATCATACCCAAGGTGTGGGACCTTGGATATTTGGGGATGAACCTCCAAAGAAGGATGGATTCCTACCTAAACTAGATTCACCTAATTTAAGATCAGATACATGCCTAAAACTATGATAAAATACCTATCTATAAATAAGACTATGTATTTCTCATGGAAAAGGGAAGATGAATTAGACTAAAAATACACTAAAAACACAAGAAAAACCTTTAAAATATTTATTTTAGTTTCACACTCTCAAAAACATACTATAATATAAGTAAGATGAAGAAACCAACTTGCATAAGGGTTGTAGTGTCTACAATTTCCTTAAAATGAACCAAAGGAGACTAATATGCATCTATAATTGATCTCAAACTAATTAAAAGAGATTTAAATTCACAAAATGCAATTGAAGTTTTAAAATACATAGCAAGACAATAATATAAGAGAGGCAAATCCAATATTTTATTTATTGTTCAAGGCCTAAGCTAATATTACAAGTCTCTAAAAGAGTAAAGTCTTATCATAACCAAGAGGAGGGATCATCAACAAGGAATATTTAGCCCTATATATAATAAAATGAGATAAGAAATAAGAGTAAAGCGTGAGAAGACCTCATAAATGTTGGTGTTAAAATATGATTCCAACCCATGCAAGAGAAGAAAACATGGAAAATAGAAAAATTAATTCATCTTCAACACCCTAAGCCTGCTCCATTAATCTCTCTCAAGAAGTTTGGCATAGTGGTTAAAGGATAAACCTTACTCTTTACTATTTTTGTCCTTTTTGAGTCTTGAACATGATGAATGTGCATGGTCAACTGAACTTCAATGTTGATTCACTCTTAGAAAGAGTGGATCTCCTTTTGATAATAGCCTTATCTCACCAATCTTCCCCTCTCATACATGTTGAATTTTTGACATCGAATTAGATCTCATATGCCTATTTTAAATATTTTTTTTATTTTATATTATTCTCACTCCATTGAGGGAGTTACATCTCTTAATGGGTAGTTTTCTAACACCTCATAGCTCCTTCATGCTTTTAATGACCATTAACTCCACTCATGGCAGCATTAGACATGTTGTAGGAGAATGATTTGACAAAATTTTACCTTAAAATTTAGGTATGTGTCCCTTGGATAGGTTGATAAGTTGTTTCACCATCATATTTTCCCATAAGAACTCTTGGAGAAGCCAGGAAACTTGCATTTTTGTGTTTTTAGTGCTTTATCTTATCTTATCTTTCACTTTACAAAGCTGAAATCAGATCTATATATCCAAAAAACACCTTTATAACCCTTTATTTATGTATTAATGTCATACAACTTCCACATATTCAATTTTTAAGCCTTCAACTTTTAGATGCTTGAAATATTAGTTCTCTAGACTTGTAGACATGCTTGTTTGGATGGTCTTTGCAAGGAACCTCATAAATCTTGGTGTAAAATTTAAAATGGTTTTGGAAGGTGATTGGATGAAAATATTAGGTCTTAATAATAATGTATACTCCTTTTAAAAATTTATTAAAAGGCTTAAGACCATGGAGCTCTCAAAGGAAGATCAACTTGTAACCTACTTGAGTGAGCTAATTAGGACTACAAGATTGGATACAAACCTTAATGATAAAATGATTATTTATACAGTTAAATTATTTATAAAACCCATAAAATGTTTTATCTTCTCATCACAATTATTATTATCGTTAACCAACATTGATCATGCAAGAAAACATAAAACAAGGGTTTTCTAGGCTTAAAACTAGGCCTATAGACTGAGTTTTAAGCATAACTTTATTTCTAGAGCCTATATAAAATTTTAAAGACTTTTAACACATTGATAAAATTTTAAATCATATTCTTACCAATTTTCATAAATGTTGGAGGGCTGGTTTGTGTTTCTTGAGGATTGTTGACCTCCAAAGCCTAGTAGGCTAGCAAGTAGGCTAAAAGCACTAAAAAATTATAACTTGAGTTTTAATAAATTTGGTGGATTCATTTCACATTTAAAATTTATATCCCATCATCCTACTCCATTATCATTAATTTAGGCATGTTTTTCAACCTTAAAACATGTATAAAATAAGCTTTTCTTGGCTATGTTTTACACTTTTCTTGATTGTGTGTAGCTAGGGGGCTTGTAAGTGTACTTTTGAGATCAATAGAAACTTGATCTAAGTTTTAAATACTACATATGAATGTTTAAAACATTTATGAACAAATTGAAACTCAATCTATCCCTTGGCATACTTGAAACTCCCTAAAACTCTTCATTCATACCTGTGAAACTTACCTTTTAGCTCCTTAAGAATGTCTTAAAGGATTAATGAAGCTTTCCATTTGATCGCAACACTATGAATTTTTTTAACCTTACCTATATATTGTTTGTAATCTATTTTAGTCTCAACATTCATGTTTGATGCCTTGACAAGCTTCAAAACATCAAAAAATGCATTTACAAGATTTTGGGGTTTAAACAAGGTTTTAGACCTGTGTACACCATTTGAAGTGAAATGACATAATTATCACCTTCTCCTTTGATCTGACCATGATTGGTAGGATCCTTAAGACGCCGTTGATTCTTTCCAAGACTTGATCTAAGCCATGCATCTTCATAATGAAGATAATCCAACATAAATAAGCTTATAACTTACCTCTTCAAGCTTGAAACTTCCTTTGTCTTCTATTTGTGAGTGACATGAAGGTTCAAGATCACAAAAATGGGTCCTTAAAACATTGCCAAACTATCCAAATACCCTATAAACACCATGAAGGAAGAAGACAATGAAACTATTAACTAAAATTTCACCCTAACTTAAATTGGGTCAACCCCCTACATATTCAAACTTTTCATCAAGTCCTATAGGTATGAAAATGGTTACCATGGTCCTAAATTACATCAAGTCACACCTTTGAGGGTCATATAATATGTTCTAGAATTTGTCATACTTATCCATTTGTCTTAATGTCCTTTTATGCCACCTTTTAGGTCATTTAATAGAATTGTATGGTTTTTCATAAAATACAAATGTTTCAATAATGAAGCTCACATACCACATCTCAAAGAATGTTAGATAAAGGATTTGAAATGGATATGTTGTAAGTTTAATGTAAAAATAAAAATATCACTTGAAAACAATTGAGTTTTAGGTGTTTTACGGATGGAGGTTACTTATCTATAGGTGTAGAATAATTCTGGAAGGTGTCTTGACATCCCCATAGTTTATTTATTAGCTTAGTTGGCTTCAAAAAATAAAAAATTGACAAAATTTGGTTTCCCTCTCCTATCACTCTCTTGGACAACTGAGAAAAGGTCAATAGTTTTCATTTGGTATGAACAAGATAAGAGGAATTGGAGTGAGTGAACTTGGTGGATGTTAGGGGTCCCTGTGGGATTCCATTTCATAGTCATAGTTTTAGGATTGGTGTCATTTTCTTTATGAAAAATAATTAATAATGCTATTACCTCCAAACTAGTTGTGTAATCCCAATTGTTCAGTACTTTTTGATATAGTTGTACTATGGATATTGGTCTATGTGAATCAAATAATGTATGTAGACTTACAGAGGCCATATAAGGTAAGAAAAAACATCTCATTATGATAGAAGTAAATATCAATGGTCTACAGAATAATGTTTGATAGTTGCATAGTTCATCTTTCTATGAGTGACTTCACGTCAAGAGTAACACACTTATTTTCAACCCCTTAGAGAATGGTTGTTTATATTCTCCATTTAAGGTTCATATTGAAGAGGATCATGGATGGAAATTAAGGTCTAGGACATTTTGACACAATCAAGTAGCCCTAAAATAGACACCTACAGGTTGCTACTAGAAAAATGGTTATGTGCAGACTTAAAAAAGGGACCAAAGAATGTTTGGAAGCATTTGAGCCTATTTTAGCATCTCAAAAAAATCATAGATTAGGAGAAGATCACTATGTGAGTGGTGAGACCATTACCTATAGTCAAACCTAGATGGAAATGTGTAGAGTTGAATAAACTTTCAAATGAGAAAGTTATTTTAATTTATTTGAAAAGATATTTTTCTCCGCATAGTGTCATTTCATGGTGAGTGTCTATGAGGTCTAAGTGAGCCTATTAGCTTCATTCTTGTAGCATAGGTCTAGGGGTAACATCTTAGGACAATAGGAGATTATTAGGTCAAGAGAAGATGATGGAAGAATGGATGTTCAACTTAGTTAAAATATTGATGGAAAAACTCAGATAACTATAATGCCATTAAGCCAAATTGAAGCTAGAGCAATTTAACTTACACCTCTATGGTGCATTAATAGTAAAGGGGCAAGAGCATGGTATTAAGTAAAAAATGATGTCATTAAAGTTTTAGATGATCCTAGTGACATGAGGAGAAACCAAAAGGTGTGAATTACAGTGCTCATACATGTATCATCATCTACACAAATCCTTTGATTTCCCTAATTACTACCTATAATTTGACTCAGAAGATAGAGTAGCTTAAAATAATGAAGGATATAGGTTTGGATGGTAGGCAGAGGGATAATATGGGTAAGAGAACATATAAATCACTTTAATAGTGATAATATCACACTTCCATGTAATTCCCCATATCAAGGATGAAAAGAGATAGTCATAGCTAAAGGTTCTTAAGCCCTATCAAAACCCTACACACAGTCTCAGCCTTAGAAGATAGTCTTAAGAATTTGAGATGTTGAGGGATATATAAGCATGGTTAGGATTTTAAACTTGGTACATAGGGTCATAATATGTTGAAAAAGACTCCATGCTATCCTTTAAGTGAAACTAATAGGGAAAGTGTTCCCTCTTTTATCTCAAATCTGAGACACTCCAAAAGTAGTTCAACTTGTAAACCTAGTGCATTGATGAGAAAAAAATGATTGGTAGAATTAGAAGACACTATGGGATGATTTCTAGGGTTTAATTTGAGATGAATAAAGGTTTATAAAGTCCTAAAATCACTATCACCACTCATAAGTGACCACATACTCAAAAAATCAAGTTTATGCCTGAGGCCTAGAACTAGACATGAACCTCATGGCTTCTAATGACACTTGTATGGTAATTTTATCTTCCTAAGTAATTTTAGATCCTTCATGAGAGAGTGGATTGTTTATTATACTGAGTGGTTTGTAGAGAACAGCTCAGATTGACCATTTTGGACTCAATTTATCTTAGGGGTGTTTAAAATGTAAGCTAGCTACCTAATAGCCAACTTCTTTCACTAACATCTATATGTATGAGATGAATGGCATATAAATAACTTAGGGATAGTTTATGGAGGTAATTAACTTTAAATAAATGAAATTGGTTCAAAGGCTAGGGGCCTAGCCTTTATGAACTATTGATAAGAACCTAAATGACCTAAAACCCTTCTAAAACCCACATAAGAGCTCGATGAGGAATAGATGAATATAAATTCATCCAAAAGGGATCAATTGACATAGAAAGTGATTTGGATCTACTTGGTACTCTCTCAATCTCACTATCATGAAATTATTCCATACCATCACTTGTACATATAAGTTAAATTATGTGTTTTTATAAGAATTAATGTGATTTGAAGGTACATTAGGGAATAAATGAATGAAAACCATGGTGGAAGTTATGTATATATGTTTTATGAATCCTAAAACCCAATTATCACCTTATACATTCATGAATATTCATTTTCTAAGATGATTATTATAAACAGTCTTGGATAGAATAGTGAGAAATAAGGTGATTGTCAAGATTGTGTGAAGTGTGATTTTGAGGTTTCTCGAGGCCTATATCATATAATATAAGATAAAGGGTTTCTTATGATGTGTATAAAATATATAAAATGAACTCTTTTGATCATACGTAGCTCACCCTCATGACAAGTATAAGAGTTTAGGCCTAGAGGTCTATTGAGTAGGTGCAATGAAGTGAACAACAAGTAGCAAGGAGAAAATTATCAGTTGGAGGGGTGCATAATGACCTTCAACAATCATGTTTTCATATTTTAAAGTCAATATACATGTGTTAATTATTTCTAAGGTATTTAAAGATATATAAGTGGACTCTTCATTAATAAAATAGTTTCAAGAAGGATAATGAAGCGTCCTTATGCCAACTTGAATAGGGTATCATGTTTTAGATAAACACTTATCTAAGAGAACCTTATGATATATTATATAGATCCTTATCTTGCATTGTAACTAGTTTTAAATACTTGACACTTGGAAATAAGACTCTTTAACATCACTCTTTCTCTCTCTTCTTCCATTGCTCTATATATTAAAGCCATTTTGACATTGTAATCTATATATAATTGGTATGTGTTATAAGTACAATCATTGGGGTGGTGAATCAGTGATCCCAAATAATCCAACTTCAACTTTAATAACTTTAAAGCACTTAATAAATTATCATAAGCATTCATGAATCATACACATCATTCATAATAATGAGCAAGAGAGACAATGAAAGATCAATCACATAACACATGACATATGTGGGAAACCCTATTAGGGGAGAAAACCCAATGGAACCAGAAATTAGACAACTATATTATAATAACAAGAACCAATTTAGACCATCTACAACTGATCAAGGAACTACACTCCCTTATTTATAAAGACAATAATCTCACAAGGTGTTACCACACCTGTCTAGTTGAGCTACAACAACTAGACCGTTAGCAAGTTTCACCTTGTAAGGAGGTTTCAACCCCCTCAGATGCTAATATAATACAACACCTATGAACACATCCACCTTTGAGCTGATGTCTTAAAAACTTAGTGATGGACCTCTGATTGTCACTCTTAACCTTTGCTCATACTCCAACATCAAGAGCATTATTCTCCCAATAGAATTATGACGTATAGGTCATATAAATAGTTCTTAATCTATTGTATTCTTCAAATCATCCATAGGGTACCCACCCTTTCCTTTGATTCACAACACTATACTCTCAAATACAAATTCCACACACAATTCTCTCTCATAGTCTATAAACCAACACATTTGGTTTCACTATTTACATAGATATCATTATTATTAACATCTTGGTCAACCATTTGGCATGCGTTAACCCTTAAAGCATCTATCATACAAAGACATAACTCAATACAATCTTCATAGGGACCTATTCTCCCATTTAGCACTTCATCAAACAAAATAAGAACACAAGACCACTTCAGAAAACATGGACCCATTCTATATGATCTATAAGTCCCCATTAAGTTCTAACAACCAACATAGTACCCTTCTATTTAAGCAGAATTTGCTCAAACAACATTTTATGCACACAGTCACCATAAATAAATGCATAGTCAACTTCTAAATCTTTATTCATATTGAATATGATTGGACAAACCTTCATAATGCACATATATCATCCTCATGGAGTCTAAAACACTCCTCAATATCCAATTCATCAAGAGATATGAAAAAAATATCAAAACAAGATCAAACAATCTTCTTAGGTTACTTGCAGAATATACACAAACATAGTCAATTTTGAACCTTCATAACTATGTCTTTACACACTTTCTGATCTTTAAATCTATATTTTCAAATGCATTTGGGATTCCTCTACAAATTCATGTTTTTGCACCATGAATAAATTCTACATAGATTTAAATATATATTCAAAATACAGAGCACTATTTTTTCCTTTACAAATTTAAATATTGAAAAGCAAAATGTCATAGTTAAACCTTGAACACTATTCTTTCATCTTGTGTCCTTGATACTCAGATTAAACACACATCATCAATATTCTCAAAAATTTAATGCATAGTATGGCAATGTCAAAATATTAAACCTCAAACACTTGAACTCATCTCATGCAATCTAACAACTTTGACCTCATGTACTCTATCAATCTCTTTGAGATTGTCCTAGTTATAACTATGTTAGACAATAGTCACTTTGACCTCTTGAATTTAATGTGCACTATTAATCTCTATTTGTATGATCACCCATTCACCATTGATCCTTGGAATAATTCAATCTTTAACTCTATGTAATGTTAAAAATTGAACACTTGGCACCATCTCACTGCTTCCTAACTTTTTATAGAAATTCATTCCATCAATGTTGATCAAAATTTAACTTGTGGCAAAAATGATAAAGTATGGGAACCTTTGCAATCTGTCTATAAGGTCAATTTTACAGCTCTATATCTTTTCCTTCACTCAAGCACATGTTATAAAATTTGGACCATATGATATCCTCACATAGGATAATCCGAACATGTGTCAAACTACTTCAAAAAAATTTAAATGAGCAAGATATAATGCCATTAATCTTTTCACTTAGATTTTTCTGCCATAGAGCCAATAATGTTTAGAATTACCTAGAAGGCCAAATTTTCACATGCATATCTTTTGATGTTATTTATAGTATGATATAAAATTTATTGAAAATAAAATTCATAAAATTAAACAAAACCATATGATCAAGTTCTCCTGAAATAGTCACATGTTCGATATCTACCATCACCAAACTCGTTACTCAAGAAAATACTATCAAACTACTTGGGAGACCAACTTTTCACTTACATATATTTTGACATGATTTAGTACATGATATAAAATAGGGATTAATTTTATCACAATTATATGACCAACTCCACTTGACTCATTCATACATGGCAATGGTGACGTCAACAAACTACCTATTCATATTTTCTACTATTAAACCAAAAATGCCTTGATGAAAACAATGATCAAAAAAATTAATTCCACACATGTACAAAAGAAATAAAATAATATAAAACATATTAGGGACTTATTTCACATGATTAATACTCCATAATAATCCTTGAACATCTCTAACCATGGATCAACCAAGTCTTGTTCAAGCATACTAGGACAAGCACATTGCACACTTTGTCATTATCACTTAGACTAACAAGACACTTCATAAACTCACCTAGAAACTTCCATGACATCATCATGATATCATAGACAATTCTCCAATAATATCCCCATTTTTCATTATTGTTAACAACCATCATATAGTAATATACAACTCACCTTCCTTCTCTCTTTTCAAGCACTCTTACAATATGAAATTTCTCCCCCTTTGACACAATGAAAAATTGGGCACAATCTAATCCTAAATACATGAAAATAATATAAATATGAGAGGAAAACTTTATAAATATGATACAAAATCACCCTTACCTTTATCCTACCTCTACTTGCCTTGAAAACTTCCTCTTGCTCCACACCAACACTCTTTTCAACCAAGCACTACAACTAATGAAGAAAGAACACATAAAAACACTATAATATGATGGAACTAACAAATAAAAATTTTAGAGGGACTAAACTTAAGATATCTAAGCTATTTCAACTTTTGATTATCTTCAAATATCCACATATCATGAAGAACCACCACACATGTTTACTAGCCTTCTCTCTCAATCTACTACAAGAACCACCAATAGAACTTTTTGCCACTCACCAAATATGAAACATTCACTAAACCATCTTGATAACTCACCTTAAAATATTCATGCCTTACACTTTTGGAGAAATTTATCAAAATGCACTCTTCCTCACACTAGGCCTATCTAGCTTCCTTATACCCCTACCTATAACTTTTAAATCCCACAAGTTTCAATAGAAAAATCTTGAGGACCTAAAAATCCATATTTGGAGCACTTTAGTCTACCCTCTCAATCACACCATTTTTCATCACCTAGATCATCCTTTTCAACATGCTTCTTTCAAAAACTTACTAGCCAATTAGGTTTCCATCTTGATAACAACATGAATATATTTAAAACCACAAACCTTCAGATCTATGTGAAGATTATTTTGACAACCCATTTTTCCCAATCAATAAATTAAGAAGCCTTATACCTCAACTCATAAGGCAAACTAATTTTATATCACATCCCAAAACCCTAAAAAATCAAAACAAACAAGGTCAATCAAAACTCCTTTTGGTCAATGCACACCTCTAAAACTTGTTATACACCTAGAAATACCCATTTCATACTTTTGGACCAATATTTGTTACTTCACACCTTTTGGAGCCTTGAATTCCTATAACCTATTCTAGGCCTGCTTGCCTTTAAGCCAAAAACTAAGAAAATTGAGATCCCTAAAAAATCTTTAATTGGTACAAACATACCTTCATACCACAAAACCACCTAGAGCACATCAAAAATAAGTTCACAAACCTTTTTGATTACCGAAATCTTCTTGATATTCCATCAATCTGATTAGGCCACCTAGAGACACTCATTCTGACCCTTTATTATAGCTCCTTCACAAATCTATGGAACAAGCTCAAGATGTTGTTGATCTCCCTTAACAAAAGACCTTCTCTTATTGTAATTATCATCTTGAGCACAAAAAAACTCTTCTCCTCAAGAAAAAATGTCTCCTAAGAAGTATAGGCAGAAACACTCTACTTCATAATGTCCTAGAATAATGTGAAATTAGGAGTTGCCCAAAAATCCTCATATTCCTTCTCCTCAGTCATATGATACTTTTAGTTATTCTTATTATTCTTAGGCTTAATATAAGTAACATCCTCAACCACCACAACATTATCCTTCTCTTCTAAGATTGAATTGAAAATACAGGGAGACAACAAAGATTCATGACATACCTTCTCATCTGAGGAATCCACCTTATAGTATGTAATCTCATCACTAGGCATAGACAATTGATGTTTTTTTTCATGATACATGCTCAACAATAGAAAGATGTTCACTTGGATCGATACACATCTCAGAACTAAACTCAACTAGTATCTTGGTCTTCTCTTTGAGCTTGATCTCTTCATTCTCAACATGAGGAGACAATGAGACCTCTTGGCACTCTTCAACTTTTGTAGCTTTTTTCACAATAATAAATAGATTACTTGGACCTATAGACTCATCATGACTCACACTTTTCACCTTTGTATTCCATGTGTTCATTTGCCTTCTTCCTTACGCTCTAAAATCTTGATTAAACTCATTTTGACTTAATGGCCTTTGTTTGTAGAATCTAGCAATGTGACCTCTCTATTGACACTTGAAGCACACTATACCTTTTTCAAGAGATGTATCTTGAATTACCTTATTTGTAAAGAAATTTACAATGTGTCCTATGTCATGACAAATGAAACTCTTTTTAAAAAGGACTTACCTTGTCTAATATTATGTGGATAATGCTTTGAAAAGTGTCCCATATCAAGACAATAAAATCACTTAACTTCATTTACACCTTTTGATTGAAGACCCTCATCATATTTCCATGTAAACTAATTAGTAATAGGTCTCTTTCATGCTCTATCCCTATGACCAAATTGATTACATGTGTAATAATAAGCATTTAATCTTTCGTAACTCATGAAATTTAGCTACTGATCTAATTTATCTTTTTTCTACCAACACCTTCATTCTTTTTATGATTATTTGTTTTCAAATTATGATTGTCTTGGTTCACATTATACTTCATCTTGTCTTGAGTTACATTATTTTGTTCTTCCTCATATCCAATACTAGTTCTATCACTAGCATGCTTTTAACCAATTAGAATATTGTCTAGATCACATGAGATCTTTTCAAATCTCATAAATGCCTTCACCTTACTATATGTCTTTTATAACTCAAATTTTGAAGACTCATTTTTAGAAACATACCTAAAAAATTCATCTTCTTTAGCTTTTAGTCTTGTAGATAGGATTTCCAATTGACAACTGAGATGCTTGACCATATCTTCATGTTCCTTGGTGTCTTCATTCAATATTTTTTCATACACAATGAATTGATCCTCATAGTATTTGATTTCAGACTTCATCCTCTTATTTATATTATTCTCAATCTTAGTTCTTCAAGTACATTTGTCAATGCAATCTCATAGTCAATCTCATTTTCATCATCATCCAAATCATTCCAAGTAGAATTTTGTTGATGTGATAAAATTCCTTCCTCATCCATCAATAGATATTCATATTATATAGAACCATCATCTTCATGATCATATTATGAGTCACTATCTTCACTCTCATTTGATGAGCTACAATCTTCTTTGGTGTAGATACTCTTCTTGTTCTTGAAAGATTTCTTCTTCTTATAATTTATAAATATTTTCTTCCTGTATGTCTTCTTATCTTCATATTGGATTTAAACATGTTCTTCATCACCATTATTTTCATGATTATGAGGACACTTATGATAAAAATGTCCTATCTCTCCATAATTGAAACATTTGAAGGGTAGTTTACCCTTATACTTCCCTGAGCCTATGTTCAATTTCCTAGTAATCAAAGAAATTAGTTCATCCTCATCAATATCAGATATGTCATCCTCTTTTGGTTTCTTACATTAAAAATTATTATTAGGAATCATCTCTATCTTGAATGATACTTCCTTATTTAGTGGTATATCATCATTTACTCTCATCTCATAGGCAATAAGGGTGCCATGTAATTGATCCATCTTTAATTGAGTAAGATCATGACTTTATTCTATAGCAAAAATTTTGGATCAAACTTGAGAGATAAAGAACTTAATACCTTTTGAACTATAGTAGCCTCTTTAAGGTTCTCTCCAAGACCTCTAATGATGTTCAAAATCTCATCAACTCTCTATAAAAAGGATGACATAAAATCTTTTTCCTTCACCTTGAGACTTTCAAATTACCTTATGTGAGTCTACAACTTACGAAGCTTGAGTTTTGAATCTCCTTCATAGATTATATATATTTTTCCCATATATCTTTATCATATTTAAAATGGATTAACTTGGTGAACTTAATCTCTGTAAGACCACAAGTGATGACATTCACTACCTTAGATTTATTCTCAAATAGGTTCTTGTTTGTAGCACTAGACAGAGGAGTGGTAGGAACAACATAACCATCTAAAATAGATTGCCTAGGGACATAATGTATGTATTCATCCTTATAATCCAAAAATCATAATTAGATCCATTGAACAACAGTGATTTCAAAGTAGAGAAACTTCCTAGATGACTACCCATATTTTATCTTAGATCACCTTCAACCTATCAAGCCTTTACCAAAGGTCCTCACTCTGATACCAATTGTTAGAGGTATAATCACTAAAAAGGGAGGGGTGAATCAGTGAGCCCAAATAATCCAAATTCAATTTAAATCACTTTCAAGTGCTTAATCAATTATCATAAGCATTCATGAAGCATACACATCATTCATAACAATGAGCAAGAGAGATAATGCAAGAAAAATCACATAACACATGACATATGTGGGAAACCCTCTTGGGAGAGAAAACCCACTAGAAACTAAAATTGGACTACTTTTCTATAATAAATTGAACCAATTTAGACTAGATGTAATTGATCAAAGAACTACAATCCCTTATTTAGTGAGACAATAATCCCACAAAATGCTACTACACCTATTTAGCTGAGCTACAACAACAACTAGACCTTTATCAAGTTTCACCTTGCAAGGAGAATGAAACCCCCTTAGATGTTGATCTACCACAAAAAAACCTATGAACACATCCACCTTTGAACTGATGTCTTCAACACATGATGATGTACCTCTTATTATCACTCTTCACCTTTGCTCATACTCAAACATCAAGAGCACTATTATACCAATAGAATTATGACCTATAGGTCATAAAAATAGTTCTAAATCTATTATTATATTCAAATCATCTACATGTCACCCATTATTTCCTTCACTTCACAACACTATACTCTGAAATTTAAATTCCACACATAAGTCTCTCTCCTAGCCTAGAAACCAACACATTTAGTTTCACCATTTATAGAGCTATCATCATTATCAAAATATTAGTAAACCATTAGGAATTAATTAACCCTTAATTAATATATAATGTGAATAAAAAAATCAATACAATTTTCATAGGTCAGCCATAGAATCTATGGGTCACCCTTAAACAGCTATGCCTATCAATTAGGCCTTTGTTGCTCTTATAGGTCTCATGGAGTATTCACCCATATATAAATTCATCAAACAAAATAATAACATATTACCCCTTAAAATATCATGTAACCATTCCATATGATTTATAGGTCCCGCTAAAGTTCCAAAAACTAACATAGTACCCTTATTCTTAAGCACAATTTGCTCAAACAACATTCTATGCACACAGTCACCATGAATGAATACACAATCAACTTATAAATATTTTATCATACTATATATGATTCTTAAAACCTTCATAATTCACATGTATCAACCTCATGGATTATAAAACACTCCCTAATATCTAGTTCATCAAGATATATCATAAATAATATAAAAAATCTCAAATAATCTTCCCAAGTTACTTGTAGAATATACACGAACACATAGTCAAATTTGAGCCTTCATAACTATGTCTATACACACTTTCAAATATTTAAATCTATATTTACAAATTCATCTTAGAGTTCTATACAAGTTTACTTTTTACACCATGAGTAAATTATGCATAGATCAAAAGATATAGCCAAAATATAGAGCACTATTTTTTTCTTTAAAAATTCAAATATTCAAAAGCAAACGATCATAGTTAAAACTCAAACACTATTCTTGTATCTCATGTCCTCTCTAATCATATTAAAAATGCATCATATTTCTTCTCTAAACTTTAATTCATAGTGCACCAATGCCCAAACATTAATCCTTGAACAGTTGACCTCATCTCATACAATTTAGTAACTTTGACCTCATGTGCTCCATCGATCTCTTCAAGATTATCCTAGCTTTAACTATGCTAGAAAATTGTCACATTGACCTCTTAAATTTAATGTCCAAAATTTATCTCTATCTCTATGATCACTCACTCATCATTTATCCTTGGAATAAGATTTATCTTTATCTCTAGTCAATGTTAAACATTAAATACTTAGCACCATATCACTACTTCTTGATTTCTTGGAGAAATATGCTCCATTGATGTTGGTCAAACTTTAACTTGTGAAAAAATGAAAAAGTATGGGAACATTTGTAATATGTCTATAAGGTCAATTTTTCACCTCCATATATTTTACTTTACTCAAGTGCATGTTCTAAATTTTGGACCATATGATCTCCTCACATAGGAGAATCCAACCATGTGTCAAACTACTCCTAAAATCTTTGCATGAGTGAACTATAATTCCATTAATCTGCACACTTAATTTTTTTTGCTATAGATCTAATAATGTTAAGAAATTCCTATAAGGCCAACTTTGCACATGCATATATTTTGATGCACTTTAGTGCATGATCTAAAATTTAGTGCAAATCAACTAGGCACAAAATTGAACAAACCCATAGGATCAAATTCTCCCTAAACATTCACATGTTTGAGATATGCCATCACCAAATATCTTACATGGCTCTTTCTTGCCTCATATAAATTTAGCTAAGTATGGGAAAACACTGTCAAACTACCTAGGAGCCCATATTTGCACTTGCATATATTTTGATGCACTTTAGTGCTATTGATGCCTCTAAATGTATCATAGGTACCCCCAATGTTCAAATAACACTTCTCATTATATAATTTTGGGAATTTAGAGAATGAGTAGCACATTTTGGCAACTTATGCTACCTATGGTGAAATAGTGAAAGAGCAATGTTTAACTATTCCACAAATTTCATATTAATTGATGGTTAGGAGCCACCATGGTCCAAATCTTTGCAAAGTGAAAGGATATATGCTATTACTAGTGAATTATGATCAAAGCTTAAACTACAGAATAATATAAATGAACATTTACAATGAAATCTAAACTAGAGTGATCTAGTTAAAAAGAAGCAAAAGAGAAGGGTAAGGCAGAAAGAGAATAAATGATTACTAATCTTAGCCTCAAACAGTATGACAAAGTTTCAATTACAACTTAGTATGCATTTAACCAATATATAGTAAAAAATAGCATAATCTTATATCTCACTACACACTAGGTAAGTCTCTAAGGATGAGATAAAGGAATACAATTAAGAACTAAATTTACTTTAAAGATTTTCTACCACACTCAAAAAGCATTTGCACATCCTAATTTAGACCAAATAAAAATAAAGAAAATTCAAGATCATTTAACTAATCTAGCATAAGCACAGATTAGCAACCCTGTAATTAAAGATGCAACTCATAATTCATAGAAACCATTCAAATTTAAGACTTGAGTTTAGAAATTGAGAGAAAATTCATATAACAATTGACACAAATAAACTTGGATAATATTTTTAGAATACCTTGATTGTATTGATTTCTCAAAGTATACAAATTTTGCTCAAAATTCTCTCTTCTTTATAAAATGGTAGTACTACCTTTTATAGAAGGACCACGTAGTATACCAGTCAGTTGCAAGATACAAATGTATAAGTAATGATAGCTATCCTTTTTCTACCAAATTCTAGAATACACTTGATTTTCTAAATTAAACTGACATAGAGGCAAATATGCTCACAAACTAGCATATTCCTTTGCAAAATACTATTCCATTTTCAAAATGTTACAATGCTATACAAAAGTGGAATATTATTTAGCTGGTTGGTGGGCTTTGTGCCTAGGAACTTGGTTGTTACTATTAAATGATTTTCATATCCTTTTGATGCTCCTCATTAACAATTCCCAAATCCATAGTTGGCCTTAAGAGACACTCTTCTTCCTTTTTAGCCAATTCATTAAATTCTCTATCATTTTTAGCCATGGCATCTTTGATGCTCTTGACCTCAGTGATCCTTTCACCTGCATTAAAGATCATGTCAAGGACCGTACTATTGTCTACCCTAAACTATCTTTGATTTTTAATTTTTATTTCTTGAGTCACAAAAGTATCCCTATGTTTGAATTCATCATCCTTGATGATTCCTAGTAGCATTATTCCAAAAAGTTGTTTAATCCTTCCTATTAGATCATCATCATCCTCCAAGAGTCTCTCTAGTTCTTGTGACCAAACACATAAACTCTAAACTTTGTCAATAACAATTCTAAGACTTACATTCAAATTCCCCAAACTAATTGTTTTGAGCCTAGGAATCTGCCTTCCAATCTAGATGTTGATTAACCCTATTAGTCTATCCTTTGAGGCTTGCCATTGGGATATTAGACCCTTCACCATTGTGTTCTATTGCACCAATGCATTCTACCTTAGCTTCATTATTTTGAATGCATCAAACATTTCACAAAAGGATTAATCAAGAATTTTGATCATTGTCTTACACACTAACAAGATAACTTGTGTCTCAAAATTCTCCTTCTCCTTCTCCAAATTATGTATCCTTTGCTTAATACCCCTAACACTTGCTCTAACCTGAGCTAAATGAACATCAACTAGGCTTTCAAAAACTTTTTCATGGATGGGGAGTTTACTATGATACTACCCCCAACTAAAGTTCAACCTATAAATGGCTCAAACTTTTGAAATGTGAACTCTTCAGTCCCCACCATTGCCTTTCTAATTGTCACTCTCTCCAATATAATTGTCTCTAAATTAAATTTCATAGTGGGTTTGTTCTATGTACTTTGGAGGTTCAGGAGCCTCCATCCTTATATTTTTTGATGATCCTATAGAATCCACTTTTGTTATCTAACCCTATAATGGTCACTATTCTTCTCCCTTCCTCTTCCATCAAATCCCTTATCCATGGCTTGATGTCATCATGAACATCAATATTGATAGTTTGGGTTAGAGACCATGAATGAGATAATTAGGGGATCTTATGAATTTTACCATAGATAAACCAATTAGGGATGATTTATCCATGAATGGCGTATTCATAATTAAACAAGTTCATTTTACTAGTAGGGTGAGTGAAAGTCAACTTGGGCTTCTTTTGCCCAATTGGGACTCTTGCCAATTTTGCCTTTCTCTTCCAAGCCACTAAGACTAGACACAAGGTAGGTTGTTTCCCTTTTTCTTTGTCAGACTTCTCTATTTGGGTTTGTGCTTTTGTAACATGTTCCTCCTCTTCATCAAACCCATATGCCTCAACAAGAACCTTGAGGGAATATTCCATTGTCTCATTAAGCTCCAGGGCAATAATGTCTAGGTATTCAATGGGGGATGCTAGTCCTTAAGGAAGGGTTGAGGATGATGGTCCCTCACTAGGTATTTATTTTAGCTTTTCCTTGCCATAACCTTATGTAATCTATGCTTGGGGTTATTTTCCTAATTATGGTTATTCTTGAGGGGGCCTTAAAGGACCAGACAATAAGTGGTATTGTAAACATCCCATTTGCCATATATCTCCATGAGGATTCTAATCATTAGTCAATATATACTCAAGTATAATTTTATGTCCCTTGAGCCTAGCCAATATTTCTTTAAAACTATTTACTTTGATATATAAGGTGTCATGGACACCTAGCGGGTGCTTATATATTGTCTTGGGTAATTTCTTAGATTTCATATATGTGGAGACCATGCCCTTAGGGTCCCACTACTTTATCTCATCAAGTTTCAATTTGAAATATTCCCTATGTTTGGCCATAACATTTACCTAATACTAATTCTATAGCATAGTTTCGCCAATGGTTAAAGGAAAGGGATAGAGGAGGCCTTTCTTCTTGTCCTTGCACACTTTGTTCACACCATGAAAAAGTTGGGATGCAATTTCTTGCTCTACCAAATTGATGGTAACATAGATGGGGAACTTGTAAGGTTGAATTAGAATCTCTTTAATTTTGATTACTGTATAATTTAGATACAACCAGATGTTTCCCATTAGCTCCACATATTTATTGACTAGAGGACTTACCCTACATAGGGATCCCTGTGATGGCTTCTATCAGGGCTGGATACACATAGTCATAAATTAATTGAATGTTTTGCCTATATTTGAATATGTATAATTTAAAATAGTAATGGGAAACAATGAATATTCCCTCAAGTGGCCAATTTTTTATATAGGGGATCTTGGTGGAGGCTAATAAGGCATCTAAAAGCTAGGACATCATGAAGAATTGAGTATTGGTCTTCTTCTTGATGGCCATGAATTGTCATTCTACATAGATGTTTATCATCTCTCCAATTGGGGGAGTGAGTTATTTCTCTATCATGAAGTAGATGTAGGACACCTACCTCTTATTAACATAAATGGTTGAAGGGGCCCTTGATATTCTATTCAACAAAGTCATAATTACCCCAATCCCATCTCTAAATTGGGTAGCTAGGATATTTTTAGTAGGGTCTCATATCATATGGTTCCCTTAGAGTAACCATGGCCTAAGGATGGTATCTAAGTCATTCTTAATAGTCCATTCCTTAATGGGGGGAAAGTTTACTTGGGGATTCTAAATTTTGTAGTAACTTTTGAAGGCTAATGGGGAAATGTATGAAATTATTCTAAAGGTCCTTTCATGAATAATCCAACCTTGTTCAATTATAAAATATTTTAAAAAGGGAGAAAAGATGTCAATACAATGTATTACCTCAAGTTTGGTAGCAACAAGGTGGAGACTAGCCATTTGGACTACAACTAGGTCATAGTATCTTCTGTTTAGAGTATCATTCTTTTGTTCCTCTTTTATGATGGGTGGAATCTCTTCAATGGTCCAAAAGAGTTCAGACTAGTTCTTATTACCTATGTTCAATGTTATAGTGTCCAATTCTATGTCTTTAAAGACCCTCCCTTCATTATCTATAGACAAATACAATTGTCTCATCCTTATATTATTTCCTCTAAGATGTCATGTCTTTTAGACCTATGAATTGCTTACTACTATGTTGTAAATGGTCTTTGGGTTAATTCTTCTCACTCAAGTCATAATTGAACTCCTTTCAGCTTAATTATGATCAATTAAATTTTAACTTGGGGTATTTTATACAAGTTTGGGGCTCTTCTAAATATTTAATGGTGATGGCTTACTTAGGCTTAGGCTCATTCATGCCTCAAATTTGATTTTGACCTTTGCCTTCATATGTTTACATTTTCAAGCACATCTTCATTTTTTTCATTTTGTGATTGTGTGGTTCATATTTGGCATTTATCTAGAAACTTTCATGACATTTTTCATAAATGCCTTTAAATCACCAGCTATTGTTATTTAAAATTTGCCCTTTTTTTACACCATCAAATCATTTCCCATGAATCAATGTGGGCTTTTGATCACAATCTAAGATCTTGCCTATTATTTGCCATCTTTGCATCAAGCCTTGTGGTTACACCATTTAACACCTTTGTGGGATTTTTGAGCTTTATACTCTCCCTCAGTCACATATTAAATGCATGTCTACCACATGTCAAGCTCATAGGCTCTTAGAGCTCTGTTGAATAGTAGTCGATGATTTCACATCATTGGATCATTCAATCTTGATGAAGCACAAGTCATTTATTCTACAAGATACAAGAGCTTTAATTAGTACATGATTATATAAAGGAAATTAGACTAAAATATTTTAATTTACATTTATTTCATGTTAAAGAAACGTGCCATAGACTTAGGTTAAATTATTTTATGATAAGTTTCAAAACATGATATAAAGTGGCCCCTTCAAATGATATAAAATACATCTATTTACCGAGACAAAATGTTAGATGATCTTGAATTTGATGGTCTTGTAGACATCAATGACTGCCTCATGAAAATTAAATGACATTCACAATAATGTCAAATTTAAGCTCATAAAACTCCTATATTCCATAAATCTTAGATTCAAATCTCTCTATTTAATCAATCTCCATAATGAAGCACGTACCATCAATCATGATCTAATAAGTTATATGACATTGGCTCCATTTAATATGTAGGACCCTTTATTATCAAGTTTTAAATGCGAGAGTACCATGTGGTGACTCTATAGAAATTCATGAGCCTTTAACTTTTCATCATTGTGTTCACCCTATTGGATATTTGGTCCCAACAAGGTGAGAACCATTGATCATGATCTGAGTGCTCACACATGATTGGTCTAAAGGACTAAATTATCAAGTTCATCAGGATTTATTTACTTTGTTATATCTTTCACTCATTATGAGGCACAGACCATTGAATCTACAAAGAAGCAAGGTATTTAAGTTAAGACTCAATTAAAAATAAAAAATTATGCTAAATCATTAAGTCTAAGGTCTCATTCATGTTTAAAAACATGAACAGAGCCTTAGATCTAATAATTTTGGCTAAAAGGGTAACAAAGGGGGCCATGCTAGAAAAAGTAAAAGGACCCTGCCAATATGAAAGCTAGACTATGTTAGAAATATAAGGAAAAAAGGGGAAAATAAAGGGGACTAAGCATAATTTGTAGCCTAAGGTTTGGTCATGTTAAAAAACATGACTAGGCCTTAACATGAAAATTAGGGCTTAAGTCTAAAATAAATTTGAAATATTCCTACCAAAAGTGTTTCCACCAATATTTGAATTTGAACCAGGGGTTCAAGTTAGGGTTTTCTAAAAGGAGGGTTTCATTACATGTATCCAATAATGAGATTCTTTAAATTAAATGTTAGTAAAACCCTGAATGAAGATAGATAGAGAGGATCTAAGCATGATCCATTCATAAGGTCTAGATGAAACCTAAAAATTATGACATGAAGGGAAACTATTAACAGCATTAGGTAACCTTAAAGTAAAACCATAAACTAGTAGGCCAACTTTATCAAAGTGGATGATCATCAAATTCAAACAATTTTTAAAACATGCCATGTTTTCAATTTTAAATTTTAAAGTGTCTCAAGGGTACCAATTTTTAAAAAATGAGGGTATCTTGATCTCAAAAAATGGTGACTTCTAGGGGAAACATAGAAATATATTATAACTCAGAGGCTCTAGTTTGGACAAGTGACTAGGTCACCTATTTCACTTGATCTATGCCATCACCAAGATTAGTTCATGTGCTTGAAATAATATTTTCATATGTATAATTAGGATCAAACATTAAGACATAGCCATGTTGTGTGTGTGATTTTATTTCACATACTATTTACCATGGGATTTAGGAGATAACCTATAAGTTTTATGCCTTTAATCTTTAACATTGACTTAGAGCATATTTGGATATCCATTAAGGACCATGATTCTAGTTTAGAGAAGGCTTGGGCATTGCTCTACTACCAGTCAGGCATCTATATTATTGATAGAGATGCCTTTGGCTCCTTTCAAGGCCTTGCTCCACTACCAGCTAAGAATCCATTACCATGATAGAGTTTACCAAAATCACCTTCACTTGAAAGAGCTTTTGATTTTTCAATAAGCTCTTTTTTTTTGTATTTTTAGATCTTTTAAGATCTTGAACAAAGGTTGGGAATGAGGGTAGCTAGGTTGAAGGATTTGATCAAATGTTTAATCTTAAGGTAATAACCTATGGCTATGACTATTATACTAGGTAAGGATGTTTATTAAGTGTTAGAATGACTATGTCTTAGTAGCTTAATCTTTTACTCCACATGTGAAATCTTCTTAAGACTAAGTTTTTATCATAACAATATTCAAGTTCTCATAAAATAGTTAACCTATTCATCAGTCCTTGATAGTTCCTCTAAATTAGAACATCAAGATCTTATTTCAAATCCATGGTCAACATGTGCATGAGGTGCATACCTACATTTCTAAACTTTAGGATTTTTAGGCAAACTAAATGATCTTTGAATAGAGGACTATCTAAAAGGGCTTATTGGAAGCAAGGAACAAAGCAACATGAAAAATACACATGACCAAAAAAACAAAGTAGGAAGCAAAAGGGAAGTAAAAAACTATATACATGTTTATGTACAAACAAGGGATAGAAAAGAAAAAGATGAAAGAAACTAACTAGCCTACCTACACTAGCTCTAATTGATCTTATAGTTTTATTCGATGAAGACCCTTGTTGGAGTAGAGACAAAGTAATGATTGAGATATTTCCCATTAGAGGGAAATTTGAATTCTAATTTTTTAAAGTATCTCATCTTGAAAGTATTGTTTCTAAGTGCCTTTGGAATCTAATAAGGGCCAATCCATAGGGGTGTGAATTTACCATGTTTACCCTTGGGTTTAGATGATTTATCTCAGAGGAGGACCAAGTCTCCCTTTCTAAACACATTAAACTTTGATCTTTTATCAAACCATCTCTTCATTGTGGTTTGGTTCCTACTAAAGTTAACAAAGTCTTCTTCCTATACATCTTCCATTTACATGATGTCTAGTAATCTCAAATTTGCAATCTCTTGGCCTTCTTCCATATATTCTTGTATGAATTTATATATATCCATCTTGAGAGTGATAGGGAAGATAAGCTATTTGCCATACACCGATAGAAATGATGAGATCTTTAAGGTTTGCTTCATCCTTATCATATCTACCCATAGGGCATACTTGAGAAGCTTATTATAAGTCCTAGGTTTGTCTATATTAGACTTCTTAATTAATTTCATTAAGTTATTGTTGGTAGATTCTGACACTCTATTTCCTTTAGGATAATGGTTGGATGAAAACTTAAGACAAATTCCATTATAATACACCCATTTTATCATCTCTATAGATATAAATGTAGATCCATTATCACACATCAAAGAGACTAGAGTTCTAAATCTCATACATATGTTTTCCTCCAAGAAACTGATCACTTCTTCAATCCTACATTTTTTGGTGGCTACAGCTTCAGTCCACCTTGTGCAATAATCTATGGTAGTTAAGACATACTTGTGATCTTATAATGAATTTAAGTTGATTACCCCTATAAATTCCAACCCCCATTGTGCAAAAGGGTTTATCACCCATGATTGGGTGTAAAGGCATGGTTATATTTGGTTCTTTGATGATAAATATTTTACATGAGTGGCATTCTCTCACATGATTATGAGCATATTTAAAAAGAGTTTGACAATAGTAGCCATCTCTGAGGATCTTAAGGGCTATTATTCTTCCTGATGGATGCCATTTCCCAACTTCTCATGGAAAGTGCTCATTATTTTATTGTCTTCTTCCTTGGAGACACACTTCAGGTAGACACCTTTAAAGTTTTTCTATATAGAACCCCATCTTTGATCAGATAATGGGCTGCCTTAAGCCTTAAAGCTCTCCTTTCCTCCCTAGCTAGTCATGCAAGACAAGTGCCATTAAATAGTAAATGAATGATAGAAACATACCCATCACTAGATTGAAAGTTTAATTGATCAACTTACATGATACTTAGCTTATAGATAGTATTATCAATCATTTGCATCAAGCCTTGTCACCTTATTGGTTTTGTTTTTTTCATTTCTATGTCATATTTTTGGAGAATAGACATCCACTTACCTCTACATTCTCCAAGTTCATTTTGGCTTAGTATGGGCTTTTTGGTAGGGTCAGGTAAAATAGTATGTACCTTATTTTTAAGGATATAGTGCCTAAATCTCTTCACTGCCTTACCTAATTCACATGCTTGTTTATTAATCAATAAATAATTTAAATCAATATTTTTAAAGTTAGTACTCATAAAATCTATTAGGTGATCACATTCATCAATCATCTAATTAGAACTAAAACCATATTATGGTCAAATGCAAAATAATAGAGATAGAATTCCTTAGAAAAGTCAAGACTTATCAATACTAAAGCTTCGATAATTGCTTCTATGATGTCATTGAATGCCTTTCTATATTCTTCATTTCAAGTGACTTTAGCATGTTTCTTCACCATATCATTCAATGGTTTGACAATTTTTGCAAAACCAAAAATAAATTTTCTTAAAAAATTTATTTTTTTAAATAATGATTATAACTCCTTTCTATTATTTGGATTCTCTATCTTAGATATAGCTTCCACTCTTTCAAGATATATAGAGATCCCATCTTAGGTTATAATGTGGCCTAACAATTTGCCTTTAGTAACACAAAAGATGCTTTTATTGAGGGTGAGGGAGATTTCATACCTTATACATCTCTCAAATACTTATTGTAAATGCATAAAGTGATCTTCCCTGTTTTTAAAAAAAATGGTTAGATCATCCATGTATATAATAATACACTTACCAATCAGACCTTGAAAAGCATGGTCCATATCCCTTTGAAAAGTAACTCCTACATTTATCAATCAAAAAGTCATTCTCTTATATGTAAAGGTGCCCCTCTTAGTGGTGAAAGTTGTCTTCATCTTATCTTCCTTGTCAACCAACACTTGGTTGTAGCTTGAAAAACCATCAAGGAAAGACATCATGGTTGAACATGAAACAATTTGTATTACCTGGTCAAGAGAGGGAAGAAGATAATTATCCTCTTCAAATGTTTTATTCATATTTATAAAGTCAATACAAATTCTAATTTCACCATTATTATTTTTTAATAACACCAGATTAGCCACCTAGATAGAGTGCCTAATGGGAAACATAATTCTAGCATCTACCAATCTCTTAACTTCTTTGAAGATCATAAGTTCTAGGGCTAGATTCACAGTCCTTTGTTTCTTCTTGAAGGGTTTACAATTTTCTTTGAGAGGGATGGTATGAGTGATTAATATTGGGTCAAATATCTTTAAGTCATCATAAGACCAGGCTATGCCATCTTTGTATTATGTTACCAGCTCTTTGGCTCTCTTATTTTTAGTAGTTGTGTAGGATTTTCTAGTATTGACCAATTGAGATTTATCTTGAGGGCCAATATCAACTTAATTGTAATCTTTTCCATTTACCTTGGGAACCTTAGGGGTTTCAACGAGTTTGGCTTGATCAAATAATATTTCTAAGTCAATCATGCCTTTGGGAATCTTATTTTCATTTAGTTGAATGAATCTACCATTAAATTGGCCTTCTCCACAAGTAATTTCATCATCCTCATCAATGATATGAGTTTAAAATGCTTCTAAATTATCCATTAAATCCAAGATCTACTGATCATCACTAAATATCTAAAATTATTTACATTATCTGAGACTAAAGGACAAGGTACATGCTCAATGCTAAGGTTGGGTGAGTCTTGGTCAGGAATGAGGTTTGTTGAAGTAAAGGCTATCTCATTAGCTACTTTTTTCTCCTCTTTGAGGATAGAAAAACTATTAAAGGAATCAAAAGACTCAATTATATCCCAAACCCTAAATTTATACCTCTTAAGGTATGTTAGTTGGCATTGATATTTTCTCTTTATTTGGTTGACTATAATCTCTAAATCCACATAGACTAGTAATTCTATGAATTTATTTTCGATAGAAAATTGTAAACCTAGGGTGAGGGCCCCATATTCAACAAGGTTATTGGTACATGGAAACTAGATCCTATAGGATGTATGATATTTCTTATTAGCAGGATTAGTTAGGACAATACCAACCCCAGACCTAGAATTACACCTTGAAGCATCAAAATGTAGATTTCATAGCCCAAGAATAACATGAGTACTCTTAGGATCACATAAATTTATAGTCAATAAGGTGAAAACTCCCAAATCAAAGTTAATTATGTTGACCCTTTAATTCACAACAATATACTCAGTGATCATGTGTTTCATTATTGGCACCCTTTCAACCCCTATTTGGTTAGAAACTCCCTTCTAAGGAATTTATAAGTGTGAATAGTTAGTGGACATATAGCCATTCAAAGCCTTTATCCATTCTCTACTTAAAAGGAGTCCATATGCATCAGGAATATCCACAACTTGTATGTCAATAAACTATTGTACTCTAAGTTTAGAGGCCAATTGTATTTGGACACTTAATAATTATCCAACTACCTTGACCTTATATTTATCTAATTTTATGGAAACCTTATCAAACATAATAAGTGTCAAGCCAAGTTGTTTGTAAATACATGCTAGCATGATATTGGTAGATGCACTAAAATCTAATAAAAATTTGTGCAAATTCTTATCGAACATCCTAATTATGACAAGGAAAGGAAGAGATTTTGCCTTAGCTTTATGTAAAGCCACATTAGCATTATTAGCTTTGGGTGGTTAATTTTTTTTTAACAGTGATTCCAACATTAGGTCCCATGGTTTTGTGAACTAATGCAATGTGATGTTAACTTTTATTTTCTTCATGTCTTTAATAATATTATAACAAATCTTATTTAAAGAACTAGGAGCATCAACATTATTCTTAGAGGTACTCCCTTTGGGTGGTTTTAGATCATTTCTTGAAAAAGTGTATGGAGGAGTTTCAAAGTTATTTGGAGGTGTTGATGTAGTCAAGGGCTGCCTCTAGTCTCTATTCCTCATTGGATAAGTCTTCTTTAGGAATTGTTGGAAGGCCTAGATCTCCTTAGGGATAACATTAGGTTGGTTTTCATCTTAAAAAGGGAATTCAAATGCTTCTACCATGTTGACTTGATCAGATTATTTGGATCTTAAGGTGCCTATACCACTATCCTTATTAGGGACCATTTCAAATGTGTCTAAATCTTCTTACAAAGCTTCAAAATCCTTTAAAAACTTAATGTAATCAATCTCACCATGTTTGGATGTACAATGCACTCTACAATAATCAAGCAAAGCCATGTTAGTAAGATTAATATCCATGGTTTTCTTGCTATAAGATGGTTCCTTAGCCTTGTTGTTATAGAAACTATCATTTTGAAACCTATTATTATGCTTATTAAACATTTGGAATGAGAATTTCCTACCAAATATTGCTCCACTATTACCAACTTATTTTTGTAGCTGAAGGAAATTAGTGCTTAAATTTTGGACTATTTTTAGTATAGATTCATACATATTCTTAGGAGTTTTAGAATTTTGAACTTTGTTTTTTTAAGTACCAGTAGCTAGTACTAAAGTTATTTGATCATTTTTATTGAATCCATTAGCAACAAGATGACTCAAGAATCCTAGATTATGATTAGGAGCAACTTGACTCAAAGGTAATTGATTCAGATTTGGGAGTTGATTCAAGGATGGAACATTCTAATTATTGCTGGGGAAGATGTTCAGAGTGTGAAAATGTGGGTTGATATTTGGAACAGAATAGACCATTTGTCCTTGGGCATGCATTTGATCACTGCTTCAAAATAAGCCCTAGTGAATGAAGTTATAGGTGGAAGAGATCTTTTTAGAAATATAAAAGTCATAAGATTTACTGCATCCTTTTAGATTTCCAAAGATAAAGCATCATCAAGTTTATAAGGGTCTAAGGTCTTGATATACATTTTATAGAACATAGCATTAAAGGACCTCATGGGCCTACTTGCATCCCTCTTGATGATGGTGAACTAGTGGTATATGACACATGGACTAACAATTTTGACAAAATGGTCTATGAAAACATTAGTGAAATCATCCCAACTAGTAATGTAATTATCAAGCAAATTAAGAAACCACTTGTATGTAACATATTTGAAAGTAAAGGGGAATAATATACATGCTACATCCTCATGTGTGACATTTAGAAACCTTAAATTAGCTTTGAAATATTTAATATGCTCTTTAGCAATTATAATACTAGTTGGACTAAATATTGGCATGTATTTCTCAAGATTACATGGGAGATCATGTACCACAACTGGAAAATTGAATGAAGATTATCCCAATCAAGCCATACCTATATGAAGGTCAAAGGTAGGGGTACCTTGAAGGGGTGAAGTTGGTAAATATTTGGAATGTCTATGTCTACTTTTATCTCACCTGGTTCTTCTATGAACTTCTAGATTGAGCAAAGGTTCTCTTGTCTCTGAATGTGATCTTATTCAAATCTTTAGCAATTATAGCTTGAAAATTGAAGATCCTATTTGAAATACAATGTTTTAAGTTAATATTTATAGAGAACAAGGATTAAACCTACACATTAAGCTAATTTTACAAAGGTTTTTATAAATAATAGTAAAGGATGTCAATCTTAAACTAAGTTGGCCCAAAGATGTGTCCAATTATGCAAATATGATCAATCTTTACACTTCTAAGCTCAAATAAACTAAATTTTTTGAAATATTTATCAACTTTTGATCAAAATAAGCTATTATAACCTCAAATAGTGTGTATTCTTAGATCTTCAAATATCTTTACCAAAATTAAGCATCAAACTTCAAAGAACTATGATCTTTGTCTAAAGGAAGCACCAAGATGGGTCAAGTACCACTAAGATTAGTGATGTTTACACTTTTGAGCAAGTAACTGTGCAAAAGTAAAAAGATAACACCAATATTAGATCAAAACACACTAAGATTAGGAAAGATTCAACTAATTCTAAAATATAGGCCCTCTTTCTAGCATTAGTGGAACGTTGTTCCTGTTGATGCCTCTAAATGTATCATAACTGCCCCTAGTGTTCAAAGAACACTTCTCATTTTATAATTTTAAGAATTCATAGCATGAGTAGCAAGTTTTGGAAACTTATGTTACCTATGGTGAAATAGTGGTAGACCAATGTTTAACTATTTCACAAAATTTATATTATTTGATGGTTGGGAGTCACCATGGTCAAAATATTTGAAAAGTGAAAGTATATATGCTATTACTAGTGAATTATGATCAAATCTTAAACTAAAAACTGATCTAAATGGACATTTAAAATGAAATATAAACTAGAATATTATATTTAAAAAGAATTAAAAGATAAAGGTAAGGTAGAAAGAGAATAATTGATTGTTAATCTTAGCCTCAAACATTATGACAAAGTTTCAATTACAACTGAGTATGCATTTAATCAGTATATAGTGAAAAATAGTATAAGCTCAAATCTCACTACACACCAAGAAAATATCCAAGGATGATATAAAGGAATAAAAGTAAGAATTGAATTTACTTTAAATATTTTTTACCACACTCAAATAGAATTTGTACATCCTAATGTAGAGTAAATAAAAAGGAAGAAAATTCAAGATCATTTAACTAATCTAGAATAAGCACAAATTAGCAACCCTAAAATTAAAAATGCAACTCAAAATTCATAGAAACCATTCAAATTTAAGACTCAAGACTATAAATTGAGAGAAAATCCATATAATAATTGACATAAACAAATTTTGATAATCTCTTCAAAATTCTTTGATTGTATTAATTGCTCAAAGTATACAATTTTTTTTCAAAATTCTCTCTCCTTTGAAAAATGGTAGTACTTCCTTTTATAGAAGGCTAAGGTAGTATACTGATTATTTGCAAGATAAAAAAGTACAATAAGTAATGACAACTATCCTTTTTTTACCAAGTTCTTGAATACACTTGCTTTTCTAAAATAAACTGACCTAGAGGCAAATATGATAAAAACTAGCATATGCCTTTACAAAAGAATATTCCATTTTCAAAATGTTACAATGCTCTACAAAAGTGGAATATTATTTAGCTATTTGGTGGGTCCTTTACCTGGGAAATTTCTTGTTGATACTAAAGTATGTTCATATCCTTTTGATGATCCTCATTAACAAGTCCCAAATCCATAGCTAGCCTTAAGAGACACTCTTCTTCCTTGTCAACCAACTCATTTAATTCTCTATCATTTCTAGCCATGGATTATTTGATGTTCTTGGCCTTAGCTATCCTTTCACTTATATTAAAGATCATGTCTAGGACCCTGCTATTGTCTACCCTAGACTAACCTTGACTTTTAATTTTTATTTCGTATGTCACTAAAGTATCCCTATGTTTGAATTCCTCATCCTTCATGATGCCTAGGATAATGGGCTATGTAGGGTCAATGAGCATTGTCCCAAGAAGCTATTCAATCCTTCCTATTAGCTCCTCATCATCCTTCAAGAGTGTCTCTAGTTATTTTAACCAAACACAAAAATTCTAGACTTTGTAAATAATAATTCCAAAAAGTGCATTTAGATGCCCCAAACTAATTTTTTTGAGCCCAAGAATCTTCCTTCCAATTTGGATGATGATTAAATCTATTATTATATCCTTTGAGGCTTTCCATTCAACTATTATACCATTAGCCATTATGTTCTATTGAACTAATGCACTCTATCTTAGCTTCATTGTTTTTAATGCATTAAACATGTCATAAAAGGATTCATCAAGCATTTTGATCATTACATTAGGCATTGATAAGACAACTTGTGTCTCCAAATTCTCCTTCACCTTCTCCAAATTATATATCCTTTGCTTCATACCCCTAATGCCTAATTTTACCTAAGCTAAATGAGCCTCATTTGGGCTTTCAACATCTTCTTCATGGATGGGGAGTCCATCAGGATACTACCCCCCAACTAGATTTAAGCCTAAAAATGGCTCAACGTTTTGAAATCTGAACTCTTTAGTCCCCACCATAGCCTTTCTAGTTGTCACTCTCTCCAATCTAGCTATCTCTAGATTGAATTACATAGTGGTAGTTAAATTTGTATACTTTAGAGGTTCAAGATCCTCCATCTTTGTATTTATTGATGTTCATGGAGCATCTATTTGCTTGTTATCTGACCCTACAATGGTCACTATTCTTCTCTTTTCCTCCTCCATCAAATACCTTATATATGGATTGATGTCATCATGCACATCAGTATTGATAGTTTGGTTCAAGGCCCATGAATGAGATAAGGAGGGGATCTTCTACATTTTCCATAGATGAACCAATCATTGATGATTGGTCCATGAATGGGGTATTCATCACTAAATAAGTTTATTTCACTAGTAGGGTGAGTGAAAGTCAACTTGGACTTCTTTTGCCCAATTGGGACTATTGCCAATTCTACATTTCTCTTCCTTAATGGAGGCACTGGGACTAGATCTAAGGCAATATATTTCCCTTTTCTTTTTTAGCCTCATCTATTTGGGCTTGTGCTTCCTTAGTATGCTCCTCCTCTTCAACAAACCCATATGCCCCAGCAAGGCTTTGAGGTCATCTTCCACTATCTCATTAGGCTCCAAGGCAATCATGTTTAGGTATTCAATAGGGGATGTTGGTCCTTGAGGAAGGGTTGAGGATGAGGGTCCATCACCAAGTCCTTATTCTAAATTTTCCTTGCTAAGACCTTTTGTAATCAGTTCTTGGGGCTGTTATCCTTCTAATTGTGGTTTCTTTTAAAGGGGCCTTGAAGGACCAAGAAAAAAATGGTACTATAAAGGTCCCATTTACCATATTTTTTTTAAGAGCCTTCTGATCATTGGTCAATCTATGATCAAGTATAATGTTATGTCCCTTGAGCATAGCCAATATTTATTCAAAATTATTTTCTTTGATATATAACGTTTCATGGACACTTAGCTAATGCTCATATACTTGCTTGGGTAATTTCTTATATTTCAAATGTGTGGAGACTATGCCATTAGGGTCTCACTACTTTATCTCTTTAAGTTGTAATTTTAAATAATCCTTGTGCATGGCCATAGTATTTACTTGATCCCAATTTTGTAGCATAGTTATGCCAATGGTCAAAGGAAAAGGATGGAGGAGACCTTTCCTCTTGTCTGTGCACACTCTGTCCATACCATGAAAAAGTTGGTATGTAATTTCTTGCTCTACCATCTTGATCAGAACATAGATGGGAAACTTGTAAGTTTGAATCAAAATTTCTTCAATTTTGATTACTATACAATCTAGATACAACTAGATGTCTCCCATTATCTCCACATATTTTTTGACTAGAGAGATTTACCTAGGCATAGGAATCCCTATGATGGCTACTACCAAGGATGGATACACATTGTCACAAATGAATTATATGTTTTTCCTATATTTGAATATGTGTAGCTTTGAGTAGTGATGGGAAACTATGAATCTTCCCTCAGGCGATCAATTTTTGATATAAGGGATCTTGGTAGAGGCTAGCAAGGCATATAATAGATAGGACATCATGAAGAATTAAGTACTAGTCTTTTTCTTGATGGCCATGAATTATAGTTTTAGATAGATGTTGATCATATCTCTAATTGGGGGAATCTTTCTCTACAATGAAGTAGATGTAGGACACCCAACTCTTATTAACATAAGTGGTTGAAGGGGCCCCTGATATTTTATTCAATAGAGTCATAATTACCCTAACCCCCTCTATAAATTGGGCAACTAGGATATTACCATTAGGTTCTTGGATCACATGGTTCCCTTAGAGTAGCCATGACTTAAGGATGGTGTCTAAGTCATTCTTGCCAGTCCATTCCTTGATGGTGGAAAAGTCTACTTGGGGCTTTTGAAGTTTGTAATAAATTTTAAATTCCAATGGGGAAATGTATGAAATTATTCTAAAGGTTCTTTCATGACTAATCCAAATTTGTTCAATTCTGAAATCTTTAAAAATGGGAGCAAAGATGTCAATATAGTGAATTACATCAGGTTTGGTGATAGCACGGTGGAGACTGGCAATTTGGGCTTTAACTAGGTCATAGTATCTTTTGTTTATGGTAGAAATATTTTCTTCCTCCTTTATGATGGGATGTATCTCTTCAATAGTCCAAAAGCATTCAAACCAATTCATATTACCTGTGTTCAATGATATAGTGTCTAGGTCTATGTCTTTGAAGACCCTCCTTTCATTATCTATAAATAATTACAACTCTGTCTCATCCCTATATTATTGCATCTAAGCTACCTATGGATTTCTTATTTTTGTGTTACAAATGATCTCTAGGTTAATTCTTCTCACTCAAATAATAGTTTTACTCCTTTCAGCTCGACTATGATCAATTTGAGTTTAACTTAGGGTATTTTATGCTTGTTTGGATCTCTTCTAAATATTTAATGGTGATGGATTACTTGGACTTAATCTCATTTTTACATCAAATTTTATTTTGACTTTTTGCCTTTATACATTTGGCTTTTTGAGCACACAAGATATTCATTTTTGTCATTTTGTGCTTGTGTGGCACTTATTTGGCATCTATCTAGAAAATTTTGTAGCATTTTTTATAAATGTATTTAAATTACTAGACATTGTTATTTAAAATTTTCCCTTGTATTTTACACCATCATATCATTTCCCATGAATCAATGTGGGCCATTGACCACAATCTAGGCTCTTTCCTATTATTGGTTGTCTTTACATCGAGCCTCATACGTATGCCACTTGGCACCTTTATAGGCTTTATAATCTATATAATCTACCTTAGTCACATATTGAATATGCATCGACCACATGTTGAGCTTATGGGCTCATAGAGCTTCATTAAATAGTCATCAGTGATTTATACCATTTGATCATCTAGTCCAAATGAATTGTGTCATTGATTCTATAAGATGCATGGGATTTAACTAGTACATGATTATAAAAAGGAACTTAGGCTAAAATATTTTAAGTTAATTTTATTTCATGTTAAAAGCACACCATAGACCTAGGTTAAATTATTTTATGATAAGTTTCAAAACATGATATAAAGTGGCCCCTTCAAATGATATAAAATACATCTCTTTGCCTAGAAAATATGTTAGATGAGCTTGAATTCGATGGTCTCATAGATGCCAATGACATCCTCATAGATGTTAAATGATGTTCATGCAAATTTAAAATTTAATCTCATGAAGCTCTTATATTCCATAGATCTCAAATTCAACTCACTCCATTTAATTGATCTCCATGATGAAGCACAAACTATAGATCATGATCCAAGCAGTTGTATGCCATTAGTTGCATTTAATATGTAAGACCCTCTGTTATCAAGTTTTGAATGTGAGAGTGTTGTGTGGTGACTCCAAAAAGCTTCATGAGCCTTTGAAAATTTGTCATTACATTTGCTCTATTAGATCTTTGGTCTCGATGAGGTGAGAACCATCGATCATGATTTGGATGCTTACACATGATCAGTTCAAAGGAATAAATGCTTAGATTCATCATGCTTTCTTCACTCCATAAAATATTTAAAGAAGTAAGGTATTTACATTAGGAATTAGTTAGAAATAAAAACTTAGGCTAAAACATTAAATCTAAGGTCTCATTCATGTTGACAAAAAATGAATGGGGCCTTAGAATTAAGACTTTAGTCTAAAAGGGTAAAAAAGGGGACAATTGTAGAAAAATTATAAGGACCCTACCAATACAAAATTTAGACTATGCTATAAATGTAAAGAAAAAAAAGAGGGAAAATAATGGGGACTAATAATAATTTTTAGGCTAAGGTTTGGTCATGTTAATAAACATGACCAGGCTTTAACATGGAAATTGGGGCTTAAGTCCAAAATAAACTTGAAATATTCTTGCCAAAAATGTTCTCACCAATATTTGAATTTAAAATAGGGGTTCAAGTTAGGGTTTTATAAAATGAGGGTTTCATTACATGAATCCAATTGCAAATTCTTTAGATCAAAGGCTAGTAAAAGCCTGAATGAAGATAGGCAATGAGGATATAAGCATGATCCATTTATAAGGGCTCCATGAAACCTGAAACTTAACACATGAAGGGAAACTATTAGAAACATTAGGTAACCTTAAAACAAAACCATAAAATAGTATGTCAAATTTATCAAAGTGGATTATACTCAAATTCTAATAATGTTCAAAACATGCCATGTTTTTAGTGTTAAATTTCAAAGTATCTCAAGGGTCCCAATTTTCAAAAATGGGGGTATGTTGACTTCAAAAATTGCATGATCTAAAATTTAGTGTAAATAAACTAGGGAATAATGTGATCACAATCATATGACCAACTCCCCTTGACTCCTTCATATTTGGTAATGGTGATGTCAGTAAACTACCTACTCAAATTTTCTACCATTAGACCCAAAATGCCTAGATGAAAATAATGATCAACCAAATGAAATACACACATGCACACAAGCAATCAAATCATAAAAAACATATTAGGATCCTATTACATAGGATTAATACTCCATAATAATCCATAAACATCTCTAACAATGCCAAAATTGAAGATCAACCAGGCCTTCTTCAAGCATACTAGGACAAGCATATTACACGTTTTGTCATTGTCACTTAGACCAACAAGGAACTTAATCCACTCATTTGGACACTTCCATGACATAATCATGAAATCATTGATAATGCTTAAAAAATATGAATAAGCCCTAATAGTTTTGCATCTTGTTTTCCTTTTGAATAAAACTCTTCAGCTAGCTTAACTCTAAATTTTTTTTGAGTATGTTAAGTAGTCCATTTGGATGACAAGTGATGATCATTTCTCCTTGATTCCATTATGTTTTTTCATGTTTTGTGTAGGTATTGTCTCTTATAACAAGTCTCATGAAGTGTAAATGTTTTCTAGGTGTCTTGAAGTGTGAAGGAGATTAGTAATGTCTAAAATCAAACATCCTATTCACCCACCTTTGGAAATTCATGACAATTTGCCTCCATGTAGAAACACTTATACTATAAAAATCTTGAGTTGAGATTAGTTTTAGTAAGTTACCTTCATATTTCAAGTTTCAAAAATGTTTTTAAAGATATCCTTGGTGTATCACCTCCATTAGTGTAGTTTAATTTATGTTTCCTTCTTCTCTTTTCACCATAATAAGTGATTATACTAGTGTTTTTGAAAGCCTAAATAGTTAGATCAAGGGAACTATCTCATCATCTAGATATCTATCTCTTGGAGAAATTTGAATATACTCAAAGATAGTTTTATGTTATCCCAAATTTGAGAAGATCTGATTGACTTCTTTAGGGTTAAAATTTGGGCTATAATAGTTGTATCACTCTTGGTGGGACATGTGGTCTAAGAATGTTTTTTAAGGTGGTTGTTTGTCTTGACAACAAAGAGGCTGTAATAGTATACTTCTTATAGTATTTGGTGACTCCAATAATTGAATTTTGATGGCATACTAGTACATTATTTCATTCCTAAGTTAAGAACAAGGTATCATGTTAAAGGCATTCCTTTTTATTTCCAAGAGCTTCCTCATTACTTATTCAAAGCATACATATTTGCTAACACCCATCCTTACCCAAAGATATCATACCTTGCTTATAGAATTATAAGAAAGATTTTGATTAGCCCAATCTTACAAAATCATAAAACTATCATGGTAATAAACCTACCTTTTATTGCTTTTAATGGTTGTAGTCCTATAAGACTTGACCATAATGGTGGCATTCCCATATCTAACCTCAGAAGTGTCACCTCATACATAAGTGAGACAACCATTACCCCTATTGAGCACATTAGAAACATTGCTAACTTCTATAATATACATCATATCATTGAGGATAATATATACATGAGGTTATTAGCTATGTATTTAAAGGGGAAATGCCTTGATTGGGATGGTACTTTGGCCCTTGAATCTATAACCACATGGGATGAGTTGGGAGATGCTTTGAGGAGAAGGTTTGAGGACAAGAGTGACAACTTGTCATTAACTAAGCATTTGACCAACATAAGGAGAGCACCTCAAGAAGATATTCAAGATTTTAACACAAGATTTAAGAATAAATTAGATATGATCCCAATCTTGGTAAGACCTATTGTACATCTTGATTTCTTTTATTATATTAAAGCTTTTGATAGTGATATTTATATGATGGTACAATCTATGGGAGGGAATACATTGCCTAATGCCTATTAAGTGGCCATTAGGATTGAGAATTTTTTGATTCAAGATGAGAATATTTTACCAAGACCCCCTGTGCCTCTATTACCTAATTTACAAACCCCTATACCTATTATTTCTCCTATTACTACACCAAAACATAAGCTAATTTCCCCTAGTCAGTCAAGTAAATCTAATGAGGTATAAAGAATAAGGGATATTGAGAAAGATATTTTAAGTCTAAATAAGATCATAAAAAATAAAAAGTGAGACCTTTCTAAATCCACTACCAACATAATCAGTCCTATCAAAACTATCAAGGCAATATAGCATCCTGTTAAGGTCATCTTCAAGGCCAACGGTGGCTAGTTCAAGTAAAGTCATAAAATATTTATAATCCCAATGCTCCCTCTACCTAAAAATCATTAGTGCCTAATTAAAATAACCTTGTTCAAGAGCATGAGGTTTAACCTCCATGGGATCAATCTCATGATCCATGTACCTATGCCAATAAGTCCTTTAATAAAGCTTTCATGAAAAATTTAGGAACAATACCAGCCATGACTCAAGATAAGGTACCTAATGGAGGAGAGAAAAATGGAAAGAGTACTCAAGTAGGGTAAAATTTAGTAAATTGGAATAAAAATGACTCATGTGTTATGAATTATCGAGGGCAGTAAAGTAAAGATTCATGTCCTATAGCTGCAAACATAGAGGCAATTGAAGAGGTTCAAGGGAATGGTAATGGTCCATCAATGAGTTTTTAAATGTCCCAGAGATTAGGTATGGCTAATGTAGTCCCAAATACACAAGTAGATCAAAGAATTTATAATGTTAAGGGCTCTTTCATATCTCATAATTATCAAGGTATAGGCAACACTATTTCTACTAGTGGACAAGATAAGGTTAGTGGATCTCTCACTAACATTGTAGAGAAAATGAAGAAGGATCATGTGAATGTATCAATGTGGGATACATTGGAATTACATGAACAAGAAAAACTATTCTAAAAAGAGTTGTTCAAAATCAACATGAAAACCAAGAAACCTAGTGGGAAAGAGGCATCCTTGATAAACACATTGAAGTATAGTGAGGGAAAAATAAATAAAATTGAGAAAGCATATAAACCTATCCTATTATATCTCTTTATCATCATCGAAGATGCTTTGATTCATAATTATTTAATTGATAGTGGAGATAGTAATTTAATCATTCCCAAGTAAGTAGCTAATAAGTTAATTTGAAGTATGAGCCTAATTATAAGGGTGTTCAAAATGGATGGGTCAACTACCAAGATGATTGACACAATTAAATGTTTGTAACTTGTTCTTCATCTTTGTCCTACTTTCACTATTCTTGAAGATGTTGTGGTTGTGGATGTGCCATCCCACTTTGCCCTTTTTTTATCAAGAGATTTTGCTGATAACATTAGAGGATACTTTACTTCAGATTGGTCCTATATGGAATTTAGGACTAGGTATGGTGATGAAGTATCAATCAAATTTGATCCTCTATCTAACTTTCATGTAGATCCATATGTGCCTTATACATAAAAAATGAATTGAAATATCAGTGATGAAGAAGATCATCCTAGTGATCAACAACCTCAAACACCTATTGATGGAATAAATGACTCTTACCTTGATGAATGGGTAGTTGAGCATTATGGATTTGAAGAAATAGGTCTTGGTACATACATCCTCCATGAATAATGTGATGGATCTCTTGAAAAAAATTATGATGACACTCTAAGATAGGTCATGGGGCACAAAAATTTTGCTTATGGATGATGATGTTCATATCCCATCTATAATAAAGAATGATAGTCCTAATGAGAATTAATTTATACTTGGAAAAGAAGAGAGTCTTCATGATCATTAACATCAAGAAAGGTGGATGATATGTGGTAACAAATTAATACTATAGTGCATAAGTTTGAGGTAAGTAGGTTTGTAACTCTTCAAAAGGAATAAAGACCTAATGATGAGGTCAATCATGTATCTAATGATCATAAGGAAGAGTGTGGGGTCTCTACGAAGTAGAAAATAGCTGTGGTAGACCATGTAGTGTTTAGTAAACATGAAGATAGCCCTGATGATTCCCATCAATAGACATATCATGATTCAAATAAATTTGAATTTGGGAAAGGTATCATGACTCCCAATTATCAAATTAAGGAGTGCCAAGTGGACATGATAAAGATCAAGAAAGATGAAAAGTCAAACAAATTGTTATATCTATTTTTCATACCCCTACATTTTTCTAAAACTTATACTCCTACCTACCATAGTTATGACCTAGTCATAAAATCTATAACTGCAGTCAAGGACCTAAGTCAATTAGTAGTATTATGAATACACATATTTTTAATTAAATAATTTTATAATTATTTTTTTTATGAATTCACATTTATATTACATTAGTTTTGAAAATAATTAATGGTTAATGAACAAAATTAGCAAATATATGTATCATTATCAAATGTTGTTTTTTAGTCATGAGTTTTGATGGATAAAGTTCATCAGATTGCATTTAATTAAAGGGATTTATATATTGCTTTCAATTTAAAATTGACAAATGATCAATATTGTTTCATCAAAATTGAAGTCATTTTATTGTTTGTCATGACGGTTTTTATTTATCTTCATTCAAAAATCCAATTACAAGTGTGAATATTGACATTATATATAGTTGTGTCATAAATAGAATTTGGTTTAATATTTAAAAGTAAGATATTATAATCCTAAATATTATCAATTATCTTAAGTGATTATAATTTTCTAATCTAAACACCATTCTATGGTAAGGTGGTGGACCTAACAAGGAATTTAAAATAGTCATGGTGATTGTTTTATTTTGAAGGTCAATTGGAAATTAAATTATATTTAATATGAATAACTCAAGGATCATTTTATTAAATATTTGATAGAAATTTGATAAGATAGAAGTTTAAATGACAAGTTGATAGTCTAGTTGGCAAGTTGGTTTAATGCTAAGTGCATTGGATGTTTTGAAATCTTGATTAAATAAAAGGTGGTTTAAATTTTTTAATGAAGATAGTACATGCCTTGGTTTACATGATTTAGTGGGAATTTTAGCATAGAATTTGGTCATGACTAAGTTTTAAAACCATGCTAAACAAGTTAGTAGTTGTTTAATAATATACCCCGAATTGAGAAACCAATGATATAAAGGCACATAGATATAAGTAGTTAATGTGTGGGTTTTGGTTACAAATAGGTTAGTTTTCATTTTGATAGTGGTATGAGATTTTGATGATAAAAGTGTTTTTGTTGTTTTTAATCTGTTCATCCTTATTTTTGAGGTCATATATGGTGAATAATAAAGATTATCATTTATGAATAAATAGCTATTCAAACTGTATTTGGGGATGATTATGGAGATTATCTCATGAATATACAAAATTTTAGTTTTAGGAATTTAGTTTTTTATTTTCGTTATAGTGGTAATTCTGGTTATATTAGTTTTATTTTTGAAATTATGGTTTCATAAATGCTTGAAGTTTGTCATAAGAATGAGTTTGAAAGTGGCTTTTTTTTGGGTATAGTGTGAATAAATTATTTTATTGAAAGTTTTTATATATAGAATTTAATGGCATGCAATATATATGATTATCCAAAATACATTTTTTGGGTTTTATTTTCAAAGTCAAATGGAAAGAGAAACAAGAAAATAGTCAATAGTTTTGAAAGTTGTGGTAAAGTTATTATTTGAAACATCATTTAGAAAGCTTAAATATTGTAAATAGAATTTATATTGAAATTATCTTTTAGTTATTTTAGAGGTTATAAATTGGTTGTTAGTTTGATAAATACATGTACTTCATAATTTGTGAATAATATATATGTTGTATTTATGGATAATGCATTTATATAGTGAGATAATATGCTATTGGCTATGGTAGAATATGTGGAATAAATTTATGAAAATATACTTTTATATAATCATTATGAGTTTGATTTTGATCATTATATTGGTATATGATACAATAATAATTTGAAATCATATGAATGAAGTTAGTAATGATAGTTGAATCTTTGATTTATTCATTTTGCTGATATAATTAGAAATTTCATAAAGTGGCTAAAAGTTGAAAATATAGGAGTGCAGTGTTATTATAGGTTTTATAGTTGATATATTCATTATTTTTGAGTTTAGTAAAATAATGATGATCTAATTTTGAATATATATTTTGAAATGTATATATAATTCTAGGTTGCAATCAATTAGATTCAAATAAGAATAATAATAATAATAACCATTGGGAAAGGAATCATAACTCTAATGGTATGAATCAAAATACACCAAAAAGGCAATTTCTTATAGGAGGTTTTAGGGCTATATAGTTTTGCCCTAGATATGTAAGTAGAGGAGCTTGAATTTCTATTTATTTTAATGTCATTAACCTGATATTTTGGAATGTGTTGAATAATATGCCTTTTAATCCTCCTAATCATAGAGGCAATAGAGGTTTTCATAGTCATAGATTTTGAGCTAGATCCCATTCTCATAGTAGTTCTTTCCATCAGTTGAAAGCTAATCCTAATCAGTGCCTATTCAATCACCCAATTAGAAAAGAGTTAATGTTGTTAATGGGTCACCATAGTAGGTCAATGAGATAATCCATGCAAATAATTTTGTAAATATTGCATTACCATCTTGTTCTAGTGAGCCTACACCACTTCAAAGGATGTCTTTTACAAAATGAAAGGAGCTTAGTTTGGAAAAACCTCTTGGTGTCATACATCCATCCACTTCAAGGAAGCATTCAAATAGTCAAAATGAATCAGATACTTCAATAGAAATCAAAGTTGTGAAACAAATTAAATTGGAGATATATGATTCTGAGAGTGATTTAGGTACAAAGTTGGTTTAGTTTCTTGTAGTTTAATAAAATTTTTAATGAAAAAGAAGAACCAATGATAGAGGTTCTATCTGATTTTGATAACTCTTGATTATCAAAAAGATATAATTTTATGTCAAACTTAAACTTTAAGATGATAAAACTTAGCACTTTTCAAATTTTGATACATTAATGATATTTTAGAGTGAAAAAAAACTTATATATATATATATATATATATATATATATAAATATATAATGTCAAACTTGAACTTTAAGTTGATAAAACTTAGCATGTTTCAGATTTTGATACATTAATGATATTTTAGAGTGAAAACAGACTTTAATTTTGATACACACACACACACACACACACACACACACACACACACACACACATATATATATATATTGGGGATTATATGTATAATGGAATTAATATAGATAATAATATTATTTAACTTTGAATTATCCTATTGTTTATTGAAATAATATTATTCTTATTATTATTAGTTGATTAAAGGGTCTCCACTCATTAGTAAATATTTAGTATATTTTCAAATTATTGATCTGTTAAGACTTTTTATGTCTTAAATAAATCTTAACTTATAACTGTCAATATTAACTAACTTTTAAAAGTCAATTATTTTAAGTTAAAAAGTAACTAACTAAGGTTAGTTACAACTTATTTTTAAACCAACTTATAAGTATAAAAAGAGTTCAAAGATTCATTTAAAGAAGAGGAAAAATGCAGGTATTAAAGACTATTACATTCTAAAGTCAATCATTTATCTCTCTTCAATGTAATTTCTCTAAGATAGCATGAATTTCATAGATAGATCAATGGTAATCTCTTTGACGGTTGAGTATATTGCTTAGGCAATGTAGGTATATTCATTTTTATATTATCATTTATAATAGATTATCTGAAGTTGTCAAGTTTAACATCTTTCAATGATTGCTTCTTACAATCATATATGGAGAATCTAAGTATTCAACCCAAATAATGATGAAAAATTATTTGTTTGTGACATATTATTGATCTAATTAATTGTAAAAGTTATCTTTTAAAGATATTTTGTAAGAAAGATGTTTTTTTTTCAAATAAAATGATATTTTTTGATAAGATGACTATCTTTCATTGAGACTCACATGTTTTTATTTATATTGTATTTTATTTGACTTTGATTTCTAATTTAATTTAATTTGATTTAATTTAATTTTTAATTGATCTAATTTATTTTTTGTTTAGTGTAATGTTAATATTATTAGTTGTATTTATTTTATTGTTTGTTTCTAATTTCTTTTATTTATTAAGTTTCTTAGTTTAGTTAGGTATTAGATTAGTTTAGTTTTAGTTTTAGATTAGTTTAGGTTAGATTATTTAGGTTTTCTTAATTAAATTTGTTGTTTAATTACTTAGTTGTTTGATGTTATTAACTACATAATTTGTTTTGATCATTGAGTTATTTTTACATTTTTTATTATTTTTGAAGATATGCTTATAAACTAATTTATTTTCTTATCTTTATTTTACCTTTATACTTCTTTGTTTATTTTTTTGGTGTTTATTCAAAAGTCATAACATCAAAGCAAGATATTATTCTTAGAATATACTTTATTACTAAATCAGATTTCTTTCCTTCAAGAGATTGTCTTGTCCATAGGCTCTCTCTATCAAATAAGATTGATTACACATTCATATCTAAACTAATTTATTATTTGATAAGTAGATTATTAAATTATAATAAAATATGTTATATCCAATAGCCTATTTGTTATTTCTCAAAAAATTTAAAAAAATCCTCACATCTTTAAGGTTGTATTCAAACCTTTAGAACCTTACCATTAGACAAGTACGATTCTAACTTAACCTTCATAATAGGTAAAAATGTTGATTAGTTGATGGAACATTTTTTATCATCAATAAATTTGGTGACTTCATTGGGGATAAATTTCAAAAATATTATTTGTTTAAAGCTTTGTTTTCTTTTTGTTCATGGTACTTGAAGGACAAACTCATATTATTCAACTTATAATTGATATTGTTGATGATCAAGTTAATTTTTTTTAATTTAACTTGTTATGTATGGTATAATCATCTTCATAATCTTTAAGATATCATATAAGTGATAAATAAAGAACAACTTGTATAATTTTAGATATATTAGTATGCCAATATTACTCATGAAAATCAATATGTTTTAGATATAAATAGAAGAATTAAAGAAGATAAAGCAAGAGTTTTAGCTACTAATTATAGATCTAGAACTTATTTTCTTTCTGAATTTTATCTATTTGATGATTTGGTTATGCCCTATGAACCTATTAATAAAAAATTGCAATTAAATCAAACTAATCAGGTTCAAAAAAATTAACCAATTTAAGTAAAAGAGACTGTTGAAACTTTCAATGGAAGATCAAATAAATTTGAGACTATAAGATATGATTTGAGGTCTACAAGACAATGAAGATTAGGATGATCTCACTCAAAATGAAGTTGGTTTTGAAGATGAAGTACAACAAAAAATAACATTAAATCCATGGATTTATGAAAATTCACTTAACATTGGAAATCATCTAGGTAAGTTACCTTACCTTAAAGGATTAAATATACTTATATTTTTTGGAGTTTCTAGGGAATCTTGGGAAGATCATTTAGATGCATTTAAGTTAGTTTGTGTTACTCTTGTTATAACAAGTGAAAAGAATTGTTTAAGATTTTTTTCTTAAATACTTGAAGAGAAATCTATCAATCTTTTGTTACTTTACCTGCCAAAGCTATCATCACTTGAAAAAATATTGAAGATTGGCTAGAATTATCTTTGGGAAAAGCTAATGAAATTTAGACCTAGTTAATGATCTTGTAAATTTTTATTTTGATCCAAGTGAAACCATATATCATTCTATTACTAGATTTACTAAGTTACGTCAAAAGATTTTTTGTAATCTTAGACCTTCAAAAAAATTATGTAGACTTTACTTTTGTAGTGCTTTACCTTTGAAGTATAAAATGGCCTTAAAGGATAAAGACATTACATAATATGATTAAACTGTAACATTTTTTATTGAGTATGAAAATAAACTTAAATGTATTGGATTTAAGTATAGGTTTTCTACAAGTCTAAGTTTAGATAATGCAAAAATTTTAAAAGCCATTCAAAGTCTACAAAATAAACTAGTCATTGTTAAAAGACAATTAAATGATAAACCTTCTTCATATAATATAAATATTGTTTTAAATGAAAGTAAAAATAAAGAAGTTACTCATTAATACAATGTATATGAATTGGATCATGATCTAAATTCATGTATTGTTAAAAAATTTAAAAAAATTATTCAAGGGAAAGACAGTATATCTATTGATCTCGTTGATAACATAAACATGTGTGCTCTTGATGATCCATCAAAAAATGAAAGTGCTTATGTTGTTAATACCAAAAATAGATATTACAATTCTTATCAAAATAATAATGCAACAAATGAAGATTCTTCTTCTAAAGATAAAGGTAAATTAAATTAGAATAATTCTTTAAATAATTTATTTGATAATTTTTCTCAAAACATTTTTTTATCATCTGGTTATAATACTACTGAATATCAGAGTTATAAGCCTAAGAATTATACTTAGATTCAACAATTTGATGCTAAATATTATAATATAATTGATTATTTATCTAGAATTAAAGCTAATTTTTCATTATTACAAGCAACTAGCCTTGTAGGACAACTTGATAAAATTAATGAAGCTATTAAGAATCTAAATTTTAAAAATGATGTAGGCTTACAAGAAGATATTAATGAACAAACATCCTAATAAGGTAATTCTTAATTATATTATTATTTTTATGTTTCATTCAAAAATTTTAATAAATTAATTCATAATTATATCCTTGATACATGAGCTTTAAAGAATATAATACCTAAATTTATTACAAATCAATTAAGCATCTTTTACAAAATTGATAATAGGAAATTTATTATATTGATTCAAGACTAATTAAAATTTGTGGTAAGTTTCAAGATATAGTCATTAAAATTACTCAAGATGAAATAATTTGATGTATAACAAATGCCCAAATTTTAGACATTCTTATTGATTATGTTATGTTATTGGGAAGTAATTGGTTAAAAGCAATAAGTGCTTTTGTCAGAAAAGATATTACATGTGCTCACATAAGTAATAAGATTGCTTTTATAAAAATAGAGGATTGGTGTAGTACACCTATAGTATCATCTACATTTTTCACTATTTTATATATTGAAATAGGTATCAAAACTTATGAGATGATGAATTGGGATGAACTAAAAAATTAGCAAGAATAATTATTTGATTAAAACATTATATAGTTATTATATTTTGATGGAGTTTGTTGTCAACTAGGAAATGGTGTTAGAATTTTTTTAATCTCTCCTGTTAGTAAAATATTTCATTATGATTACAAATTATCATTTGAAAATACTAATAATACTACTAAATTTGAAGCATTATGTTCAGGTTTGGAAATTTTTATTAAGCTTAATATCAAACATTTAAAAGTCTTTGAAGATTTTGAATTAATTGTTAAACAAGTTTGGAAAGTTTACAAAACTAATCAAAATCATCTTCATCATTATACTCAAAAAGTTTGATCTATTATTAAACATTTTTAAGCTTTTAATATCACTCACATACTTAGAGGATATAACAATAGAGTTGATAAGCTTGTTATTTTTGCTTTAAATCCAACTCTAAGTGAGAGTGAACTAATCACAAACTTCTCTTTTTTTGAAAAATTTTGATGTAAAATTTTAGATTTGAATAATATTTGACATATTTTTGGTTGGAATGAAAACATAGATTAATTTATTAAAGGTAACTATTTTAATCATGATGATTGTGTATTAAATTGTGGATATTATCATAATTAAGTACCAATAAATTACCTACTAGTTTAGTAAGTTTGGAATCTATGTTTACACTCAATGATCAGCCCAAAATTGTTAGACTATAAGAACCTTCTAGGAAAATTATAGGTGAAACTACTCCTATTAATTTAGATATAGATGAGGCTCCTAAATATGTGTATTTAGGAATTCAAAGTACTGCTGGTGAATAAGTAAAATTCATTAAATTATGCAAAGAGTTCATTTATATGTTCACTTGGTATTATAAATGTCTTAAAGGTTATAATATTGATATTAATAAACATGATATACCTATAAAACCTTGTATTAAACCTATAATATAAAAAAATATATGAAGAATTAATCTTTTGTTAGAAGACATCATTAAGAAAGAGATGGATAAAATGATTGATGTTGGTGTTATTTTTCATGTAAAGTATTCTAAATGGGTAGCTAATTTAGTATCAATTAGAAAGAAAAATGATGGTATTCGTTAGAAATAAAAATAATGATATTAGATTATGTGTTAATTTTAGAAACTTGAATAAGGTTAGTATTAAAGATAATGTTTCCTTACCAATTATAAATCATATCTTACAACAAGTTGTAGGATCTATAATGATGTCATTATTAGATGGATTTTTGGTTATAATCAATTTTTTTTAAATCTTGAAGATAGACATAAAATACCTTTTACTAATTATATAGGGACTTTTGTTTATAATACAATGTCATAAAAATTAATGAATGTAGGAGCTGATTTACAAAGAACTATGCATATTGTATTTGATGACTTAATTGGCATTGTTATTTAGATTTATCTTGATGATGTCATTATTCTTTCAAAAAGATGTAAAAAGTGTTTAGATCATCTTCAAAAAGTTTTCAAAATATGTAAAAAGTAAAGTATTTATTTAAATCCAAGGAAATCAATTTTTATTATTATTGAACATATATTATTAAGACATCATTTTAAAATATAGCATTTCTATAGATTTTAAATGTATTAAATCCATTAAGGAATTACCTCCTTCTAAAGATCAATGTAATTTATGATCTTTTTTTGATAAAATTAATTTTGTTAAGAAATTCATATTAGATTTTGTTGATAAGTCTAATACTCTACAATTATTACTTTAAAAAGATAAATCTTATATTTGGGATGAAGGTGTTGATTTAATATTTAATAACATTAAATATCTTGCTATAAGTGATATAGTACTTGCTAAACTAGATTTAAATAAAGAATTCATCATTTATGTTAATGCTATCAAAAAATAAATTAGAGGTGCTATTACACAAGAATTTAAAAATAATGATGAAAAATCTATTGGTTATATGAGTCAAGTTTTAAAAGATGTTGAAATTAGGTACCCTCTTATTCATAAATTTGTTTTCTCATTAATTTCCTCTTTAATCAAATTTCATTATTTATTGATGGAAAATAAAGTTATAGTGCAATCTAACGTACCTATTTTATCTTATCTTTTGAAGCAACCAACCATTCAAAGAAAACATACAAAATTGATATTATGAATTTAAGAGTTTGATCATGAATTAAAAACTTCAAATACATTTAAAGGTAATGGCTTGGCAAAACATTTAGCTAAAAATGCTTCTTCAATTATTAATGTTTTTATCTTATCAGTTGATAATTGTTTGAAAGCAAAGCCTTGTTTAAAGACCATGAAAATATATGATTTTTTACAAAAAAATCAAATTTAGTTTTGAAATAAATGAATGAAATTATATGATTTTTGAAGATGATTGGTATCATGACTTAGTCTTTTATTTTCAAAATTAAGCTTATCCTGATAATTTTGATAAAAAACAAAGATGGTATTTATGTTTACAAGCTTTAAATTTGTATTTATTAGAAAATTTCCTATTTTATCAAAATAGAGATGATGTTATATTAAGGTGCCTTACACATGACTAAACCCAAAAATTTCTTAGATGTTGTCATGAAATAAATTTTGGTGGACATAATGCGACAAAAACCATTGCTTATAAGATTTTACGAGTAGGTTATTATTAGTCTACATTATTTCAATATGCTTATAATTTATTTCATTCTTGTATGGCATGCCAATTATTTTTTGGTAGAAATAAGTTACCTACAATGCCTTTAAATCTTATGATACCTGAAAAATATTCATGAAATAAGGTATTGATTTTATTTTAGATATACATATTCCTTCCTCATCTTTTCATAGATATATATTAAAAACAATAGATTATTTTACTAAATAGACTAAAGATAAATCCCTTAAAAGTTTTGTAACAAGTGAAGCAATTTCATTTCTAAAAAATTAGATTTTTTTAGATTTAGAGTTCCTTATAAAATCATATTAGATAAAGGTCCTTAGTTTATTTCAAATTAATTTCTAAAATTTTTGATAAAATATTTTATTATGTCTATTCATTCATCTAAATATTAATCTTAAGGTAATGGTCACACTGAGTCAACAAATAAAAATCTGATTTCAATCATGAAAAAGTTAGTTTGTAAAAATAAACAAAATTGGCATCTTAAATTTTTTGAAGCCTCATAAGCTAATAGAATTATTGTCAAGGTGGTAATTGGTTATTTATATTTTATTTTAGCATATAGATTTGAATCCACTTTACTAATAGAAATTTAGATTTTTTCAGTAAGAATTACTCTAAAATATGTTTCTGAAGATACTAATTTTATTGAGAAAATATTATATGATTTAATAGCTCTTGATGAATGAAAAGAAAAAAAATTATAAAAATTAGAAAGGTATAAACAAAAACTAAAAAAAAAAATTGATAAAAAATTTTTAATAAAAAATTCAAAGTTGGTGATTTAGTTTTAAATTGGGACAAAGCTTATGAATACCCTAGTAAACATCATAAATTTGATTCATTATAGCTTTGGTCCTTATCGTATTGTAATTGTAATTGAAAATAATGATTTTCACTTGAAAGATATTAATGGGAATTGGTTATGTTATTCAATTAACAACCATCATTTAAAATTATTTCACAATTAGCTTCCTTTGGATTTATTAGTTTCTTTTAGATTTATTTATTTCTTTTTTGTTTTTATTTCTTCTTTTCTTTTATGTCTTTTGTTTTTGTTTTTTTGTTCGCTTGCTTATTTCTTGTTATTTTTTTTCATTTTGAATTTGAAAGATCAATAAATGTTTCAAGTAGATGAGGTGTCTATGTTATGGAGGAAGAATGAAAAGATACTACAATACAACTATAAGTATCAGCTATTTTTAGATATAATTATTTATATGTTCATTTTTCTTTATACATGAATAATATTTATTGAATTATAACTAGTTGTTGAAGTAATACTTTATGTCTAGAAATTATATTAGAGGATATTGCATTTGTTATGTATCTATCTTGAACTTCCTTATTATACTATTTATTTTCTTTGTGCCACGTTAGTCGAACATCTCATCCTTTATTGAAATCATTATAAAGGGGTTCACACATAACTACTTGAGAAATGATTTACTTGGATCACACTCTCAATTTTTTTTTTTTAATAATAAGCAATTTGATTGATACTCAATTTCATATTCAAAACTGATTAGTAAGGTCATTAGTGTCATGCTTATTTTTCATACCCATATATTTTTCTAAAACTTATACTCCTACTTGTCATAGTGATGACCTAATTATAAAATCTAAAATTGTAGTCATGGATATAAGTTGATTATTAGTATTATGAATACACATGTTTTCAATTAAATTATTTGATAATTATTTTTTTATAAATTCACATTTATGTTATAGTGGTTTTGAAATATATTAATGATTGAATGAATAAAATTAGAAAATATATATATCATTATCAAATGTTGTTTTTCAATCATGATATTTGATAGATAGAGTTGATCAGATTGAATTTAATTAAAGGTATTTATATAGTGTTCTTAGTTTAAAATTGATAAATGATCATTATTATTTCATCAAAATTGAATGTATTTTATGGTTTGTCATGATGGTTTTTAGTTATCTTCATTCAAAAATTCAATCGCAAGTTTGAATATTGGAATTATACATAGATGTTTCATAAATGGAATTTTTTTTAATATTTAAACCTATTCTATTACAATCCTAAATATTATCAAAAATCCTAAGTGGTTCTAAGTTTATAATCTAAACACTATCCTATGGTAAGGTGGTAGATGCAACAAGGACTTTAAAATGGTCATGGAAATTTTTTATTTTGAAGTTCAATTGAGAATTAAACTATATTTAATATTGGTAACTTGAGGCTCATTTTATTAAATGTTTGATGAAAATTTGACAATCTAACATTTTAAATGACAAGTTGATAGTCTAGTTGGCAAGTTGGTTTAATGCTAATTGCGTCAGATGTTTCGAGATCCAAATAAAATCAAAAGTGGTTTAAAATTTTTAATGAAGGTGGTACATACCTTGATTTATGAAATTTAGTGAGTGTTTTAGTAAATAATTTGATCATGACTAAGTTTTAAATCTTTGCTAAACAAGTTAATAGTCAGATAATAGTATACCTCAAATTGAGAAACCAATGATATGAAGGCACATAGATAGAATTGTTTAATGTATGGGTTTTGGTTATAAATAGGTTGTTTTCATTTGGTAGTAATTTTCTCAAATCTTTTAGTGGAAGCTATACTATGCTAGGATAATTTGGAGTTATAGACACAACGTTAACAGGGACACCATTGTTAAAAATGAATAGTTATGAAAGAGATAATTGTAATTTATGTTTGCACATGGAAAGAATTATAGTTTTGAGTTTGCATGATATTTTGATAATTTCATATAAGATAAATTATCTATTTAAATCCTATTACAAGCATTATTTTAGAAGTTTTGGTGATAAGATTAGTTGGAAAAGATTTATTTTCTTGGAAAATCAGTTATCTTTTTGGGTTTATCATATTATTATATGGTAAGAGATTTTGATGATAAAAGTGTTTTTATTGTTCTTTTTAATCTATTCATCCCTATTTTTGAGGTAAAATATGATTAATAATAAATATTATCATTTATAAAACAATATATATTCAAACTATATTTGGGGATGATTATGGAGATTATCTCACGAATATGCAAAATTATGGTTTTAGGTTTTCAGTTTGTTATTTTCATTATAGTGGTAATTCTAGGTATACAATTTGATTTTCAAAATTATGGTTTTATAAATTCATGAAGTTTGGCATAAGAATGAGTTAGAAATTAGTTTTTTCTAGGTATAGTGTGAATAAATTATTTTGATGAAAGATATACATAATGTAGTGTCATGCAATATATATGATTCTCCAAAATACATTTTTTAAGTTTTATTTTCAAAGTAATAAATGGAAAGAGTAGTAAGAAAATAGTCAATAGTTTTGAAAGTCATGGTAAATTTATTGTTCAAAACTACATTTCAAAAGCTTAAATATTATAAACAAAATTTTTGTTAAAATTATCTTTTAGTTCTTTCAAAGGTTATAAATTTGTTGTCAGTTTGATAAATACATGTAGTTCATAATTTGTGGATAATATATATGTTGTATATATAGAGATTGCATTTATATAGTGAGATAGGATGTTATTAGGTATGGCAAAATATGTTGAATGAAATTATGAGAATATAATTTTATATAATCATTATGAGTTCAAGTCTGAGCATTATATTGATACATGATACAGTTAGAATTTGAAATCATATGAATGTAGTAATGATAGTTTAATCTTTGATTTGTTTATTTTGTTGATATAATTAAAAATTTCATAAAGTGGATGAAAATTGAAAATATAGGTGTAGTTTTATTATTGGTTCTATACTTGATATATTCATTTTTTTTATCTCAATCAAATAATGAAGAGTAGATTTTGAATATATATTTTAAGCTGTATATAGAATGTCAGATTGGGATCAATTAGATTCAAATAAAAATATTAATAATAAAAATTAGGAAACCAGTTATAAATTTAGTATTATTAATCAAAATGCACTTGATAGGCAATTTACTATAGGAGGTTTTATGGCTAGATAGTTTGACCCTAGATATGCAAGTAGAGGACCATAAATGTCCATTCCTTTTTGATACCACTAACCCAACATTTTAGAATGTGTTAAATAATTTATATTTTAATTTTTATACTCATAGAGGCAATAGAGCTTTTTATGGTCATAGATTCATAGCTAAATATCATTATCATAGTAGCTCTTCCCATCAGTTGCAATCTAATCCTAATCAATTATCTATCCAGTCACCTAGTTAAGAAAGAGATAATATTTTTAATGAGCCACCACAGTAGGCTATTAAACTAATACATGCAAATATATTTGTAAATCTTTCATTTCCATATTATTCTAGTGAGCCTACACCATTTTAATAGATGCATATTACATAATACAAGAAGCTCAATTTGGAAAAAAAACTCTTGTTATCATACATCCATCTACTTCAAGGAAGCATTCAAATATTCAAGATGAATTAGATGCTCCAACAAAAATTAGATTTATGAAATGAGTTAAATTAGAGATAGATAATGTTGAGAGTGATTAGGGTTCAAAATTTGCTTAGTTTTTTGTAGTTCAAATGGAGTATAATGAATGTTTTAATGAAAAAGAAGAACCAGTGATAGAGGTTCTATTTGATTCTGATGACTCTTGATTATAAAAAAGAGAATTTTATTTCAAAGTTGAACTTTAAGTTGATAAAACCTAGTACATTTCATATCTTTATACTTTAATGATTTTTTGAAGTGTAAACAGACACACACACACACACACACACACACACATTCTCTAGTATTTTGAATTATATGCATAATAGAATCAATATAGATAAGAATATCATTTAAATTTTAATTATCTTATTATTTATTGAAATGATGTTATTATTATTATTATTAGTTGATTAAAGGGTCCCCAACCATTAGATAATACCTTGTCTATTTTAAATTTATTGATATCTTAAGACTTTTGAAATCTTAAATAAATCTTAACTTATGACTACCAATATTAATTGATTTTTAAAATTCAATTATTTTAAGTTAACATATAACTAATTAAGGTTAGTTACAAATTATTTTTAAACTAACTTGGAAGTATAAAAAGAGATCAATGTTTCATTTGAAGACGAGGAACAACATAGGTATTGAAGACTATTACATTTTAAAGTCAATCATATATCTCTCTTCTATGTAATTTCTCTAAGACAACATGACTTTTGTGGATAGATCAATGGTAATTTCTTAGATGGTTGAGTATATTACTTATGAAATGTATGTATATCTAGTTTTATATTATTATTTATAATAGATTATCTAAAGTTGTCAAGTTTAACATCTTTTGATGATTGCTTCTTGTAGTTTTATGTGCAGAATCTGAGTATTCAACCTGAATAATGATGAAAACTTCATTGTTTATGATATATTATTGATCTAATTGATTGTAAAAGTTATTTTGATCTATTTTTATAAGACAAATCTCTTTTGTTAAGACTTGCATATTTTTATTTATATTGTATTTTATTTGACTTTGACATCTAATTTCTTTTTTGTTTAGTGTAATTTTAATATTATTAGTTCTATTAATTTTATTTTTTATTTTCTATTTATTATCTTAGTTTAGTTAAGTATTAGATTAGTTTAGGTTAGATTATTTAGGTTTTATTAATTATGTTTGTTATTTAATTATTTAGTTGTTTGATGCTATTGTCTACATCTTTTCTTTTGATTATTGAGTTATTTTTACATTTTATTATTATTATTGAATATATGCTTATAAACTAATTTATTTTATTATTTGTACTTTTTTGTTTATTGTATTGGTGTTTACTTAGAATTCATAACAAAACAATATATTATTCTAAAAATATTTTTTATTACTAAATCAAATTTTTTTCTTCAGGAGATTGTCTTATTCATAGGCTCTCTCTATCATATATGATTGATTAAATATTCATATCTAAATCAATTCCTTATTTGATAAGTAGATTTATAAATTATAATGGAATATTTTATATCCAATATCCTATTTGTTATTTCCTAGAATATTTGAAAAACCCCTCACGTCTTTAGAATCCTATGTGAATCTTTAGAACCTTACCATTAGACTAGTATGATTCCAACTTAAACTTCTCAATAGACAAAAGGGTTGATCAGTTGATGGAACATTTTTCATCATCAACACAAACCTATAAGATAACTAGATGGAGTGTTCATGAGATTTCCAACTGATACACTTGCATTTAGCAGAAGCTCCAAAAATGATAATTCATTTGAATACCTCCATAACCAAGTTTTCATTGACAAACATTTATTCTATGATGGTTTGTTTTCATGGATTAACAATGATTCTAGAAGCATTATATTTGACCTTTATTGAAGCAATGAATAATTTATTCTTCACCTTAATTTTTTTGAGGTCTTGTATCTATTAGGATACATGTGGTTTTCCAAGTGTTGGGTACATTGTTTGGTGTGAGTTGTTTGTATATTTTACCTAAAAGCTTAGAGAGCACATGTGTGTGTGTGTGTGTGTGTGTGTGTGTGTGTTGTGTGTGTGTCTTTATTTATTTTTGTGTTTGGTGTGAGTTTTGAGTCTTTTCAAAGGTACATCAGTGTCAATTTTAGTATATGAGTGACTCCATTACCCAATGGGAGGAGAAAGTAACTAGTCTTTAGCATAGCAAGCATGCTACCCTTACAAATCATCAAAATGTTGACAAATTTTTTACCCTAGATCAAATTGGGTTAATACCCATACATTTTAAAACTTTTCATAATGTCTTATAGGTTTTAAAATGGTCACCATGGTACAAAATGATGTCAAGTCACACCTTTTAGGGTCATAAAATATGTTCTAGCCTTTGTCATAGTTGTCCATGTGTCTTAATGTCTTGTTATGCCACCTTTTGGGTCATTTTAAGGAATTGTATGATTTTTCAAAAAAAAATGTTTCAAGAAGTAAGATAATGTACTATATATTAGATAATGTTAGAGAAAGCCTTTGAAACTAAAATGTTGTAAGTTTAATGTAAAAGAAGAAGATCACCTACAAAAAGTTAGTTTCAAGCATTATACAGATGGAGGTGACTCATATATAGGTGTAAAATACTCTAGGAAGGTGTTTTGAGATCCCCAAAGGTCATTTCCAAGATCAAGAGGCTTCATTGGATCCAAAATTAACAAAAAACTAATTTTTCTATGATATTGCTCTCTTGGATAGATCAAAACAGGTCAATGATTTTCATTTGGTATAAATAAGAGAAGAGGAGATAGAGTGAGTTAACATCATGTATGTTAAGGGTCCCTGTGATCTTCCATTTCATGGTCATAATTCTAAGATTTATAGCCTATTCTTTATGAAAAATCATTAAGATTGTTAGTACCTCCAAATTCCCTATACAATCCAAATAACTCAAGTTTTTTTAATCTAGTTGCACCATGGAGATTGGTTTGTGTGAATCAAATAATGTATGTAGACTTGAAAAACATATACACCATGTCAAGTTGATTTTAACTTGGTTTTGGCACATGTGGGCATAGAAGGTAAGGAAAATCATCTAATTATGCTAGAAGTAAATATTAATGGTTTATAGAATAGTGTTTGATAGTTTCAGAGTTCATCTTTTTGTGAGTGACTTTAGGTCAAGAGTAACACACTTGTTTTTAACCCTTCAAAGAATGGTTTTTAATAATATCTAGTGAAGGTTTGTATTATAAAGGACCATGGATGTAATGTAAGGTCTAAGACACTTGATATAGTCAAGTAGCCTAGAAATAGACACCTATAGGTTTATACTAGAAACCTAGTTATGTCCAAACCTAAAAGAGGTACCAAAAGATATTTGGAATAATTTGAGCCTATATTTTCATCTCAAATAAATTCATGGACCAGGAGAAGATCACTATGTGAGTGGTGAGACCATTACCTATCTTCAAACCTAGATGGAAAAGTGTAAAGTTAAAGAAATTTGAAAATGATAAAGTTACCTTAAATTATCTCAAAAGAGATTATACTCCACATAGTGTCATTTCATGGTGAGTGTCTATAAGGTTTAAGTGAGCATAATAGCTTCATTGTTGTAGCCTAGGCCTAAGGGTAACATCTTAACACAAGAAGAGATTATTAGTTCAAGAGAAGATGATGGTATAATGGGTGTTCAACTTAGTAAAAATATTGATGGAAACACTCAGAGAATTATTGTACCATTATTCCAAAATGGACCTAGAGCAATACAACTTAAACCTCTATAGTGCATTGATAGTAAAGGGGTAAAAACATGGTCTCAACGTATAAATGAGCCCATTCAATAATGATATGATCCTAGTGACTTGAGGAGAAACCAAAATTTGTGAGTTATAGTGCTTATACATGTATAATCATCTACAAAAGTCCTTTGATTTCCCTAATTTCCACCTAAAGTTTGAGTCAGAAGATAGACTAGCCTAAGTTAATGAAGGATATAGGTTTAGAATGTAGGCATACGTATAATATGAATATGATTACTTATAAATGAATTTAAAACTAATAATATAACACTTTAATTTGATTCCTATAATTAAGTATGAATAGAGACACTCATAGCTAAAGTTTTTTAAGCCTTATCAATACCTTACACATAGTCACATGCCTAGAATCTAGTCTTAAGAACTTAAGATATTGAGGGATCTATAAGCATGGTCAGGATTTGAAAATTGGTATAATGGGTAATAATGGGTTTAAAGGGATTCATATGGTATATTTTAATTCAAAATAATAGGGTAAGTGTTCACTATTTTGTCCCAGATCTGAGACACTCCAAAAGCAGTTCAACTTGTAGACCTAGTATATTAATGAGAAAAAGATGAATGACAAAGTTATAAGACAATATGAGATGATGTCTAGGGTTTATTTAGATATTAATAAAGGTTTAAAAACTCCTAAAATCATTTTAACCACTTATAAGTAACCACATACTCAAAAAACCTAGTCTATGCCTATGAGGCCTAAAAATGGACATGAACGTCATGGATTCTAATCACACTCCTATGGTCATGTGATGTACCTATGTAATTTGAGGGAATTAATAAGATATTTTATGGTTTATGAGACTCAATTTTTTATATAACAACTTAGACTAATAATTTTTGGCCTCAATTTGTGTTAGGGGTGTTCAGAATGCAAACTAGTTACTTGATAACCAATTTATTTCACTCACACCTATACAAACAAGATGCATGTGGTCTCAAACACTTAGATATGATTTATGTAGGTCATGAAATTAAAATAAATTATATTTTTTTCAATGTTAGGGGCCTAACATTTATGAACCATTGCTAAGAACCTAATGACCTAAAACCCTCCTAAAACCCTCATAAGAACCCGATGAGGAAAAGATGAATATAAATGAATCTATAAGGGTAAAATTGACTTGGAAATTTATTTTTATCTAATTTTTTCTCTCTCAATATCCCTACCACTCAATTATTTTATACCATCACATATACAAATAGGTCAAATTCTATGTTTTCTACAAGAATTGAGGTGATTTGAAGGTGCAAAAGGGAATAGATGAATGAAAACCATGGTAAAAGGTATTTACATATGTGTTATGGCTCCTCAAGCCCCATTATCACCTTATTCATACATGAATATTCCTGTGTTAAACTAATTGTTGAAGGTAGTCTTGGATATAACAATGATAAGTAAGGTGACTATCAAGATTGTGTGAAGTGTTATTTTGAGTTTTCTTGGGGCCTATATGATATAATAGAAGATAAAGATGTTATATTAATGTATTTCAAATCTATTTAATGAAATATTTTGAGCTTATTGTTAATTATTGAAGTTATACCGTCAATGAATCAGACCTTTCATCTATCATGAAGGTCAAATTGAAATCATGTCAGTCTAATCATGGGGGATCTAAAGTTTTATCTAGGATCCTAAAGGCATGAGGAGTTTTTTTTAATAAATTATGGGAAATAGTCAACAAGTTATCAAGATAAATTATTACATTATAATAATCATAAATCCATTTACTAAATCATGAATTAGCTAAGATAAGAATCTATAATCTATTCTATTTGATAGAAAAAACTTCAGTTAGATAATCTCTTAAAAATAGAAATTTGATTCTATAATATATATATATATATGTATCCAGATAATATCTTTGCTTCTTGATTGCAATGTTCTAAAGAAACCCTAAAATAGAAGAGATAGATCAATGAAAGAGAAAAGACAAAACATGGAAATGAAAGAGCAAGAAAACTAATGACAAATAAACTAAGAAAAGAAAAAGAAAGACAAATAACTAATCCTAAATAAAAGATGAATAAACTATTAAGGACAATGAACTTAGAAAATAATTTAATCAAGATAATATTCTAAACAAAGCCAACTAAAAGATAACAAAAGAGTAAAGATCAAACTATATCTAAAGGAAAACTAATTAAGTAACTATCAAACTTAGAAAAATAGAGGAAGTTAATTTATAGATTAAAGCAAACATAGAATATATTTAAAATATATCTAAAATAAGATAAACTAAAATACCTAAGCTATGAAAATAGATAACAAATGATTAAAAGATTATTAAACTAATTCCAAAGTTTAAAAGATGAAAATCTACATATTTAAAAGATATTGATCTATAACTATCAAAATAGAGAAAAGAACAAGCCTAAAATAAGAACTAATAATAAAGAGACAAACTAATCTAAAATAATTAAAATACAAAACAACTATACATTAAAACTGTATTAAAATCTAACCAATACAAAAATAAAAAATCAAATTTACAAGAAATCTGAAAGATTTTATTATATTAGAGTTAGAGTCAAATAATTACAAAAGATGTGTGAGTCTCACAAGGATAGTCATCTTAACAAAAAAGATAAACTTATTGAGGAAACCAACATCCTTTCTCTACAAAAACTTGAATGATAACTTTATAATCAAAATAGAAAACAACTATACATTAAAACTATATTAAAAGATAACCAATATACAAATAAAAAATCAAATTTAAAAGAAATCTGAAAGATTTGATTATATTAGAGTTAGAGTCAAATAATTACAAAAGATGTGTGAGTCTCAAAAAGACAGTCATCTTAACAAAAAAGATAAACTTATTGAGGAAACCAACATCCTTTCTCTACAAAAACCTGAATGATAACTTTATAATTAGAATAGATCAATGAAATGTCACAAAATAGTGAAATGATCATCATTATTCAGGTTGAATACGTAAAATATATGCATAAGAATACAAATACCAATCATCAAAAGATATTAAGCTTAGAAAACTTTAGATAATCAATAATAAATGATAAATAAAAGTAGATATACTTGTGCTTCATAAGCAATTACTCAACCACAAGATAAAGTACTATTCCGTATATCTACAAAAGTTGTACTTTTTCAGAGAAGTTACATAGAAAGAAGAGATAAATGATTGACTTCAAAAAATACTTTAATATTGAATACCTATTGTGCTTCTATCTTCAAATGAGGCCTTGATCTCTTCTTATACTTTCAACTTAGTTGTAAAATAAGTTATAACGAACTTTAGTTAGTTATTAGTTAATGATAACTAATTGAATTTTAACAAAGTCAATTAATTATAAACTAAAATTGGTTAAGGACAGATTCAATTAAGACTTAAACAATCTTAATTTGATCAAGATATTTAAAAAATAATAGACCTAGGTACTAATCTTAATGGGTGGGGACCCATATTAATTAATAATATAATAGAATAGATATTAAATCATAAAATAAATAATTCAAAATTGATAAATTTAATTCACATTAATCCATATGCAAATTAATTAACTTAAGCATATATAATTATGTTATAATTCCAAAAAGAATGTATTCACAAAAATTATCAATATTTATCAAACCCTGAAAATCAAAATGTTAAAATGAAATATCAAGTTTTACCATGAAAGTTCATCACTAAATAGAAATTATCCTTTGGATAACCAACAGTCATCTACATCTGACAACACTTCAATCACTTGTTTGTCTTGTTTATAAAGATAAACATTGTATTCCATCTCAGTAGTAGGAAATGGTACCAATTTAGTTCCCAAATCAATCATGTTGTCATCAATTTGAAACTTAATTCCTTTCAACAATCTAACTTCCCTTGGTGTTTCTAGGTTAGAATCAGCTCTCTTTTTTGTATTCCTCTTTTCTATATTATGAGGTAGAATATCTATGGTTTTACTTCTGCTAGCATAACCCTAGATCCCCAAATTCAATCTCTTAGACTTTAAGAGAGGCTCATTATGGGCACCAAATAGATTAAACTTTCTACATTTTCCAGTAGGATATACATGAGAAGGGGAAGGTATATTAGAAGGAATGGTGATCTTCCTAAGATCTTTAGCATGGTATATTTCTACTTCAAGCTATGTGGATTGGTTAGTAGGCAAAGAATCATCAATTGATTCACCTCTAAAATTAGGGGGATACAAAGGCAAATGTCGAGGATTATGCTCTAAATGGTGGGATGAATTACTTTGGGAAGGTGTATAGATTCTAAACCTATGACCATGGAAACCCCTATAACCTCTATAACATCTATTGGTTGCATTAATAATCAAATTAATTAGAATATCCTAAAATTTAGGATCATAAACATCAAAGTGAATTTTCATTCTTGTCCCTTTATGAAATCTAGGTCCAAAACATCCTACATGAAATCCAGCTCTATAAAAACCTCTACTAGAATTTGATTGCCTAACTCCTCTATTTGAATTCTTTCCCCATCCTCTATCATCATTACTTTATATTTTCTGGTCCCACCCAAACATAGTGATCAATCTGAAGCACAACATTAAAAAAACCTAAGATTAGGAGACAAGTGACCAAGAAATAAATTGCAAACTATAATAATCCAACAAATGAACTAAAGCTACATTATGATTGAAATATATCACAATTTATCTAAATCCAAATTTGTATTAATCCTCATAAATAAAATATAAGATTTTGATATCAACTTTAAAATATCAAATAATTTTAATCTTAATATCCATTTTCAAAGAAAATCTTAAGACTTCAATATTGAGATTAAACTTCAAATAAAATCTCATGTCTTTCAAATTATCTTTGTATCAATTTAAAAGTATCCACATACAATTATAAGGATTCATTCCATTATCATTTTCAACATAACTAACTGATTTAATTCATAATTTCACATAACAATTATAATTTCCAACACTATTAATCACATTTTATACACTAAAACTAGACATCTGGAAACAAAATTTCTAGTAATAGGTTTAAACCAAAATGAGACCAAAAATCCCTATGACTTCATAGACTCTAATATTTTTAGAAAACACACTCATGAATCATGATTAATTCTTAGTACTTCAAAACATAGAACAATTGTAACTTATTTATGTCAAAAATTCCCATGTATGCAAGTATCATGTTTTCAATATAAAGCAATTGATTTTCCAAAATATAAAACAAAACTAAATGGCATATGCTTAGGATGAAAAACCCTAACTCGCACCACATTGAAACTAAAATCAATGTATATTGTAGCCTATCATCTCTACATGACCAAACTAACTTATTCATCTGTGTGTGTGTGTGTGTGTGTGTGTGTGTGTGTGTGTGTGTGTGTGTGTGTGTGTGTGTGTGTGTGTGTGTGTGTGTGTGTGTGTGTGTGTGTGTGTGTGTGTGTGTGTGTGTGTGTGTGTGTGTGTGTGTGTGTGTTGATAACTTTAACAAATGATTTGTAAAAATAAATAACCACATATGTAACTAAAACATGAGAACTAAATTTATTCAATATTTTATAGGGTCCATACCATCACTATTTTAACTAAAAGATGTTTTCATACCCAATTATACAATAACACTCCAAAAACTAGAATAAACAATTGGTGCATGGTGACAACTAAGAAATATTTTAAGACTTTCCAATATTTTTACAAATCTATGTAACACTATCATCAAATTTAACTCAAATGAAATTAACAAAACATTTAAAACATTTACACACTAGAGAGTTACCCAAGCATATGTAAGTGACCCTTAAAATCCTAGGTTTCAAACATGTTTCAAAAATCATTGAAATCCTTGACATATCACATGAAACCAAGCTAAGAAATTTCTTAATTTATTCTATACTTAGTTTTGAAAAGAAAGATAGATTTGTCTTTTCATTTACCCAAAATATACAAGTGACCCTTCATACTGAGATTGACAAACATGCACCACTATCATAACTAAATAATCTTTGAAACAATTTTATGAAAGAGTCGCATGAAGATATAAAAAACCTACACTTTGTATTTTTACATTTAACTAAACCAAAGGTTATCATTCATTTATTTCTCAAAAAGGATTTATATTTCCATGTACATAATCATATTATTTCATGCATAGAAAAATAATATCCCCAAAACTTCAAAGAAACCATTTTAACATTCCAAAGAGATTACATGCAAATAAAATTATATATTTTCTATATTATTATTCACATTTCACCATTAAAACCAAACAAAAAGTACTAATATCTTTCATTCACATACATACAAAACTATTCTTTCACTAAAATTGTAATTTTATCACAAATGCCTCCATATTTCTAAAGAAACTAATCATAACTCATAAAAACATACTTGGTGTCACTTTCCCAAAAATATCTTGACTATCAACCTCCAAAATATCCACATGGTCCCAAGGAGATAGACCTTTGCTCTTACAGAAGATCTTTGTGAAAATGACCAAAGATCAAGAAAAAAACTTATATCTGCCTAACCTTCACCGTAACCATCCAATTAATGTATTATTTTTCCATTATCTCAAACTTATAATCATGTACTTTATCAACATCTCTAAATTATATGTCGATCTAATTAGACTTAGCAATGACTATCCTTCACACTAATTTCTTTACTAAGCTTCATTATTTGAGGAGGTTAGTTAGTCATTAATTCCCATATACCACCACATCCTCATCTTGATCTTGAAGAGTCAAGATTGTGATTTTTTATTTAACACCCATGTCAACTCAGGTGCCATGATGAATTGAAATTCCAGCCAGACCCCAAGTGTACTCAATCAAAAATGCATTCAAATATTTCATGATGAAATTTAAGGACCACAACACTTAGTGAATTAGACTAGCTCCATGATGAATATTATAGAATATAAATACCCATATCCTAGCCTCATGATTATGAATTATGTCATGAATGCTAAGATATACTTCTTTAGACTTAAGCAATTTTGAATGTGAATGCAAAATTTTAAAATCTATAATAAATCCTTATAACATTATTATTTTGTTTCATGCATAACCCTAAGGTTGATAGCCAACTTATAAGTCCATGCCCAATGAAGTATGAAGAAATGGTGTATATGTCTTGATATTATATTCACCAATATTGAACACTTATTCAAATATTAAGGCAATTAAGACTTAGAATATCGAATAGATAATCATAAAAGGAACAAGGTTGCAAGATAAATGAAATAGCAATGACAATATTGCTAAACCAACAATAGTGAATGAAATTGAACCATACATGATATTGTATATCTTCATAATAGCTTTTGAATGTATCAATTTCAAATGCAATGTTTTGAAATATGCCATCTAACCATAATTTATCATGAAGCATGAATCAAATCAACTAATGAATATCAAAACATCTCCATAAATCAAAATAAATGGTTGAAAACTAAAAGTCGATGTATCAACTAAAACTATCAAAATTAAACTAAATATGAATAGCAAAAAAACTTATCACATCTATAACTATATATGAATATTTTATTCATTAATCCACCATTATTTTATAAACCACATAAAACATAAATAAAATTTTATTAATAAATCATTACTATTTCATAATAAAAAAATGCATCTAAAAATACTATCAATCAATAGGGTCCCTAACACATTTTTCGGCTTTATGATAGAGTCATCTCTATGGTAGCAAGTATAGATTTTTGAAAAAAAATAGGGGGATATATAAAATAGGAATAACACATAATAAGGTCACCCTAGGGACAAGTGTGAGAGATTAGGACTAGAGGGATAGTGAGTAGCTATAAGGAAGTGAACAACAACTAGAAAAGAGAAGATCATCAGTTGGAAGGGTGCATAATAACCTAAACCAATCATGTTTTCACTTTCTCAAGTTAGTATACATGTGTTAATTATTGATAAGTTCTGTCATTGATGTCAAATTTGATTTCATTGATGTTAAGGTGATTCTTTTGAAGATGCATGATGAGTGGTCTTTGAGGTATGAGATTGAGTACTTGATGTGAGAAGTAAGCCATGTGACAAGAGAAAATTTGAAGGAAACCTAAGCCATTGATGTCAAGGTGCATCTAGTGAAGATACATGGTGAGTTGTCTTTAAGGTATGAGCTTATGTGCTTGATGTGACAAAGAATCCATATGCCAAGAGAGAATTTGTAGACAACCTAATGTCTTTTTATTGAGAGAGAATGTGAAGGAAACTTAATGAATATTCTATTGGTTAGTTTCAAGGTTATTTTAGTGGTGTGATATTTATGTATGAATAATATTCTTATTTGATATCATCATTTAGGCAATCATGTTTGAGTACTAGTCCTTGAGTACAAGGTGCTTTGAGAAACCTATTAATAGCACTAGTCATGGCATGCAAAGTCTTGGTAAGAAGGTTTGAGCATGGTTACTTGGTCATATGGACAAAAAAAGTCATAAAAGACTTATGAGGTTTCATTAACATGTATGTGAGGCATTGGATCACTCATGACAGTCTCAGCGTGAGCCTACATGGGTAGGACCTCCAAACCTGGTCTACACCGAGACCATTTTTGGACCCTACCTGGTATAATGAAGTATCATGATATATTTTAAATTAATATGAAGGATGTATGACACTATTAACTCATGAGATTTTTTTCTTGAGTATGTGAGTGAGGTGTTGAGAGCATGTAAGAAGACATAAAGGACATATCAAGGCCTAGTGAGGTATGAAGACTATGGTATAGAGAGAGTGTAAGCCTAATGGAGTATTAGGATTATTTTATAAGGAAAATGTGAGTATGTGAGAATTGACCTATGTGTTTCATGTTGTTTCAAATATGTTAACCAAGTTACAAGTCAAAGTTTGAATGTTAATGCAAGAAAAAGTGTTTTGAGGTTTCTTGAGTGCACAAAATGAAGGGTTCTCAACTTGAAAAGGATTTTTTTGAGTTTTTTATATCATTAAACCTCTAAATTGGAATATAAGATATTAATGGTATATGGATAAAGGTCCTATATCAAAAATTCTAGGCATTATTCTTTAGATTAAGGGGCTATGCTTTATGAATGATTGTTAAGAGTGGATACATGTTTAAACCCTCCTATAACCCAAATAAGTAATTAATGTTTAATATATTGATAAAAATATATTATAATGGTCTCAAATTACTATTAAAACTATTGTATCTTGTATTAAAATCTCATATACACCTCTAGGTGTGATTGAGTTGTCAGATGTATGAGAATACCCTACAAGAGAGTGCCAATTTCTCATAGATTTGTTGTAACAGTCAGAATTGATCAAGTCAAAGTATAAAAATAATTTTATGGATAAGTTTGATAATTTTATTTCATTCCCATGAATTATTTTGGATAATTTTAATATATTAAGATTGATAAACCAGTCATCTAAGTTAGCCAATTGCTAATAGGCCTAATAGTGGAAATAGTTTGAAACCCAGGTAACAATGAGAATATGATTAAGGACATGATATCATGGAATAATGATGGACCCAAGTGAATGTATATTTTTTTCATGAATTTTAATACATTTTCATGTTTTTTATAAGTGTTGGAAGTTAGTTTTTATAGTGAAAATGTTGCTCACAAGATGACTTGTCAGGTTCAAATGAGATAATGAGATATAAGGCTATGAGTTTGGTCTACAGGACTAATATTTACATTTTAACATATTATAATAATATAATAGGATAATATACATGCATCATAAGTTATTTAATATGTATACACAGGTGTTGAATGTCTAAGTCATCATAACTATGCTTTAAGGTAAACTTGCAGTTCTAGGTAAGTAAGTTACAATAATGAGTTTCAGGCTCTATGTTCTAAGTTAATTTATATAATAAATATGTTGTTGTTTTTATGTGACTATAAATTTTTTATCAAACTTTTTTAAATATTTTAAGTTAGTATAAAAGGTTGAAATGTTGCAGCTAAAATGGCTTGACTGCTTCTGGTTTGATTGTGTGTATTAAGGATAAAAGATTGGTCTACGAGACTAATATTTGAAATTAGACCTTATTATTATTATATGTTATAATGTTATATAAATTTTAAAGTATATTTTTAAATTTTTAGTGATCATGGGAAGTGTCCTTTTAGATGTTGAAGGTTAAGTTGTTCATGACTAGGTTTTGGAGTGCTCTGGTAGTTCTGAGTGGGTTATTTACATAGAAGTATTTGAGTCATTTTGAAAAAAAATGTGAAGTATAAAGCACATAGTGATGACAATGAGGTCATTTTTTTGTATATATTATTTATTTCCATGTTTTTTTATCTAATTTCTATTTAATCTTTAGTAGCTCAAGATAGATTTTCTATGTATAAGAAGGCCTAATTGTGAACAATACAAATGGTGTGGTTCAAGTGGTGGTTGGTTATAAAAAGTGATATGGAGCCTACATGAGATTATTATATGTCTATTTTAGTTTTATTTGATATTTTACTACCATTTTTAAAGTTTCAATATGTTCCAAGGAAGGCAAAGTATAATGTGTCCTAAAGTAGACCTAATGGACTTAGGTCTCCATGAGACCTAAAGGTGAAATGGGGTATAACAAAGTTATGATAGAAAAATAGGGACACAATATCCATTTTAATAATTTTTATGATATTTAATAAGACCTATACATGGATGAACTAATATTTTAAGTGTGTTTGGCCACCTATGTGTCATATGAACAAAGAATGGTATATATAAAAGGCAATTTTAGGCCTATGTGTGTGTAGAGGGCAAGGGAGTAAAATAACATATTTTTGAGAAGGAGATATTTTAGACCATAAAAATAGTTTATAGGATCTATGATGAATATTTTACAAAGGTTATGTGTCTGAAAATTATGTTCATATAACCTAATCAAGTCAAGAAGAGGGCTAGTTGAGTGAAGAAGCCTAGAAGATAGTTTGAGATGAATAAAATAAAGATAAGAGATGAAAAAAGTGATTATCATATGTAATATTATAAAATAAGTGTTTTTAAGTTAATCAAAGGTTTTAGGTGGATGATTTAGTGCTGAGTCATATAGAGAGTTGGTGCTTGCTAAAACCTAGTTGAGTTAGGGCTTAGCTAGTTAGGGTTAGTACTCCATGTGAAGTTGGTGCTTCACTAAATTTGGTGTTTATCTTATAGGATTGTAATAAATTTTCATATATCAGTTGGTTTTATTCTCCTTGACAGTTTCCCACATATGTGATGTTTCTTGTTTATATAGATAGGTGTTTATGATTGTTAGATCTATATGCTTGTTTGAATGATTCATGATTGCTTAAGTGCAATTGATAAGAATTTTGTTGAAGATTGATTCAACCCCCCCTTCTCAATCATTTTTATTCCAAAATTTTGTATTATATCAATTAATTTTAATTAGGTATAATATCCTAAATAATTTCCTAGAAGCAATGATGGTTAGTCAACAAGCTTAAGGTGGTTTCTCTACTAGTAAGGCTCCATTATTTAATGGGACTAATTATGGTTTTTGGAGCATTAGAATGAGGAAATATATAATGTTAATGGGCCATGAAATATGATAATTAGTTTTCTATGGATACACTCCACCTCTTACACCACCAACTAATGTAATATGCAAAGAAAGAAACTGAGAGGAGTTCCAAGGCAATGAATGCCATTCTATGTGGCCTAGTTGAGGAAAAGTTTGTGAGGGTGATGCACTATGATTTATCTAGGGTGATATGGGAAAGATTGAATACTATTAATGAAGGAGACACCAAGGTGAAGATGGCCAAGTTTTGGACCCACTGAAGATAGTTTGAAAGTCTAAAGATGAATTGAGATGAAACCATTTCATCTTACCTATTAAAGGTTATGAAGTTGTTAATGTCATTAGAGGATTAGGAGAAGTGAAATAATATACAGTTGTTTAAAATTTATTAATATCACTAACGCCTATGTTTTATTCTAAAGTATATATAGTAGAAGATATGCAATATTTGGATAATATTGAAATAGATGGGTTTCATGGAGTCTTTACTCCCCATGAGATGAGAACAAATGAAGGAAGACCTCCCAAGAAGGAAGAAACTTTCAAAGATGAGAATTCAAAATCCATGAAGGTCAATGATGAGGCATGTTTAGATGTTGATGAGGATGAACTAAAATCCATGTTTCTAAGAAATGAAGGTTTGAATCTGGTAAGTACAAGGGTAAGTTTCCATTAAAATGTTTCAACTATGGTAATATTGGTCACTTTACATCAAAGTGTCCTAAAAAGGATAAGACTAAGCATGGTAAAGAAAATGATTAATATCATGGAGATGATAAGAAGATCTATAAGCCTAAAAAAAACAAGAAAGACTTTAAGAAGTATGAACTTAGGAAAGGGTCATTTAAGAACAAGAGAAATTTATATACCAAATCAAATAACGACTCATCTAGTTTAAGTGACACAAGCACATCTAATAGTGATGATAATAGTAATGAACATGAACATGAAAACAATGAAACCTTATTCATGGCTATAAAAATAAATAATGAGGGTTGTTAAAATAATAAAGGCCTTATGAATGATGAATAATCATATGAAGATGAAGTTAAACATAACCTTGAGGTAGAATTGGTGAGTGATCTAGAGGAGTTGAATTTCCAAAGAAAGAAGAATCACAAACTAAGATCATTAGTTAAGGATTATGAAGATAATATTGTTTTTTTTTAGGAGAGACTGAGTAACACATCTAAGGAGTATGATGAGATCATCAATTGGATTGAAGCATAGGTAGAGATAGTCATTGCTAACTTAAAATCTAAAGAGAAAGAATGTATCAAGTATATAACTAAGATGGAATCCTTGAAAGATCAGTTGGATCAAGCATATATAAAATTTAAGACCTTTGTGAATTTTTAAAAGAGTATTAAGGCTCTAGATTACATCTTGAGCAATTATAAGTCTATCAGTGATAAGATATGTCTTGGTTTCAAAGAAGACCAAAAGGAGATAGCTTAAGTCAAGCATAAATATAATGAATACATGAAGGTCAACATGAAAAGACCAATCAAAAAATTTAATGCTATGAGGTATGATAATTCATTCAATGGTTATTGTTATACATGCAATCAATTTATTTATAGAGAAAGAGAATACAAAAGATCCTGTCATCATATAGGATTGCATATGTCTTGATTATGTAGTTTTTTTTCAAGTGCCTAATGATAAAATGGAAAAACCTCCAAAGTAATTGGACCTTGGAAATTTAAGGTTAATCTCTAGATAAGGTTGACTTCCTTTCAATAAATCTGATGCAAACTGATAAAATGCCAGATTTATGGAAATATTGCTCTTTAGTACTTCCTAAATCCTAAAATAGGGTTTTGATGGGGAAAAGGGTTGAATAATTTAATTTTTTTAAAAACTAAAAATATGGTGATTTCACCAAATATTGTATAGTGGATCTATATGTTTTCTTGACAAACATAATAGAGTAGAAAATGGATTGAACTTATTTGAAGCATAGACTCATGCAAATTTGGAAATCAGAGGTAGTATTTTAGCTATGTTTTAGAAAAGAGAAAAGAATATTTATTTCAAATAGTATTATTAAGAGGGTAAAATACAACAAATTAATTTTCTTGAGACTAAAATAAAAAAACAAAGTTTCCATATAAAATCAAATAACTTACACAACATAGAGATTCAAAAGACAAAAAAGGCAAATCTTCAACTTTATTTCTCTCTAAAAGTTAAATATTGTAGTAAATATATTAAAAAATCATAAAAATATAACTAAAATCCAAAAATATCAATTGAGACATGGTTTCTACCTATTTTTATACAAAATATGTCATAGAAGACATGTAGTTGTTGAAACTTGAACACTCAATTCAGAAAAGCATATAGATTTGAAAACCTTCATGAAAAAAGAGGTGAGCTCTACTATCTCTAGCATCTTGGACTTGTGTAACATTTGTAACATGGCATGCATGATTTGGGTGTGATACTGGTAAAATCATGGTGTGGTATGGCATGGTTATAAATTAAAATCTCCTTGCAAGGCTCCATATCTGATGGTGGCTGAAAATAGCTTCCTCATGCAAAAAGAGGCACCCAAAATAGAAATAGTCTTACAAAATAAACTATAACTTTGAAAATAATTCCAAGTCACTTTTACATGAAAAAACACTAACTTTAAAAACTCAAGTGAGAATTTTACAACTTTTTAAGTCTTTATCATTTTTCCCAAAATGAATCGTGTAATTTGCACTTCATGATTTTACACTTTTCAACAATTCACATTTATCAAAATGAAAAGTGCAATTTGCACTTGTGCTTTTTGAAACTTTCACATTATAAAAAAATATAAAGTACAAAATATGTTTTTTTATTTTTCAAAAGATAATGTAATATTTGAAAACATTCAACAAAGATGAAAGATTAATCAATGTCCAAAACTTCTTAAGCTTTCTTATCATTTTTTGCCTATAGTTACTTAGAATATGCATAAAAGGCTTTGAAAATATCTTGTATTTGTTTTGGATCTGGCTTGTAAGAGTAGATATTGGAGGCTACACAATCTGCTTGAATATTGAATAGTTCTCTCCATATTTACTGATCTATTCCTTCAAGATTTTCATTTTGTCTCTAATGATTCCATAATGTTCCATAATTTCTGAAATAACCTTATTTACCTTGGATTTTAAATTCATTTCTTGAATTTATTACTTTTGAGAAACCAACTATGAAAGTTGGTGAGATATGTAGGTATTTGTTGTAGTTTAAATCTCTAGCAGAACTAGGAGGTGCTAGAAGCTCCTGAAAGTTCCCATAGAAGTAGGAGATGATAAAATCACTTAAAATTTCACACAAAAGTGGAAGTAATGGATAAAATGGAAGTGTATGTGACTATTTGAGGAGTGGAGGATAGAACATACATAGGGATTGTAAACTTAGGAACTGGTGGAAGGGTGGAAGCCAAAGAATTGAATGAGTCAATTAAGTGTGTAGGAGCACTCAGGGTTTGGAATGTAAGGATAGTGGGTTGAGATGAAGGGGATAACCATGTAAATTAAGTAGGTGATTTAGATTCAAAAAGTGTATTCATGGATTGATACTTTCTTGTACATGGTTTCAAAGTATAATGACATGAGTATATGGAGCTACAAATACAATTAAATTTTTTAATAAATGATAACTCTTTTGAAAAGTAACCTAGTTTTTATAGGAAAAATCCTTCAATTAATATAGCTCAAGTGGTTTTTGGTGCAGTTAAGATGTGCTTGAGATAGGTCCATTCTATATATAAATATTGGGCTTCTCTATAAGTGGGACTTGATGTGCACTTCCAATTCTATATCCTATGTGAAGGGGTTTGGTGAATTAGTGAAGGTTGGACCCACTTTAAGTAGGTCCACTCTTCAGGGATATGGTGATTATATTTGGTGGAAGGAAGAACCTATAGGTAACTTTGTATTATGGCACATGTAAAGTACACTCAAGGTTTCACATCCCATAATGTATAAAGGTGAGTGTTTTGCAAAATACAAAGACTGTGGTGCACTTTACACATTCCAAACATGTAATGTGAAATTCAATTTTCACATTCTATAGAAGGGGTTATTAATGGTTTGGTAGGAATGAGATCCTATTGTGCACTTTACACATTATGAAAATGTGCAAAGTGCATACTAAGTTCTAGATTCCATCAGATGGGTGCATGATGGGATCCAAAGTCTGCCATTCATTTTCCATGTTTGAGAATGTACAAAGTACATGGTGAGGTTTAGAATCCATAGTTTTAGGTTTGTTATGATATTTCAAACCCACAAAGTAATTTACATAAACTAAAATTACATCCATAGTTTTGGATTCTATAAATGGTGGACTTCAAGTGGTGGTTCATTATACAAAGTGATATGGAACCTACTTGAATTATCATAGGTCTATTTGAATGGTATAAAATAATTTCCTACCTTGTGTGGAGTTTTTTTTTGTTCTAAGGGAGGAAAAGTCTAACGTGTCCTAAAGTAGACCTAATAGAATTAGGTCTCTTTGAGACCTAAAGGTGAAATGAGGTCTAATAGAATTATGATAGACAAAAAGGGACTCAATATAAATTTGAATCATGTTTATGAGAAGTAATAAGTCCTATGACATGACTTAACTAAGAGGTTAAGGTTGTTTTTCTGACTAAGTGGTATATGAACAAAGAATGGTATATATACAAGGAAGGTTTAGGCCTATGTGTGTGTGTGTGTAGAGGGAAAGCAAATAAAAGAACATATTTCTGAGAAGAAATAGTTATTTTAGACCATAATAAGAGTGTATAATATATTTTATTAATATTTTATATGTTTTTTGTCTGTGAAAATCAATTTCATATAACCTAATCAAGTCAAGAAGAGGGCTAGTTGAGCAAAGAACCCTAGAAGACAGTTTGAGAGGGATATAAGAGAGAAAAGATGAAGAAGATGATCATCATATGTTGTATGAGAAATAAGGTGTTTTAAAGGTGATAAAAATTTTCAATTGCATGAGATGGTGCTGAGTCATATAGGTAGTTGGTTCCTCCTTGCAAGTTGGTGCTTGTTAAAGCCTAGTTGAGTCAGTGTTTAGCTAGTTGGGGTTGGTGTTCCATGTGAAGTTGGTACTTCACTAAATTTGGTGTTTGTCTTATAATATTGTAGTCAATTTTCATATATCATTAGGTTTTATTCTCCTTGAGGTTTTCCCACATATGTGATGTTTTCTTGTGTTTCTTATTTATATGGATAGGTGTTTATACTTTCTAGATCTATAAGCTTATTTAAACGGCTCATGATTTCTTAAGTGAAATTGATAAGAAATTTTTTTGAAGAATGATTCACCACCCCCGCCCCCCCCCCCACCTTTTAGTCATTTTTATTCCAAAATTAATGAGATCCAAGGTAGTTCAATATAGATAAGTGGACTCCTCATCAATAAAATGGTTTCAATAAGGACAATGAAGTGTCCCTACACCAATTTGAGGAAGATTGCCATGTTTCAGATAAACACTTGTCCAAGAGAACCTCATGATATGTTATCTAATTCCTTATCTTGTCTTGAAGGAACATGAAACAATGATGAAAACCTTATTTTGTGTGATTTGATATTGGAAATATGTCTATCATATCTACAACCTCTGAATCCATGTTGCTCTTTCCCATGTTGAGAGGTGAAGAATACCACCAAAAGGCAAGGAGAGAGGGAAAAGTAAGTCAAAAAAGTTTTTTTTCACTCATTGACCCTTTGTAGGGACTTGAGAGATTAAGAAGAGTTTTAAATTTTCAAAATGACTTTATGCAGTGTTCAGAATGTTTCACCCTCTTTAAAATGACTTTAATGGATAACTTAATACCCTTTTAACAACTTTATGAACTCATAAGTACTATTTAATATATTTTGCTTTATTTCACCTTAAGAAGCACTTGAATATGCATATACAAGGGTAGGGATTTAAAAGACTAATCATGACATTGAAACTGACTTATTAGGCCTTATAAAGAGATTTTGCATTAGAAATTATTTTGAGTGCTTCTAGACATGAAAATGAGGTTTGAAAAGATTAATATAGCCTCATATAATACTCTTGATACACATTCACATTGAAATACATGCAAATATCTATATTGACAAATATCTATGATAAATCATTAAAAATCAATTGTGTAGTTTGATCATCATATATATCTTGTAATTTTGATTGATCTTTGAATGAAAAAGTAGTATCCTCTTGAAATAAATGAGTAATTTGTAAATCATCATCAATACTAGGCCAACTTACTTGTCTACTAAGAATAATTGATATTACCTCTAATTTAAAATTTTTATATTAGTCTTCCAAGGTATATTTGGACATATAAAACTAAGGGATGATTACTATAAGTCCATTAGTATCCATGCACTACTCCTTAGGCTCTAATGTCTTGATAAAACCTTGAAATTCCTTAATTAGATCAAAGCACTGCTACCATTCTTCACTAATATATTATTAAGGCTCTAAAATATTAGGCAGAATGGTGTTCTTGGGAATGTAAAACTAATCTTCACTTTATTAAACCTCATTCATGTCTTTGTCTTGCTTGGTGATAACCTCAAATTCTTCATTGAGATCAAAACATTGTTTCCATGCTTAATCAAGGTTTTATTTTGGATTCATATGAGTTGGTATGAAAGTGCTTTCTGTATACACAATAGTTTCAAATTTTTATTGATTACTAACACTTTCTATCTTATAGGAACCCATTGAATATCAATCTATCTGAGTGTACACATTAAGGGTGCATCAAGAAAGGGGTGGGTAGACCATTGGTGCTTTATAGGATTATTTTCTCTTTTGCCACTTGTTATCTACACACTTGTCTCCTAAAAACCTCATCCCTAAGATTTTTATTCTCTATTGTACTCTCTCCAGTCATTTCCCACATTTTATCCTCCTTTTCCTCACTTTAATCTCCTTTAGTTAGTTAGATGTACTAGGTTGACTAGGTTGACCTTGAATAGTTTTGGGTGATTTTCACTTAGGAACTAGTTTGGCTCTTGACCAAACTATCTCATGACCTATTGAATTATTGTCTAAAATTGTGCTAGGTTAATTGGGTCAACCTTGTTGGCTGAGATTTTAAGAAGTGTTTAGGGTTAAATCTACCTATATATAAAAATTCATTTAACCATTATTAAGAGAAGATAATAATAACTAGGAGCTATTATGCATTTGCTTATTGACAATTATACTTAAGGAGCAAGCTAAAGGTTTCATACTTTCTTTGAAGATACGGACCTTGTCTTATGGATAAGTCTTTTGGATGCATTGATATATTATTTAGCCTAGATATATTTTATTTTTTCCATCCTTACATACCACAAAAACCTCTTGGAAATCACGTTGGCCAAGGGAGAGATTGAGGCTCGATGGGTTCATCTTCAAATGTAAGTATTCCTAACTTTGTTCCTCCTTTATAAGAGTCTATAGAAATGAATTTTTACTTTTATTCCATGCATTAGGATTTTGTATACATTGATGTGAGCATATGTCTTCTATGCATGTTTACTTTTATTGTTTCTAACCCCTACTTTGTGCCATAAGCTTTGGTGAACACTAGATCAAATTTACTTTACTTGTTATTAGTTTAGTGTGATATCAAAACATAGGACTCCCATAGGTTTATTGCATGATTGTGCTTGACTGGAGGATTTGGAACCCTCCATATCATGGTGAATTATGCTAATATATCCCTTGTGAACAGTACAAATGGTGGACTTCAAGTGGTGGTTCATTATACAAAGTGATATGGAACCTACTTGAATTATCATAGGTCTATTTGAATGGTATAAAATAATTTCCTACCTTGTGTGGAGTTTTTTTTTGTTCTAAGGGAGGAAAAGTCTAACGTGTCCTAAAGTAGACCTAATAGAATTAGGTCTCTTTGAGACCTAAAGGTGAAATGAGGTCTAATAGAATTATGATAGACAAAAAGGGACTCAATATAAATTTGAATCATGTTTATGAGAAGTAATAAGTCCTATGACATGACTTAACTAAGAGGTTAAGGTTGTTTTTCTGACTAAGTGGTATATGAACAAAGAATGGTATATATACAAGGAAGGTTTAGGCCTATGTGTGTGTGTGTGTAGAGGGAAAGCAAATAAAAGAACATATTTCTGAGAAGAAATAGTTATTTTAGACCATAATAAGAGTGTATAATATATTTTATTAATATTTTATATGTTTTTTGTCTGTGAAAATCAATTTCATATAACCTAATCAAGTCAAGAAGAGGGCTAGTTGAGCAAAGAACCCTAGAAGACAGTTTGAGAGGGATATAAGAGAGAAAAGATGAAGAAGATGATCATCATATGTTGTATGAGAAATAAGGTGTTTTAAAGGTGATAAAAATTTTCAATTGCATGAGATGGTGCTGAGTCATATAGGTAGTTGGTTCCTCCTTGCAAGTTGGTGCTTGTTAAAGCCTAGTTGAGTCAGTGTTTAGCTAGTTGGGGTTGGTGTTCCATGTGAAGTTGGTACTTCACTAAATTTGGTGTTTGTCTTATAATATTGTAGTCAATTTTCATATATCATTAGGTTTTATTCTCCTTGAGGTTTTCCCACATATGTGATGTTTTCTTGTGTTTCTTATTTATATGGATAGGTGTTTATACTTTCTAGATCTATAAGCTTATTTAAACGGCTCATGATTTCTTAAGTGAAATTGATAAGAAATTTTTTTGAAGAATGATTCACCACCCCCGCCCCCCCCCACCTTTTAGTCATTTTTATTCCAAAATTAATGAGATCCAAGGTAGTTCAATATAGATAAGTGGACTCCTCATCAATAAAATGGTTTCAATAAGGACAATGAAGTGTCCCTACACCAATTTGAGGAAGATTGCCATGTTTCAGATAAACACTTGTCCAAGAGAACCTCATGATATGTTATCTAATTCCTTATCTTGTCTTGAAGGAACATGAAACAATGATGAAAACCTTATTTTGTGTGATTTGATATTGGAAATATGTCTATCATATCTACAACCTCTGAATCCATGTTGCTCTTTCCCATGTTGAGAGGTGAAGAATACCACCAAAAGGCAAGGAGAGAGGGAAAAGTAAGTCAAAAAAGTTTTTTTTCACTCATTGACCCTTTGTAGGGACTTGAGAGATTAAGAAGAGTTTTAAATTTTCAAAATGACTTTATGCAGTGTTCAGAATGTTTCACCCTCTTTAAAATGACTTTAATGGATAACTTAATACCCTTTTAACAACTTTATGAACTCATAAGTACTATTTAATATATTTTGCTTTATTTCACCTTAAGAAGCACTTGAATATGCATATACAAGGGTAGGGATTTAAAAGACTAATCATGACATTGAAACTGACTTATTAGGCCTTATAAAGAGATTTTGCATTAGAAATTATTTTGAGTGCTTCTAGACATGAAAATGAGGTTTGAAAAGATTAATATAGCCTCATATAATACTCTTGATACACATTCACATTGAAATACATGCAAATATCTATATTGACAAATATCTATGATAAATCATTAAAAATCAATTGTGTAGTTTGATCATCATATATATCTTGTAATTTTGATTGATCTTTGAATGAAAAAGTAGTATCCTCTTGAAATAAATGAGTAATTTGTAAATCATCATCAATACTAGGCCAACTTACTTGTCTACTAAGAATAATTGATATTACCTCTAATTTAAAATTTTTATATTAGTCTTCCAAGGTATATTTGGACATATAAAACTAAGGGATGATTACTATAAGTCCATTAGTATCCATGCACTACTCCTTAGGCTCTAATGTCTTGATAAAACCTTGAAATTCCTTAATTAGATCAAAGCACTGCTACCATTCTTCACTAATATATTATTAAGGCTCTAAAATATTAGGCAGAATGGTGTTCTTGGGAATGTAAAACTAATCTTCACTTTATTAAACCTCATTCATGTCTTTGTCTTGCTTGGTGATAACCTCAAATTCTTCATTGAGATCAAAACATTGTTTCCATGCTTAATCAAGGTTTTATTTTGGATTCATATGAGTTGGTATGAAAGTGCTTTCTGTATACACAATAGTTTCAAATTTTTATTGATTACTAACACTTTCTATCTTATAGGAACCCATTGAATATCAATCTATCTGAGTGTACACATTAAGGGTGCATCAAGAAAGGGGTGGGTAGACCATTGGTGCTTTATAGGATTATTTTCTCTTTTGCCACTTGTTATCTACACACTTGTCTCCTAAAAACCTCATCCCTAAGATTTTTATTCTCTATTGTACTCTCTCCAGTCATTTCCCACATTTTATCCTCCTTTTCCTCACTTTAATCTCCTTTAGTTAGTTAGATGTACTAGGTTGACTAGGTTGACCTTGAATAGTTTTGGGTGATTTTCACTTAGGAACTAGTTTGGCTCTTGACCAAACTATCTCATGACCTATTGAATTATTGTCTAAAATTGTGCTAGGTTAATTGGGTCAACCTTGTTGGCTGAGATTTTAAGAAGTGTTTAGGGTTAAATCTACCTATATATAAAAATTCATTTAACCATTATTAAGAGAAGATAATAATAACTAGGAGCTATTATGCATTTGCTTATTGACAATTATACTTAAGGAGCAAGCTAAAGGTTTCATACTTTCTTTGAAGATACGGACCTTGTCTTATGGATAAGTCTTTTGGATGCATTGATATATTATTTAGCCTAGATATATTTTATTTTTTCCATCCTTACATACCACAAAAACCTCTTGGAAATCACGTTGGCCAAGGGAGAGATTGAGGCTCGATGGGTTCATCTTCAAATGTAAGTATTCCTAACTTTGTTCCTCCTTTATAAGAGTCTATAGAAATGAATTTTTACTTTTATTCCATGCATTAGGATTTTGTATACATTGATGTGAGCATATGTCTTCTATGCATGTTTACTTTTATTGTTTCTAACCCCTACTTTGTGCCATAAGCTTTGGTGAACACTAGATCAAATTTACTTTACTTGTTATTAGTTTAGTGTGATATCAAAACATAGGACTCCCATAGGTTTATTGCATGATTGTGCTTGACTGGAGGATTTGGAACCCTCCATATCATGGTGAATTATGCTAATATATCCCTTAATCAGGTCTAGTGGATCCCTATATTGGTCATGTTCCTACTTAACAAATGTGTCCCCAATCATAAATGTATGATATGATTTATATTCTCTGAGTTAGGATTGATTTATAGACATGAGGCCCTTATTATTGAGTACACTTTCTTCATGTATATAATAGGATATTAAACATACATATTATATATAGTCATCTGGATCAAATTGATAACAACCTTTAGCCCAATCATCAAATAAACAATCAGGGACTTCTTCTATTGGTGTAATGACCTCATGATGAGTAACATCTTCATCATGCAAGAGGTAAGTGCCTAAACTAGTTTATTAAATGGGATTATAGAGGTCATATTCATGATGTTTAGTTCCCAATTCATAATTTAAAATATTAGGGATGACTTCAATAAATGTGGTTAGTTCATTCTCCAGGACATACTCTTCTTGATCAATAATTGTGTAAATAACACTGGAAACATTGGGTATACATGGATCTATGTGATATTTATAAATTGGTTTATACTTGATAGTGAATATAGTGCCATATATTGTCCTAAATAACATGTGAGACAAATATTATGACAATTATCCCCTAATATTAGATATGAAGTCTCTATATAGGCATAGTGAAAAATAGAGTGGGAGATCTATAATGAAAACATCATGGGGTATTGAGAAATTAGGAGAAGTATGCAAAGTAAGACTCAATTCCTTAATCACACCAACTATTTTGGTGGTATACCATATAATTAGAATATTCAATTAGTGTTTAGTTAATAATTCAATCCTAGTTTATCATAAACTTACTTAGGCATCACAAAACTACTTGCACTAGGGTCAATCATATAGTTATGAACCAAGTGATCACCTATGATAAGAGAAAGTTAGAAAGGAGAAGGATTATCATTCATACATGGATGTTATATTTTAGGCTAATATGCATTATTAATGATTGATTTTACTTCCATTGTTGGTTTGGATGAAATATAGAGGTTTGACAATGCTTCTTGTAACAATTCCCTAAAATGGACAATATATCCCACATGGAGATATTGACATTTATATTATTTGTTTTATCAATGATATTGAAAGGAACACTACCAACCTTTGGGTGTAACTTAGGATAAGAAATATTATCTTTGATTTGAGTGTATTTAAATTGATCCTTGGGTTGAAAATCACTTCTTATGGACTAGTTTTTCTATAATTGTTGATCTTCTGGAGCTGAAATAGAATTTGTAATCTCTTGGAGTATTGAAGAAGATGATATAGGAAATATAAGATCTATTTTTCCATTTAAACAACCTTTTTCTTGGACCTTGTGTTGGATTCTAAAATATTACCTTATTTTCTTAGAGTTTTAGTTTGATTCATGATATAGAAATCACCCTCTTTGCAATTCACATGAGTGGATTAACCTTGTACTTGAGCTTGTTCATGCCCTCCTTCAACTTGTGGAGGTGGTTCACTTTATTGTCCTTGAGAAAGTGACACACTTTGGACCATAAAGACTTGGTTGAGCATTGAATTTAGACATGTAATCTAATTATGAGGATGATTACAGGGATGACACCACTCATACCAATTTATCTTTCATAAGTACAATGGATTTTGAAGTGCTGACAACAATAGGATTTTGATTATTATAGAGCCTAGTAAGTGTGAGTTGGCCTTGAGCTTATGGATTGACTTGATAAGGATGCCTATGAGGCTTATATGTTTATTTATAATGTTGATATTCCCTAATATGTTGAGATTAATACCTATTTAAGTCCACTAATTCATTATCAAATTTTTATAGCAATGTATTCACTTAATTTAGATCATTAAGAGGGGTAGTGTGTTGAGCTAATTGGTTGGTTGCTACTAGATTGGGTGCTAGAGTGGGCTAGTTGGTGTAGGTTTAGAGAATAAAGGAATTGAAGGCCTAGGGGAAATATTCCCTACTTGATTAAATTTAGTTTTATCCCTTAAGGCAATATCATATGTAGCTAGTAACATTGTGACTCCTATGGACTATATCATAACATCAATATCATTGATCAAAGATCTCAAGTAGTACAATAAATAAGTATTTCAATTGGGCTTCACTAAGGGTGGGATTCTAACACAAGTATTTTATAACCTAAAATTTAATTCCACCATATATTTATGATTAGATATATTGATTGTTTCAAGTTGTTATATGAGAGAGATGGTCACTCTTGTCTTCAAATTGTTGGCAAGGTATCTCTCCCAACTCATCCCAGTTATGTATTGTACCAAGTTATATCCCTCTATACCATTGAAGAGATATTTATTTCAATGAAATATCAAGAAGTCTTATGGCCACATTATATTTAGTGATGTTGTGGACTAAACATATATTAGAAACATATTGTATATGATCTATGGGAGTGGTAGCATACTGACTAGAGAAAAAGGGGGTGCTTTTGAGAGATATAACTATGATATCATAATGTTACTAAAGTGCCAAAGGACTAACTCTATCAAATGCAAAAAATGACTATTCCTTTGGTATTGCATGTGGATAATAGGATTCAACCTCTCTCTTGACCTTGGGAATCTACCAAAAGGGGTTGTAGATTGAGATCTTAAAGAAGGATATCTAGAACCTCTACCCTTTTTTAGGAGATATTGATAAATAATTTTTTCTTCTAGAAGTAAATGATAATTCAAAAAACTCAAAATTAGTTCATCTTGTTGAATCTCATGTCTTCTTTAGCATGAAAATGAAGAATTGATCTAAAACCAAAAATAGATGAAGTCACCAGGTGCCTTTGAAGTGTATTAAATATTGCATCTTGCTAAGGATTAACACCAAGACCTCATCTAAGTTTTTAAAATTCTATAGAACTTATCCCACCAAACATGCCATAAACTTTTGTCACTTAGATCATCTACCTACTCATTTAATTAGCTAATCTAATGGAAATAATAGATCATCTCCAAGGTGTGGGACCTTGGCTCTTTGGGGATGAACCTATAGAGAAGGACAAATTACTTATTAAAAATGCACCTAATTTAATATTAGTTGTAGGCCTAAAACTATGATACAAGACATATCTATAGCTAAGACTATGTGTTTATCATGGAAAAGAGAAGAGGAATTGGGCTGAGACATAAAGAGGTGATTACCAATAATGTAAATATCTCATCCAGTTGATCTAATAGAACAAAGAAAAAACCTTTAAAATATTGATTTTAGTTGTACACTCTCCTAAACATACTATAACAGAGGTAAGATGAAGAAACCATCTTGTGTAAGGGATGTAGTGCCTAAAATTTCCTTAAAAATAAGCCAAAAGAGACTAATATGCATCTAAAATTGATATCAAACTAAATAAAAGAGAATAAAATCCACAAAATATGACTAAACTATTGAAATACATAATGAGACATTAAGATAAGAGAGGCAAATCCAATGTTTTATTGATAATTCAAAGCCTAAGCCAACATTATAAGTCTCCAAAAGAGTAGAGTCTTATCATACCCAAGAAGAGGGATCATAAACAAGGCATTTTCAACCCTATATATGATAAAATGAGATAAGAGAGAATAAAAAATAACTAGAATACCTCATAAATATTATGGTTATACTATGATTCCAACCCATGCAGGAGAATAAAACATGGAAAATGGAAGACTTAAATCATATTCAATGCCCTAGGCCTGCTCCATGAAGATATCTCAAGAAGGTTGGCATAGTGGTTCAAGAAAAGACCTTATTATTTACTATTTTTGTCCTATTGGAGGCTTGAACATGATTAATGTGATTGGTCAACTAGTCTTCAATTTTACTCCACTCTTGGAAAACATGGCTCTCCTTATGATTATGGCCTTAACTTACCTAACTCCACCTCTCAAGCATGTTTAATGTTTGACCTATAATTGGATATCATAGGCCTATTTTTATTATTAAGTTAACTTTCTATGATTCCCACTCCATGGAGGGATTTACATCTCTTAAGGGGAAATTTTGCAATGCCTCATACCTCCTTCATGATCTTAATGACCATTAACTCCATTCATGGTATCACTACGCATGTTGTAGGATCATGAGTTGACTAAAGTTTTATTTGAAATTAATTTATAGGTTCCTTGTGTAGGCTGATAATTTTTTTCACCATCATGCTTTCCCATAAGCACTCTTGAAGATGTCAATAAACATGTATTTTTGTGCTTTGAGGGCTCTATCTTATCTTGTCTTTCACTTTGAAACCCTAAAATAAGATCTTTAAAGCCACATAAGACATATATAACCCTTTTTTAAGGTATTATATATAGTTATTGAGTTCATAAAACCTCCACTTCTTTAAGTTTTAGGTCTGCAACTTTTAGGTGCTTGAATTCTTGATTCTCTAGACTTATACACATTCTTGTTTAGATGATCTTTGTAACGAACCTCATGAAATATTGGTGTAGAACTAAAAATTGTTTTGGAAGGTGATAGGATGAAAATATAAGGTATTTATAACCATGTATACTCCTATACAAACTTTATTGAAAGGCATAAGATGATGGAGCTCTGAAAGGAAGATCAACTTGTAACATGCTTGAATTAGCTAATTAGGCCTATAATCCTTCTTGGATACAAAAATAAATTAAAAAATGATTATTTATGCCATGAAAGTATTTATAACACATATATAATTTTATATCAACTCATCACAATCATTATTACCTTCAACCAACATTGATCATGCAAGAAAACATAAAATAATGGTTTTCTAGGCTTAAAATTAGGCCTGTAGATTACGTTTTAAGCATAAATTTATTTATAGAGACTAGATAAATTTTAAAACACTTGGATAAATTTAATAAAATTTTAATTAATATTCCTACCAATATTATTCAATTTTGAGGGTTAGTTTGTGTTTAATGAGTAATTTTTACCTCCAAACCCTAACGGTCAAGTAAGGAGGCTAAAAGCACTAAAAAATTCATAATTTGATCTCTAAGAATTTTTTTGGTACAATTCCATTTGTAAAATTTATGTAACATAATCATCCTCTATTACCAAACCCTAACGGTTAAGTAAGGAGGCTAAAAGCACTAAAAAAGTCATAATTTGATCTCTAAGAATTTTTTTGGTACCATTCCATTTATAAAATTTATGTAACATAATCATCCTCTATTATAATTAATTTAGGCACCATATTCAACCTTAAAACATGGATAAAATAATTTTTTCTTGGTTTTTTTGCACTTTTCTTGATTATGTGTAGCTAGTGGACTTGTAGGTGTACTTTTGATCCAAATAGAAACTTTATTTGAGTTAAAAATCCTGTATAAGAATTTTTAAAACATGTATGAACATATTTAAACTCACTCTATCCATTGACATGCTTTAAATTCCCTGAAAATCTCCATATAGACTTGTGAAACTTACTTTTTAGCTCCTTAAGAGAGTATTAAAGGATTAATGAAGCTTTCCATTTGATCAAAACACTATGAAAAATTTAAACATTAATTATATATATTTTTAAATTTGTTATACTCTCAACATTCATGTTTGATGCCTTAAAAATATTCAAAACCTCAAAAAGTGCATTTAAAAACTTTGGGGTTTAAGTAGGGTTTGAGACATGCCTGCACCATTTCAAGTGAAATGACATGATTCTCACCTTCTCTCATGATATAACCATCATTGGTAGGATAATTAAAATTCCTTTGATTCTCTCCAATACTTGATCCAGTCCATGCATATTCATAATGAAGATAAGATAGCATAAATAAACTTGCAACTTGTCTCTTCAAGCTTGAAACTTCCTTTATCTTCTATTTGTGAGTTGCATGAAGGTTTTAAATAAAAAAAATGGGGCCTTAAAACTTTTAAAAACTTCCCAAAGACCCTAAAACACCATGAAAGAAAATTACAAGGAAACCACATGGCTTCACTTGATTGAAACCCTATATAAAGAATGATTCTTGGCCAAAAATGGGCTACAATCTTATGTGTTTTACTTATTATTTTATTTGAATACCACTTTTTTAAGATTATAAATTGCAACTAAGGTAGATTAATTTGAATATCCTCCATATAAATTGAAACTCTTATCAACAAGAACAAAACCCTTGTATCCTCTCTTTGGTGTTTTACATGAAGGCTACTTAGAGCATTCAAGCAATGGAATATGTTATTACCACCATGGGAAACATTTTAGAATTAAGTTACAGGTCCATAGGATGGATGTTTGGATCTTAAAATATTTTAAAAACATGACAATATCATCAAAACATGCAACTAGGTTCTCCTTATTCCTAAAACCTACATGTTCTTAAGAGTGAAACTCCTTGTTTTGAAGCTTAAGGCCTTGAATGAGGTTGAAAGCATGCTAAAAACCTTCTTTTGTGTTATTTGAGCTTGGAAATATATCCATCAAACCTACAAAATTTGAATAAATTATGATATTTCCCATGGTGGGAGGTGAATAAGACCACCAAAAGGCATGGAGAGATGGAAAAATAAGTCAAACATGTTTATTTTGCATTCATTGACCATTTATATAGACTTGAGAGCTTATGAAGAGTTTTTAAGATTTAAAATGACTTTATTTAGCCTTAATAATGTTTCACCCTATTTAAAATGACTTTATTGGATAACTTAAGACCCTTTTAACCTATTTCTGAACTCATAATTATTCTTTAATATACTTTTGATTTATTTCACATTAAGAAGCACTTCAATAGGCCTATAAAAAGCTAATAGGGCATTCATGAATGAGTTTTAGACTCTTTTAATGCATTTCACAACCTTATGAATTTTGTTAAGGCCATTTTTTCTTGATTTCACATTAGAGATTAATGAAATGGGCCTTTACAAGACTAATCATGACACCAAGATTGACCTATTCAGCCTTCTAAGGAGATTTTACATTAAGAGGTATTTTGGGTATTTCTAGACATGGAAATGAGGTTTGAAAAGATTAATATGACCTCATATAGGACTCTTGATACACATTCAAATTCAAAACCATGAAATTAGACACTCTACAAGGCTAATACTAACATATGACCTCAAAATGCTTAATGGACCATGAATAAAGAAATACGTTGCTTGGGAAAATTGCATAATTCCTTGGCATACCAATCTATGGGACAAAATAGTCAGTTTGAAGGTAAATCTAAATTCATACTTAGTTTTTATTTCCATATAATGACCCTCTCCTAGCATGCCAAGTGTCAAAATACAAATGGTGACTATAATAGTGAACATTTTCTTATGTAGAACACTCTAGATTTGATCATAAATTGGATTCTCTTAAAGCACATTGCCATTATCTATGTACAATTCAAATTATTAGGGCACTCATTGTTAAGAAAATAATGGACTGCATCCTTTTAATAATCATCATTAGTGATTTCCTCAATTGTATAATGTTGGAAAGTGATTTGTGGATCTGACTCCACCATAGTTATGTTAATTATGTGTCCTCTCACAATAGTCATTGAATGAGGTTCAAGGTCAAATTATTGAAGGATAGTCATCCACCTGCCTCTTCGATCAACTAATTCCTTTTAAATTCACATGGATTTAGTTGATGGATCAGACACAACAAAAAATAATTTTTTGAGTAATACATAATGACATAATATATTCACAACTTTAATTAACACAAAGGCCTACTTATCCATCATAGTGTATCTTGATTCTACAATCCTCAAAGGGAAACTCATAAATGAAACATATCATACATATCCAACTCATTTTATTTATGTCAAAACAATAGTAGTTAAATACTCTAAAGTGAAGGAGAAAATATAATAAGGCTACATGTAATCATGGTTGATTAATATTGGCATCTTCATGATTACCTCTTTAATATGGGTGGAAATTACCTATGCTTCACTTGTCCATTCAATTTTGGCATATTTATTTAGAGTTCTAGTTATCTCTACAAATATTAATATAAACTTCCTCACAAAGTTAATCTTTCAAAAAAAATGACTTAAGATGCTTCTCCTTGCTAGGTAATGAGATTTACAAAATAGCTTGCATTATCTCAAGGTTTATCTATATACCCAACTTAGAAATGATATAGCTTAATAGCTTCCCTTCGATGACCTTAAATAGAAACTTATTTAGGCTCAACAAGGTTTAATGGTATCTATATTATTGTAAAATTTTCCTCAAATATTTCATATGATCTACCCTTTTCTTGGAGAAGACTATCATATCATCTAGGTATACTATAATACATTTTCCCATAAGGTCTTTGAAATCTATGTCCATGGCCATTTTAAATGTATCCCTAACATTGAAGAGGCTAGAATAAATTATCTTATAAGCAAAGGTGCCCAACTTGATTATGAATGTTGTTTTAACCTAATCTTGATAGATAACTATAAGGACATGATTTGAGCTCCATTCATAATTTTTAAAAGTTAATCTAATTATGTTAAGGGGTAATTTTATTTTTTAGATGCCTTATTCAAATTAGTAAAATAAACACAAATTATAATCTCCCCATTCTCTTTACTCACCTATATCAAGTTTTCAACCCACGTGGAGTTCCTAATTGGAAATATGATTCTTGATGTAATAAATTTGTGTACTTATTTAAATATTAATGGCTAAAGTAGTGAAATAACTAGCTTTGTCTCTACCTAAAGGGCCTGACTCCCATATTTAGTTAGATTGCATGTGTCAATATGGAGGTGTTTAATACTTTCATATCTTTATAGCTCTATGCAATCATGTCTCTAAAATATTGGAGGGTTATGACATTTATTATTTATTGTCTAGGGTATTGGTTGTGCCTAGGATCATATTTTTTGGATCATTTTCATCACCCAAGTTGAATGCTCATTCATCATGCCTTTAGTAGGGGTCAACTTATTTTTTTCCTTTTTATAATCCATATCAAATAGTCTCTCCAGTGAGACCATCCCTTTGGGTATGTTGTTTATCTTTAGATTCATGGTCCCATCCTCATTTATCTTCAAGTTGTCTTGACCATCTTCATCAATAATCTGACTAGAAAATACATCTATATTGGTGATGAATTATAATATGTGGTGGTCATCATTCAGGACTTGAGAATTTGTGATTTTATTAGGGACTGAGGGGGTAGAGACTAGATATACTAAAAATATTATCATACTAAAATTAGAAAGGGATCAAGAGTACTTATAGTAATATCTAGTGCATTTGTTATATAGTTCTTTTGTCTGGGAAGAGTCTAGATGCCAAATACATCAAAATATTCTATTAAGTTCTAGACCTAGTTGTGGTATCTTTATAAATGGTTATCATTACATGAATACTAGCTCATCACTTGTTTAACCACTATTTCTAAATCACCCATTACTCTAATGTTATTCACCCTCTATCCCAAGGTGAATTGAAGTTCATCAACTAATGCCTAATACTCAACCACATTATTTGTGTGAGTAAATTGTAGTCAACATGCAACTAGATAGGATTTCACCCTTAAATTTTCTAACTCTACTCTATCACCACATCCATTTTTGGACTTGGAAACATCAAATTTCAATGTCTAAAAGTCAAATTGTTTTATGAATATTGGTGTTATTGTTTTCAATTTTTCCCCCACAGGTCAAATTACCACCCCATCATTTGAAACTTAACATATCATGTTAGTTTTCCTTATAAGTCAGAGTTAATCTTAAGAGTCCATTGAGATAATGTATTATGTGATATAATGATTCCCTATAAGTTTGGTGCCTTGGTAAAACCTTTATCTATAGGTATAATCCTTGAAATATGATCAAAAGATGACTTGAGCAAGCATTAAAGAACCAAACCATCACAGGATGTCATGCCAAAATAAAAGGGGTCAGTTTGATTTTGTATTTAATAAGTGAGCTTAGAAAGCCTCATGAGACAAAAGGATCACATAGAAATTAATTCCTTCATGCCAAGATCATGTTCGATAAATTTCATGTCTTGATGAGCTCATTATCTCAAGATATAAATCTTCAAGGTTAGACTTACGGAATGACATAGGCATGTAGACATCAATTTTAAGCTTCATAAAATAGTTGTTAATTCAAATATCCTAAGGTTTAACACAAGAGTGATAAGTTTCCAAATATTAAGAGCTAAGATTAGATATAATAACATTTAAGTACCTAACAGTGTCAATGGGTCCCAAAGATCCAATGGTGTGTATTGAATTATACATCAAGATCGATGGTAAGCAATGAGTCAGAAGGTTATTGGGTTCCATAAGAAGCATGTAAGGCCAACAAGTGTCAAATTATCAGAGGTCAAAATTAAAGACCAATGTAGGGACATCAAGTGGCATGATCTCATAAGCTTGTAGTAGATCTAAAGGTGTTCATCAATTGATAAGGTTAGTTTAGATAAGTAGATCAATGATGAGCATGAAATTGTATAAAGTAGATAGATGGTGAGCAGTGAGTCAAAATTTCAATGAATATTAAGAGAAAATTTGAAGGTGACAAGTGTAATAACCTTGGAAACTATCTGATAGATTAATGATAAGCATGCAATCATATTAAGAAAGATATATGGTGCACATGAGGACAAGGAATCAAAGGACAGACAACAAGATCTTATAGAATAAATAAAGAGTTTCTAGTTGGAATAATATGAGAAGCTCATATCAGGATTGATGGTCAAAATTGAAAGTCAAAGCCAATTTGGTCAAGGTTGAACCAAAGCCAATATTATAAAGAGATGCCACAGAGGTAGACACATCATTTTGATTGGTTCATTTCCAAAGTTAGTAGCATGATTTTAACCCCTTTCCTCTATTCTTTCATGCCAAAGATGAACTAGTAGGGAAAAACTGATGTTGCCAAGATCAAAATAGATCTTTTGAGCTATTTTAACTGTATAAAAACCAAAAAGAAATTGCAAAAAATTGACCCCAAGTGTTGTAACATCTTTGACACTAGAATTTTGCTTGAAAATGAATTAATTCTACTGTTATAAACACAAGGAGAACATGCAAACCAAAAATGGATTGAAGGGATTAATATGATTTTCATGGCCACTTTATATAAGTAGTCTTAGCATAATGATCCTTTCTAATGGAATCAACACTGGATAATTGGAAATCTTGATCATAATGACCCCTTCTCCATCATTCCATGCATTGGCCCATATCTTTCATCCCTTATACTATATATACAGGTTTATAATCCTTAAAATGGATCCTTCTCTTTTTCATGACTAGAATTTATCAAGATTTACATTGTAATGCTTATTTGATGCAATAACGGCTAAATTCCTTCATTTACAAATCTGAATTGAAGTGTGTCTTACTAATTCATTGATGTGATCAAGTGAATGTATGTATTCCTTGCCTCTATCTAAATTTCCTCACCTTCTTTAAGTTTGGATATTTCCCATAGGTCAAAATAAATGCATACATACTCTGTTAATTGGTTTGGAAGTGGATAATTGCCCTCCCATACTAAGACAATAGCTAGTTCATACCTTATTGTGAGGCACTTATGTGAAGACTAATTAAAGATTAATTGAATTGATATATATATATATATAAGTCTTATATGTGTCCTATAGTGTGTCTTGTGCAAGTAAAAGGGTCAAAACATTTGGTGCATCACCTCATTTCTATATGCTTTCATAAATTAGTGTCAACTCTCTCCCTTTTCCAAGAAAGAGGCTAATTTAGGTCTAGTTTAGATGATTGATTGAAAAAGAAGCTAGCCTTTTCTAGAGGTCTGGCCCAAGTTTAGGTGACCCATGGCCTAGGGTCAATAACATATTAGACTAGGTTTAATAAAGAGGACATGAACACTTCCCCTTCTTAGCTAGGGTGAAATCTAGACCAACAACAATTTTGGCATGCCTAGTGGCAAACATTTTCTTTGAAGAACTAAAAGTTGGATATAATAAATAGAATCTATATTATAAAAGGAGATCCATCATCATCAAGTGATCAATACCTTTAAATTTTTAGAGTTCATAGCATTGGATAAACAACATTCTCATGCCAAAGGTTACTACAAGGTCAACTAGCAAAGGTATTCCTCTTGAATTAATTGAGATACATGTTGTTTCATATAAGAGATCAAGGTTTAATAATACAAAACCTTATCCTCAATGGTAATATGCATCTCATGTTCATCCTTATGCCTTAAGCAATGCAATCCTTACTACCCAAATGGCTATCTTAAATCAAGTATTTATTCCATTCAATAGAGGTAGTCCATTGAACTTATACCAATAAGATGATATTATTGTGTTTGATCTTAAAATTATCCCATTCATTTTTTGGATAACATCAAATAACTTTTATTGATCATATCCAAGATATTTATAACCTTTACTCTATTTTTAATATTGTTGAAGATAATGTGGCTGTCAGGTTGCTTGTTTCTTCTTTCAAAGGAAAAGCATTGGAATGGTATAAGAAAATTATATATTATTCCATTACTACCTAGGATGAGTTAGGAGAAGCCTTAGTTAGGAAATTTGAGGACAAGTTTGACCACCTATCTTTATTTGAATAGTTGACTAACATAAAGAGAGATTCTCATGAGTTCATGTCTAATTTCAACCTTAGATTCCAAAAGACATAGACCATAATACCTACCTTGATCATACCATACCTTAAATATGCCTTTTTTTATTATTTAAGATCTATTAATTTTGACATTAGTGTGATGATATAATCCATGGGTGGTAATACCTTGCCAAATGCTTATGAGATTGTTATAGTAGCAAAAAATAGTTTGATATAGGTTGGTAAGACTTCTCCTAGTCTTCCAATGTCTACATTTCTAGAGTTGTAATATTTTCCACCCCCTCATGTTCCTCAATCCCATTGGTAGATCCTATCCCATCTCCTATATCTCAAGTTATATCCCCTTCTAGTCAAATTAGTGAGATTAGAGAACTAAAAAGTCTATTACAATCTTTTTAGGAATGAAATAGTTCAACTCAAAAGACAACAATCTTAGGGTAGGTCTTATCAACAACAAAATTAGACCTCCTATCTACCTTTCAAATATCAAAGACCCCCTTACCAAGGATTCATGAAAAATTAACCACCATACAAGGTGTAAGGAGCCATTGTTCTAGTTAAGACATATGCATCTCTTGATCCTAATGCACCTTCCACATCAAAATTTGTTCTTACCACACTAACTCAAAATAATTTTATGCATGACTCAAATTGGTAACCCTCCAACCCCCATGATGTTCAGTGCATTACTATATAACAAATGACCTAAGAAGAGTTTTATCTTCAAGGAGGTTAGTATCTAGAGGCAAATTTGGTACCCTAGGGAAATGATCAACAACTCCAAGGATATCCTAATGCTATTAATGTGAATTGGCAAATGGATGATTATGTTACTTTCAATCATGGTGGTGAGACTAGAAGCTCAAGTGATCAAGTTAAAAATGTAACTAGAGATAAGAGAAGAGCCAATTATGAGGTTCAAGATGTGATAAATTCTTCTAGTGTTCCTAGTATTATTCCTAAGAGTATCAAAGATCATCTTATTTCCCTTACAACACAAAATTAGAATGCAGAGGTTGGGAAGGTCCTTTAAATACCTTTGGTTTGTGAATAACCAGTGGTTCAAAAGATGTAGCCAAAGGATAGTTGATCTTCACTCAAAATAATGGATTAGATGAAGAACCAATGTAAACATTATCATGTGGGATTCCCTTGCTATTCTAGGACAAAAATATATTCTCATCCAAGAGCTTTCAACTCTTAATGTGTCTCTAGGACCAGTTGAGAAATGAGGTATTGCCCTAACTAACTCAAACCATCCAATTAAGCATCAATTAAAATAGGCACCTAAAGTGGAAAAGGTGGAAAAAATTGAGGTAAATTCAAGTAAAAATCCACTCTTATATCACTCTTTGATATTTGGTGACTGTTTAGTCCATAACTATATGGTGGACAATGGAACTAGTAACATTGTCATGCCTAAGTAAATTGCAGACAAGCTTGGTCTTGTATATGAAAAAAATGCTAAAGGGGTATTTAGATTGGATGGGACACCAAAAAATATATTAGGAATCATCAAAAATATAAATATGACACTACATGTTTTCCCCAATATTACCATTCAATAAGATGTAGTGGTGGTGGACTTGCCTCCCTATTTTTCCATGTATTTGTCAAGGGACTTTACTTCAAAGATTGGAGGATATTTATTAGATTATTGGAAATATTTAATGTTTATGACCAGGTATGGTAATAAGGTAATCATACATTCTGAACCTATTACATGGTTGATTTAGAACCATATATACCAAGTGTTGTAAACACCAATTGCCTCATCTCAGATGAGGTGATAGAAGATAGTTTAGAGGAAGCTGAATCACCTCTAGATGGGAATCTATATTTTTTACTTGGTGATTGGACCTATATCTCATATGTATATGATCCTTATAATCTAATTTAATAAGAATGACTTGGTGTTTATTGCTTGCATGAGAAAGATGTGCCAATCCTAGCCTTGATGAAGGATGATGAGCATAGTGATGATCTTTAGAAATTGTACTTTGATGGGTCAAGGAATAATCATGGTAATAGGGTTGTAATAATGTTAATTTATCTATAAAATCTAAGGTACTTCTCATCTATCAATTTTTAATTTGGTTTTTCAAATAATGATGCAAAATATGAGGCACTAGTCCATGGTTTATAATGGGACAGGAAGATGAAAGTCAACACCTTATAAGTCTTTGATGATAGTTAACTTGTAGTTCACCAAGATAGAGGTCTTAATGTATGAAAAAACCCATTATTTAAGTCTTATAATCATAGGTTATGGGACTTAATTTAAGATTTTTAGACCTTCAACATTTAGGCAATACCAAGAGATGAGAATAAACATACAGATAGGTTGGCTACCATTAGGGCACAATTTAGTATCTCAATAGATGTAAGAAGTGAAAAGGTATAGTCACACATTAATTTGGTGGTAAGGCCTTATATATTATACAATAATGATAATTATCAACTGTCTGAATATGATAATTAGATTTTCAGATTCTTACAAGAAGAGGTTGAGTTTATTTCAAGAAACCAATCAGAATACTTGCAGTAGTATGGTGATCAGATTGTGAAACTTAAAAAAAATAATTTACCCAATGGATTAATCACACTTTCAAACATATTCAGTGGTGATGATGAGCTAAGGAAAGAGTATTCAACATTGTCAACAAAGGAAGAACACTATGCCAATATGGAAGTTACACCTAGTAAGAACCTAAAGTTGGGTAAAGTATGCACTTATTTAGAGAAATAATCTTTCATTAAGTTATGTGCAAGTTTTTTTTATGTATTTTCATGGAAATACATTGATCTCAAGGGATTTTTCCCAAGTCTAGATCAACACACCATTAAGCTAAAATATGAAGCTAGGACAATAAGACAAAGGCCTATTAATCCTCATCTTGAGACTTTGATGAGAGTTGAGCTTCATGATATCATTGAGTCAAATATTATATTTTCAATCAAGCACTCAAATTAGGTGACAAACCTTGTCCCATTACAAAAAAAGAATGGTAAAATTAGACCATGTGTTGACTTTCAAGACTTAAATAAGGCTTCCGTTACAAACCACTATCCATTATCATCTATGGAACATATTTTATAGTTGTTTTTAGGTTTGGAAAGGTTATCCTTGTTGGATGGATATAGTGGTTATAACCATATTTTGGTCAATGAAGAAGACCAATTCAAGATAGCCTTCACCATAAAGTGGGGGATGTTTGCATATATAAATATGCCCTTTGGCCTATCGAATACTAGTGTAACTTTTTAGAGATCCATGGATATGGCATTCCAAGGCCTTTTTAATAAGTTTGTGATGGTCCATTTAGATGATATAATAGAGTTTTCAAAGAATTCAAGTGAGCACATGGTTCACCTTGATAAAGTGCTTAAAAGGTGTAGGCAAATTAGGGTATTCTTGAACCCCAAAAAGTGTGTCCTCTCAGTTCATAAAGGTAAGCTCCTTGGACATATAGTTTCAAATCATGGTTTAAGCATAGATCCTAAAGGAATAACTTAAATTATTTTACTTTACTTGCCCAATCACAAAAGAGATTTACAAAGTTTCTTAGGAGAGATCAATTTATCAAAAGATACATCTCATATTTTTTCCACTTTAGCCAAGCCACTTACAGCCATGCTAAAGAAGAATTAGAGCTTCAACTAGTCCAAGGAGGGAGTAAGGAGTTATGAGGAAATTAAGAAATCCATGGCTAGTACCCCCACACTCATGAACCCATATTTATCAAAGGAATTCACTCTATACACCTATGCTATCATTGACACCATTTTAGGCATCCTTATGTAGTAGAATCATGAGGCCTTAGAGTAGCCAATAGCCTTCTTCAGTCAAGGCTCGGAAGAATATGAAACAAGGTACTATTTTGTTGAGGAACATGTAATTTTAATCATAAGGTCTCTCAAGAAGTTTAGATACTTATTTTCAAGCAATAAGATACACCTAATGGTTGTACATCTAAGTGTTAAAGAATTTATCTTGAACAAGGACATAAATGAGAAGAGAGCTGGGTGGATAATAAAGGTAACAGAGTATGATGTGGATATCAAAGTCACAAGGTTATTTAGAGGCAAAGGCCTTTATGAGCATCTATCCCAAGTATTACAAGAGGCTAATGAGGTGGTTATGGTGTCAACTAATGAATAAGTTGTAGCTGATCATGCATCACCTTATATATGGTATCATGATTTGGTAAGGTATCTTTAGGATGGTCTCTTACCCTCTTATCTAACTCCTTTAAATAAAAGATATTTTAGATTGTAATTAATTCCATTTCTTCTTGTTAATGGTGTTTTTTTAATGAATATATCAATGGCATGTTGTTAAGATGCATTAAACAACATCAAAAGGAAATACTACTTGAAGAGTTACATGATGGACATGGTGGAGGGCATTATTTAGAAAGGACCACAACCCACAAGATCATGAGAGTCTGATATTATTGGGCAATATTATATGGTGATTTCCATGCATGGGTTAGGAAATGCAAACAATATGTTATGTTTGTTGAAAAGGTGAAGCTTGTAACCTTACCTCTCTAACCAATTATAGTGGATCAACCCTTTATCTAATGGGGATTGGAATTTATTGGTCTAATGAATCCACCTTCAAGCTCAAGTCATAAATGGATACTAACTATCATAGACTACTTAACTATATGGATAGAAGAAGTGGCATTGAAGGAAGCAAACAAGATGAATGTTTTAGATTTATATGAGGGTTTGATTACTAGGTTTGGAATCACTTCAACCATAATTTTTGGATACTTCTATAGACTTTGTGCAGTCTAAGATTAGCCAGTAGGTAGTTCAACATAGTGTCTTTCTCAACACTTCATCAAACTACTATCCCCAAGGTAATGGCCTTGTTGAATCAACTAATAAGAAACTATTGAAGATCATAAAGAGGACCATTAAATAAAATCAAAGGTCATGACATATCAAATTGAAGTCAGCTCTATTGGCTGATAGGATCACATACAAGAAGTTAATCGACTACTCCCCTTACAAGTTGGTATATGGTAAGGAAGCAAGAATGCTTATTTTTCTTGAATTTCCTAACCTAGAACTAGTGCATCAACTTGAGTTGTTGGAGAGTAAACCTATGGAAATCAGATATATTGAGCTTATGGAGTTGGAGGAGATAAGACATCAATCTATGATAGACATGAAAAGTCATCAAGTAAAGGTAAAGAGAGCCTTTAACAAAGGAAATTCTTCAAGAAGTTTCAAATAAGGAGATTTGGTCCTCAAGTAGGCTGAGGATAAAGCTAAGATAAGATGACATACAAAATTTGACTCTCTTTGGAGTGGTCCATACATAATCTCCAGCTACAAATCCCATAATGCCTTCCAACTTGCAAGGATGGATGGTGAAGATATTCCTATCTCAGTCAATGGGATACACTTGTGTCATGTCCCCTTTTTAGTTGACATCTTTAGAGTTGATGATTAGCCTATTATGCGACCTTCATAGGCTAATAGGATGGATAGAGGGTCATCATGGATGCTTGGCTTGGCTTCGACTAGCAAAATTTTTTCTAATTGGCTTTCGTTCAGGCTCTTTCAGACATGTATTGAGGGAGATATTAATATTTGATTGATTTAATTAAATATTAATTATTTAGCATATTTTAATTATGAAACCCTAATTCTTAGTTATGAAACCCTAATTAGGGCAAGCACACCTTTTTGAGGATATAAGGTTTTCTCATTAGAGGGAGTGCCATAATTATTTGATGATTATTGATTGTTGAGAACAAATTTTGCTAAGTATTTTTTTGAGAAGAAGGAGCCAAGGGTTTCCAGTATTCTAGTTGCATTAGAGAACGTACACTCTTCAACGTGTGTAATTTAGAGGTTGTGAGATATCAGCTGATCTATTGCCAGTTTGAGAGATAACTTCATACAGAAGTTATCACAGAGTTCTACAGGGACTTATTTCATTAGGGTTTGATTCAGAGTTTATCCACACAAAGATCTTTAGTATTAAAATCATATTCCTTGAGATCAGGGGTCTAGCATACAGGCTATGCTATATTGTATTTGCCACTGTATGAAATCCATATAGAGCCATACCAAGCCATACAAGTCAAATCATAGATCGAAGAAGTCTACCGTCAGCAGTCGTAAGCTGCATGGAGCCAAGAGACTGACATCGGCTGACTACATACCGACATCGGTAGAGTAGACAACTGACAAAGATTGACATTGACAGTATATCAATTGATGATAGTAGAATAACCAACATTAGTGACTGTGTTTTTTTGACACAACAACCTGAGCCGTTCTAGATCTAGGGTTAATTTTAGATTTGCAGAAAGATTAGGTTTTTAAGACAATATTTTATATTAATTTTGTTGCATGACAGATATTCTTTATTGTAATCATTTGAAATGAACGATAAGGTCTTAGATTAGCTAGTTATAAGCTTTACTGCTTCAATATTTATTTATTTGAACTTTATACAAAATTAGCTTGCAAATTTTGCATTCTTTATTTCATGCCAAAAACACAAAAAAATCAGAATACTCAAAAACAATAAAAAAATATACAGTACTAGAATAGAGGGGAAACAGGGGTTTCTACAGTAGTATTAGAGTGAGTTGTCTTGCCATCCTATTGGGTATATTGGACATTGAATTGGTGAGTTAATCATGGCTACTTCAAGTAATCAAAAATTGTGGGACAAGACTATGGAGAAGCTTAAACAAAGTTTGAATAAGTTGGTTGAAAACTAGAGGAGGATGAATGAATTCCTTTCACACCCTACAATCGAAGACAAATTAGAACGGTATATGGCATCCATTTTCAAAGGGTCCACATCACAAAACAAAAATGAGAAACAAGAGGATATGAGGGCAGCCATGGGGAATGAGTTGTCTATATCATCTTTGCAAGAAGCTTCACTTGAGACTTCTACATTAGAGGCTAGCATAGAGCATGATAATGAAATGGATAGTAATGGTATGGATGTTTTGGATGATCATATTGCTACTTCACCTTCACATCATGAAAAATCAGACTATGGCAGCCAAGGATAGTTAGAACAAAAGCCTTTGGTTTGGGAATATTTACAAGTACCAATGGTGGTGAAAGAAGATGGGATAAAGACAAGTCAAAAGCATTTTGATTTCTTATATCAGACTTGGAAGGATGTGTGGAAAGGACACAAAATTAATGTGATATGTGGTCATAAAGGGACAAGGAAGCTAGATTAGTGGCTGTCAAGGTGAGACAGCATCTTCAAAACATAAAAGGAAAGGTCAATCTCTCTAACATGGAGAGACAAAAAGGAGTTATAGCAAGTTATTCTTGTGATGACTTATAGCCAATCAAGGAGTGCTTGGAGGCAATGAAGTTGGATCTCCAAGATTCTGAGGGACATGTGGACAAGCTTTGTCTTGAGGCGAGTTCAGTTCAGGAGTTAGCACATGTGGCAGGGACTCGACTTTCTTTTATAGTTGGGTCACATGTTGATGATGATATGAGTATGACTAGCATTCACACTCTGGATTTAGGGATTGTAGTGGGTACAGGAGACAGATGCATGAAGTTAGTTGGTATTGTTCACATTACTCAGGTGAGGAGTTTACTTGAGTTGCCAGTTGATTTCCATTCATGGATTGGATGTTGGGATCCTTATCTTGGTAGTTGGGATGATTTGATGCCATGGGATGAGAGTTATGATAGACATGGCATGGTGATAGATGCTAGGGTTGATAGTTTGTTGGTGCATGACTTAGAGCAGAAGTTGATGACAAACAGATTTGGTTTGTGTTTTTGTTATCTAACATGTGATGCCTCTTCATTATCAGTGATGCATAGGAGTTTGGGTGATGAGACCATGGCTGGTGATCTGCAGAGATATGTTGATTATAGTAGAGGTATAGTGTGTGGATTGTCTACACTTGGTGTAGTTCCATTTGGGAGTTGTTGCAGAGTTAGAGTGTACTTTCCACACAGCATGGTGGAAAGTGTATATGGTATTTGGGATTTTGGAGTTTGGTTGAGTTGCATTCGCTAATTTGATTATGGATTTCTCTTTGTTATATTTCAAAGGATATAGAAAGAGCTTGAATTGATTGACAGTAGCATAGATCATGATTACATATGGGATCCAAGTGGATTGTTTGGTTTATTGTTCAGAGATTGCTTGAGGACAAGCAATTTCAGGAGGGGCGGATTGTCATGTCCCCTTTTTAGTTGACATCTTCAGAGTTGATGATTAGCCTATTATGTGACTTTTATAGGCTGATAGGATGGATAAAGGGTCATGATGGATGCTTGGCTTGGCTTCGACTAGCAGAATTTTTTCCAATTGGCTTTCGTTCAGCCTCTTTCAGACATGTATTGAGGGAGATATTAATATTTGATTGATTTAATTAAATATTAATTATTTATCATATTTTAATTATGAAACCCTAATTCTTAGTTATGAAACCCTAATTAGGGCAAGCACACCTTTTTGAGGATATAAGGGTTTCTCATTAGAGGGAGTGCCATAATTATTTGATGATTATTGATTATTGAGAACAAATTTTGCTAAGTATTTTTCTAAGAAGAAAGAGCCAAGGGTTTCCAGTATTCCAATTGCATTAGAGAACGTACACTCTTTAGTGTGTGCAATTTAGAGGTTGTGAGATATCAGCTGATCTATTGCTAGTTTGAAAGATAACTTCATACAGAAGTTATCACAGAGGTCTACAGGGATTTATTTAATTAGGGTTTGATTCAGAGTTTATCCAAATAGAGATCTTTAGTATTAGCATCATATTCCTTGAGATCAGGGGTCTAGCATATAGGCTGTGCTATATTGTATTTGCTGCTATACAGATTTGTACCAAGCCATACCAGCTGAATCACAAATTGAAGAAGTCTGTCATCAACAATCACAGGCCATAAGGAGCCAAGAGACCGACATCAGTTGACTACATACCGATGTCGGCAGATCAGACCGACTGATAGAGATCGATGTCGATAGTATATCGACCAATGATGGTAGAATAACTGATGTTAGTGACTGTGTTTTTTTGACATAGTAACCTGAGCCATTCCAGATCTAGGGTTAATTTCAAATTTGTAGAAAGATCAGGTTTTTTAAGACAATATTTTATATTCATTTTGTTACATGATAGATATTCTTTATTGTAGTCATTTGAAATGAATGATAAGGTCTTAGATTAGCCATTTATAATCTTTACTACTTCAATATTTATTTATTTGAATTGTATATGAAATTAGCTTGTAAATTTCACACTCTTTATTTCATGCCAAATACACAAAAAAATTAGAACACTCAAAAATAGTCAAAAAAATATACAGTACTAGAATAGAGGGGAAACAAGGGTTTCTACAACTTGAAACATTACTATTAAGGAAGCTAGGTCCCTTGTGCATAGTTAGTTTTTTTAGCTTTTTTCCAAGTGTTGTCCTAGCATATTAGTTTGTTTGCTTTTGCTTTGTTTAGTTAGTTTCCTTATTTTATGTGTTCCCCTTCTTATTTTGGTGGAATTATTGTCTTTGCAAGTAAAATAATGTTTTTTATAGGCATGAAAACAACTTACCATTATTTATGAGTCCAAAAGTCATTTAGATTATTTGGTTTCTAAACATAACAGGCATGTTTCCAAGTTGAGTCACCATAATGTTATCAATTTTTCCCCCATAGGTCAAATTGTCACCCCATCATTTGAAACTTAGCATATCATGCCAATTTACCTTGTGACTCAAATTTGATCTTAAGAGTCCCTTGAGATAATGTATATTGTGCTCTAATGATTCCTTGTAAGTTTGGTGCCTTGGTGTAACCTTTATCTACAGCTATAAGAATTCAAAGATGATCAAAAGATAACTTGAGTAAGCTTTGAAGAACAAGATCATCATAGGATGTCATGTAAAAATGAAAGGGGTCAGCTTGATTATGCATTTAATAAGTGCACTTAGAAGCCTCATGATACAAAAAGGTTACATGGACATGAATTCCTTTACACCAAGATCATGATATGCAAATTTCATGTCTGGATGAACTTGCTATCTCAAAATATAAAGCTTTAAGGTTAGACTTGTATAATGAATCAAACATGTAGACATCAAGTTTAAGCTTCATGAAATAGCCATTAGAATTCAAATATCCAAAGGTTTAATTCAAAAGTTACAAGTGTCCAAATATTGGGAGTTAAGATTAGATCTAATGGCACGTAGGTGTAATATCCCCTACCAATAGAGATATATGAAAGACACAAAACTCTGATACCAAAGACCAAAGCTCTGATACCACTGTAATATCCCCTACCAATAGAGATATATGAAAGACACAAAACTCTGATACCAAAGACCAAAGCTCTGATACCACTGTAATATCCCCTTCTAAACAGATAATATAGCAACACAAAAAATCTGAACCAAGATATAATCGTTGTTGAATAAATTCAGAAAGATCACAATAATATAGTCTCTTAATAACAAATTACAGATTGTATCACTTGTCTTTCTAAATTATTACAATTGCAGTCCTCTAATATGCATATAAATATGAAATACAGTCTTGAAAACCCTGGCTTTGCAAATCTGGAAGTGCAAATTGAGTTCTGGAAAGTCTCGGCCCTTATGTGTCAACACACAGTCGTCGTCGTCGGTCGATATCTCGCCGACGTCGGTCTCTGCCGGTCGGATTTCTGCCGACGTCGGTCTTCAGTCGACCGATGTCGGTCACTGAAACCCTCTATCTGCCGAGGTCGGTTCCTGCACTGATCTGTACGAACCCGTACGGATTCTGTACGGCCGTAAATTAAGCACAACTTCCCTGTTTTCAACCCTTGATCTGAAGATATATGTCTCTAGCTGTATAATTTATTGAATCAAAACATAAAGCAATAAATACCTAGAATATCTGTGATAACTTCTGTGTGAAGTTATCTCTCAAACCTGAAATTCTGTGATAACTTCTGGATGAAGCTATCTCTCACTTTGGCAATAGATCAGCTGATATTCCACAGCCTCTTAATTGTACACACTGAAGAGGGAACGTTCTCCAATGCAAATGGAATCCTTGAACCCTAGGCTCAGTCTTCACAGAAGAAATTCTCCAAAATCAATATCAATAATCAATAGCATAATCAACAATGGCCTCCATGAGAAACCCTTATACCCTCAAAAGATATGCTTGCCCTAATTAGGGTTTCTTAAATTAGAATTAGGGTTTCTTATTAAAATTAGGCTAAATAATTAATATTTGATTAAATCAATCAAATATTAATATCTCCCTCAATACATGTCGGATCCACGAACCGATCGAAGCTAGTGAATTAGGGAGTGATTCCGCACATAACCATACCACAATAAAGGCGCTCTGTTGCATATCAAATATCCCTAAAAAGTAGGAGCTCAGGCCAAATGTGTCTGAAATACCCTGAATGAAAATCAAATGTAGAAATCTTGTGAATCAAAGTCGAGCCAAGCTCCATTATGACCCTCTATCCATCTTATTAGCCTACGAAGGTCGCATAATAGACTAACCATGAACTCAGAACATGTCAATTGAAAAGGGGACATGACAATCTGCCCCTCCTGAAATTGCTTGCCCTCAAGCAATCACTGAATGACAAATCAATCAATCCACCTGGATCCCAAATATAATTTTGACCTCCACCACTGTCAATTAACACAACCCCCATGCCATGTCCATCCCAACTCTCATGTAATGGTGTCACATCATCTCTAGTACTAAGATAAGCATTCCAACATCCAATCCATAAATGAAAATCAGCAAGCAAACTCCTTACCTGAATAATATATGAAACTGGATAGTGAAGACTAGAAATAGTAATATCATCATCAACCTGTGATTCGGCTGTAACAGAAAGTTGAGTCCTCACCACATGTGACAACTCCTGAACTGAGCTCACCTCAAGACCAAGCTTGTCCTCGTACCTCTCCTGTACTGGTGCCAATGTGCTCTTGTCATCACCCTCTATCATGTTATGTGGTATAGGTACCTCCATCCGATGAAAAAACATATATCTGAAGCTGCTGCCCCGTATTGCCTTAAGAATATGTGTCGTCCCATCAACATTAAAGAGAACCTCCATGTCCTTGAGACGAAGAGTAACTTCCTCAAATGAATGAAGCCACTTCATACCCAAGACTAAGTCTATATCCCCCATGTTTACCACATAATAATCAGCGTTGAACTCAAAGTTATTCAAGCGCAATGGGAGGTCTCTAATCATACGCTCACACTTAAGAGTGTGACCATTGGCTACCTTAACTCTGATGCCCTCAAAACCTTCTGTAGTGAGTCCACGCTTCTCCACAAATCTAGCATCTATGAAATTGTGAGTGGCTCCTGTATCAAGAAGGGTGATAACCTTCCGCCCTGCCAAAACTCCACGGAGTCTGAATGACTCATCTGACTGTATGCTGGATATGCGGGCCTCCTGTAGGTGAAGCTCTGACTCTGCCTCTACATTAGGCCCTGAAGCCTCTGCCTCTGCCCCCTCAGCACTGTTATGCTGTTCGGAATCCTCAGAATCTGACTCCTCATAATATATCCACATCATACGATTCGCCTTGCCCTTAGGCCTCAAAGGACAATCGTGATGGATATCATATGGTCCCTTGTAGTAGAAGCAAAGCTTCTTCCTGCGTAGATCATTAAGCGCCTCACGATCCAAAGGTGGTGCTGCTAGATTGGCCTTTGAATCATTTTTAACTCCGGATTTATCTATGTTAAAATCCGGTCTCTCCGTATCCCCGTGGGAGTGCTTATGGTCTCTAGAAGAAGAAGTGCCTTTGGTGTTAAATTTATTGGATGGGGCTGCCATCTCCATATCACGAGCCTTCCTCATAGCTAACTGTAATGAAGGAGGATCAAAGGCTTTGATCCAACCCCTCAATGGCTCTGTCAATCCCTCTATGAAGAGAACTACCAATCTACGCTCTGAAATATTGGGTACCATGACTGCTAATCTCTGAAACTCACCAATGAAGGACTCCAAGCTACCTGTTTGTCTCAACTGTGCCAGATCTCGGAAGTAAACCTCGGGATCTCTCCTGTCAAACCGCTCAACCAATCTATCCACAAAGTCCTGGTACTCTGTCACTTGATTATGCTGAAGTGTTACCATACCATGGTACCACCAATCATGTGCTACTCCATCAAAGTGCAAAGTGGCGTATTTGATGGCATCTATCTCTGACATTGGTCTCAATGCCAAAAAGGTGTCAAGCTTATGAACCCAAGCTTGAGCTGTCATCTTACCGCTGCCGTCAAAAGTAGTCAAAGAAAGCTTACCAGTAGCCTTCTGTAGCTCACTGAATTGGACTCTAGGTCTCCTGTCCTGTCTAGCCAATCTATAGTGCTCTCTCCTCAAATTGACAAAACGATCAAAGGTTGTTCTCTCCTGGATATGAGGAGGTAATAAGTCCCACTCATCATTTACAGCCATGTAAACATCTGCAAATGGAGAATTCCCTGCCTCCTCATCTGCTGGTACCTCTGGTTCTTCTTGAATAAATGAAGGGCGTGTAGGTCTATCCACTATCCTGGAGTGAGTCTGTTGTGGTCTCTGATTAACCGTAGCACTCCTATCATCTCTTTGGTCCCTATTCTGTCCATCAGGTGCATTCATTCTCTCTATCATGGTTATAAGTCCCTGTAGTGTCTGAGCCATCTGCTATTGGCTTATCATCATAGCACGCTGAAACTCTCTGGTGGCCTGATCAACATCATACCTGTGGCCCCTGGGTGGGCTGCCCTCACGTCTGTCACTCATGATGATCGGTCTCTGATCTAACAACTGGATACCTTCAAGCAAGGCTCGGCTGCGTGTGTTATACCTGTGTGGTCCTAACTCTTGTGGCTGCATAAGATCTATAGACCCTCAGGCTGGCAGAATTTAGCTCTGATACCACTGTAATATCCCCTACCAATAGAGATATATGAAAGACACAAAACTCTGATACCAAAGACCAAAGCTCTGATACCACTGTAATATCCCCTACCAATAGAGATATATGAAAGACACAAAACTCTGATACCAAAGACCAAAGCTCTGATACCACTGTAATATCCCCTTCTAAACAGGTAATATAGCAACACAAAAAATCTGAACCAAGATATAATCGTTGTTGAATAAATTCAGAAAGATCATAATAATATAGTCTCTTAATAACAAATTACAGATTGTATCACTTGTCTTTCTAAATTATTACAATTGCAGTCCTCTAATATGCATATAAATATGAAATACAGTCTTGAAAACCCTGGCTTTGCAAATCTGGAAGTGCAAATTGAGTTCTGGAAAGTCTCGGCCCTTATGTGTCAACACACAGTCGCCGTCGTCGGTCGATATCTCGCTGACGTCGGTCTCTGTCGGTCGGATTTCTGCCGACGTCGGTCTTCAGTCGACCGATGTCGGTCATTGAAACCCTCTGTCTGCCGAGGTCGGTTCCTGCACTGATCTGTACGAACCCGTACGGATTCTGTATGACCGTAAATTAAGCACAACTTCCCTGTTTTCAACCCCTGATCTGAAGATATATGTCTCTAGCTGTATAATTTATTGAATCAAAACATAAAGCAATAAATACCTGGAATATCTGTGATAACTTCTGTGTGAAGTTATCTCTCAAACCTGAAATTCTGTGATAACTTCTAGATGAAGCTATCTCTCACTTTGGCAATAGATCAGCTGATATTCCACAGCCTCTTAATTGCACACACTGAAGAGGGAACGTTCTCCAATGCAAATGGAATCCTTGAACCCTAGGCTCAGTCTTCACAGAAGAAATTCTCCAAAATCAATATCAATAATCAATAGCATAATCAACAATGGCCTCCATGAGAAACCCTTATACCCTCAAAAGATATGCTTGCCCTAATTAGGGTTTCTTAAATTAGAATTAGGGTTTCTAATTAAAATTAGGCTAAATAATTAATATTTGATTAAATCAATCAAATATTAATATCTCCCTCAATACATGTCGGATCCACGAACCGATCGAAGCTAGTGAATCAGGGAGTGATTCTGCACATAACCATACCACAATAAAGGTGCTCCGCTGCATATCAAATATCCCTAAAAAGTAGGAGCTCAGGCCAAATGTGTCTGAAATACCCTGAATGAAAATCAAATGTAGAAATCTTGTGAATCAAAGTCGAGCCAAGCTCCATTATGACCCTCTATCCATCTTATTAGCCTACGAAGGTCGCATAATAGACTAACCATGAACTCAGAACATGTCAATTGAAAAGGGGACATGACAATCTGCCCCTCCTGAAATTGCTTGCCCTCAAGCAATCACTGAATGACAAATCAATCAATCCACCTGGATCCCAAATATAATTTTGACCTCCACCACTGTCAATTAACACAACCCCCATGCCATGTCCATCCCAACTCTCATGTAATGGTGTCACATCATCTCTAGTACTAAGATAAGCATTCCAACATCCAATCCATAAATGAAAATCAGCAAGCAAACTCCTTACCTGAATAATATATGAAACTGGATAGTGAAGACTAGAAATAGTAATATCATCATCAACCTGTGATTCGGCTGTAACAGAAAGTTGAGTCCTCACCACATGTGACAACTCCTGAACTGAGCTCACCTCAAGACCAAGCTTGTCCTCGTACCTCTCCTGTACTGGTGCCAATGTGCTCTTGTCATCACCCTCTATCATGTTATGTGGTATAGGTACCTCCATCCGATGAAAAAACATATATCTGAAGCTGCTGCCCCGTATTGCCTTAAGAATATGTGTCGTCCCATCAACATTAAAGAGAACCTCCATGTCCTTGAGACGAAGAGTAACTTCCTCAAATGAATGAAGCCACTTCATACCCAAGACTAAGTCTATATCCCCCATGTTTACCACATAATAATCAGCGTTGAACTCAAAGTTATTCAAGCGCAATGGGAGGTCTCTAATCATACGCTCACACTTAAGAGTGTGACCATTGGCTACCTTAACTCTGATGCCCTCAAAACCTTCTGTAGTGAGTCCACGCTTCTCCACAAATCTAGCATCTATGAAATTGTGAGTGGCTCCTGTATCAAGAAGGGTGATAACCTTCCGCCCTGCCAAAACTCCACGGAGTCTGAATGACTCATCTGACTGTATGCTAGATATGCGGGCCTCCTGTAGGTGAAGCTCTGACTCTGCCTCTACATTAGGCCCTGAAGCCTCTGCCTCTGCCCCCTCAGCACTGTTATGCTGTTCGGAATCCTTAGAATCTTACTCCTCATAATATATCCACATCATACGATTTGCCTTGCCCTTAGGCCTCAAAGGACAATCGTGATGGATATCATATGGTCCCTTGTAGTAGAAGCAAAGCTTCTTCCTACGTAGATCATTAAGCGCCTCACGATCCAAAGGTGGTGCTGCTAGATTGGCCTTTGAATCATTTTTAACTCCGGATTTATCTATGTTAAAATCCGGTCTCTCTGTATCCCCGTGGGAGTGCTTATGGTCTCTAGAAGAAGAAGTGCCTTTGGTGTTAAATTTATTGGATGGGGCTGCCATCTCCATATCACGAGCCTTCCTCATAGCTACCTGTAATGAAGGAGGATCAAAGGCTTTGATCCAACCCCTCAATGGCTCTGTCAATCCCTCTATGAAGAGAACTACCAATCTACGCTCTGAAATATTGGGTACCATGACTGCTAATCTCTGAAACTCACCAATGAAGGACTCCAAGCTACCTGTTTGTCTCAACTATGCCAGATCTCAGAAGTAAACCTCGGGATCTCTCTTGTCAAACCGCTCAACCAATCTATCCACAAAGTCCTGGTACTCTGTCACTTGATTATGCTGAAGTGTTACCATACCATGGTACCACCAATCATGTGCTACTCCATCAAAGTGCAAAGTGGCGTATTTGATGGCATCTATCTCTGACATTGGTCTCAACGCCAAAAAGGTGTCAAGCTTATGAACCCAAGCTTGAGCTGTCATCTTACCGCTGCCGTCAAAAGTAGTCAAAGAAAGCTTACCAGTAGCCTTCTGTAGCTCACTGAATTGGACTCTAGGTCTCCTGTCCTGTCTAGCCAATCTATAGTGCTCTCTCCTCAAATTGACAAAACGATCAAAGGTTTTTCTCTCCTGGATATGAGGAGGTAATAAGTCCCACTCATCATTTACAGCCATGTAAACATCTGCAAATGGAGAATTCCCTGCCTCCTCATCTGCTGGTACCTCTGGTTCTTCTTGAATAAATGAAGGGCGTGTAGGTCTATCCGCTATCCTGGAGTGAGTCTGTTGTGGTCTCTGATTAACCGTAGCACTCCTATCATCTCTTTGGTCCCTATTCTGTCCATCAGGTGCATTCATTCTCTCTATCATGGTCATAAGTCCCTGTAGTGTCTGAGCCATCTGCTATTGGCTTATCATCATAGCACGCTGAAACTCTCTGGTGGCCTGATCAACATCATACCTGTGGCCCCTGGGTGGGCTGCCCTCACGTCTGTCACTCATGATGATCGGTCTCTGATCTAACAACTGGATACCTTCAAGCAAGGCTCGGCTGCGTGTGTTATACCTGTGTGGTCCTAACTCTTGTGGCTGCATAAGATCTATAGACCCTCAGGCTGGCAGAATTTAGCTCTGATACCACTGTAATATCCCCTACCAATAGAGATATATGAAAGACACAAAACTCTGATACCAAAGACCAAAGCTCTGATACCACTGTAATATCCCCTACCAATAGAGATATATGAAAGACACAAAACTCTGATACCAAAGACCAAAGCTCTGATACCACTGTAATATCCCCTTCTAAACAGGTAATATAGCAACACAAAAAATCTGAACCAAGATATAATCGTTGTTGAATAAATTCAGAAAGATCATAATAATATAGTCTCTTAATAACAAATTACAGATTGTATCACTTGTCTTTCTAAATTATTACAATTGCAGTCCTCTAATATGCATATAAATATGAAATACAGTCTTGAAAACCCTGGCTTTGCAAATCTGGAAGTGCAAATTGAGTTCTAGAAAGTCTCGGCCCTTATGTGTCAACACACAGTCGCCGTCGTCGGTCGATATCTCGCTGACGTCGGTCTCTGTCGGTCGGATTTCTGCCGACGTCGGTCTTCAGTCGACCGATGTCGGTCATTGAAACCCTCTGTCTGCCGAGGTCGGTTCCTGCACTGATCTGTACGAACCCGTACGGATTCTGTACGACCGTAAATTAAGCACAACTTCCCTGTTTTCAACCCCTGATCTGAAGATATATGTCTCTAGCTGTATAATTTATTGAATCAAAACATAAAGCAATAAATACCTGGAATATCTGTGATAACTTCTGTGTGAAGTTATCTCTCAAACCTGAAATTCTGTGATAACTTCTAGATGAAGCTATCTCTCACTTTGGCAATAGATCAGCTGATATTCCACAGCCTCTTAATTGCACACACTGAAGAGGGAACGTTCTCCAATGCAAATGGAATCCTTGAACCCTAGGCTCAGTCTTCACAGAAGAAATTCTCCAAAATCAATATCAATAATCAATAGCATAATCAACAATGGCCTCCATGAGAAACCCTTATACCCTCAAAAGATATGCTTGCCCTAATTAGGGTTTCTTAAATTAGAATTAGGGTTTCTAATTAAAATTAGGCTAAATAATTAATATTTGATTAAATCAATCAAATATTAATATCTCCCTCAATACATGTCGGATCCACGAACCGATCGAAGCTAGTGAATCAGGGAGTGATTCCGCACATAACCATACCACAATAAAGGCTCTCCGCTGCATATCAAATATCCCTAAAAAGTAGGAGCTCAGGCCAAATGTGTCTGAAATACCCTGAATGAAAATCAAATGTAGAAATCTTGTGAATCAAAGTCGAGCCAAGCTCCATTATGACCCTCTATCCATCTTATTAGCCTACGAAGGTCGCATAATAGACTAACCATGAACTCAGAACATGTCAATTGAAAAGGGGACATGACAGTAGGTGCTTGACAGTGTTAGTGGGTCTTGAAGATCCTATGGTGCATGTTGAATCTAAATCAAGATCGATAGTAAACATTGAGTCAAAAGTTTAGTGAGGCTAACAAGTGTCACATTTTTAGAGGTTTAAATTAAATACCAATGTAGGGATGTCAAGTGGCATGATCTCACAAGCTCATAGTAGGTGCACACCTATTGATAAGGTTAGTGGGTTCAAGTAGATCATTGGTAAGCGTGCAATCATACAAAGTAGATTGACGATGATCAGTGAGCCAAAAGTTCAATGAATCTAAAGACAAAATGGGAAGGTGATAAGTGTCACAACTACATCAACTAACAAATAGATCAGTGGTAAGTGTGAAATCATACCAAGAAAGATCTATAGTGCACATGAAGTCAAAGAGTCAAAGGACTAATAGTAGGATCCTATAGAACAATTAAATAGGTGTTATCTGTCATAATATGAGAAGCTTGAATCAAGATCGATGATCAAAATTGAAATTTGAAGCAAATTCAATTGAGGTAAGACTAAAGACAATATTACAAAGATATGTCATGGAGTTAGACACATCATTTTGATGATTTCATTGCCAAAGCTAATAGCATGATTAAAACCCCTTTCTTCCATTCTTACATGCTAAAGATGAACTAGTGGAGAGTAATCGATGCCACCAAGATCAAAACTAATTTTTTGAGTTATTATAACTACATCAATGCCTAAAGGAGATTGAAAAATATCAACATAGATATTGTAATGGCTTCAATGCTAGAATTCTACTTGAAAATGACTTAATTCCATTGTTATAACTATAAGGAGCATCTTGTAGACCAAAAATGGACTGAAAGGGACTAATATAGTTGTCATAGCCACTTTCTAGAAGTAATCTTAGCATGATGATCCTTTCTAGTGGAATCAATTTCAAATAATGGGAAATCATGATCATAATGACCCCTTATCTTTTAATCTACACATTGGTCCCCATATCTTTCATCCCTTTTGCTATATATATAGTCTTTTAAGACTTAAAATAGATCCCTCTCTTTGGTATGACTAGACTCTACTGATATTTGTATTGTAATGCCTATTTAATGCAACAAAGACTAAATTCCTTAATTTGCAAAGTTGAATTGAAGTGTGTATTACTAATTTATTAATGTGGTCAAGTGAATGTATGTCTTCCTTACCTCTATCTAAATTCCCTCACCTTCTTTAATTTTTGATAGTTCCCAAAGGTCAAAATAAGTGCATACATAGTCTATTAATTGGTTTAAAAGTGGATAATTGCCCTCCTATACCAAGATAATAGCTAGTTCATGCCTTATTAAGAAACACTTACCTGAAGAATGATAAAAGAGTAATTGAAGTGATGTCTAGTAGTCTTAAAATAATCCTATAGTGTGCCTTTTTCAAGTAAAAGGATCAAAACATGTGGTGCATCACCTCATTTCTATATGCTTTCATAGATTAGTGTCAATGTCTCTCCCTTTTGTAAGTAAGAGGCTAGTTTAGGTCTAGTTTTGGTGATTGATCCAAAAGTAAGATGGCCTTATCTATAGATCTGACCCAGGTTTAGGTAACCCATGGCCTAGGGTCAGTCCCATTTTGGACTAGGTTTGAGAAAGAGGATCTATAAAATCCCCCTTCTCAGCTAGGGTGCAATCTAGACCACCAACATGTATTTTCAATGGAAGTGAAACTAAAATATTAACCTCTTGGTGTATTTTCTCAGCTTTGATTGAGCATCCACTATGATTATTGTTTCATGAGGGTGTAATATAAACCACCAATAGGTATTTTCAAGGGGATTGAAACTAAAATATTAACCTCTTGATGTATTTTCTAAACTTTAATTAAGCATCAACTATTTTTCTTGGTTCGTGAGGGTCCTTTAGCTAACAAATATGTTATGTATAATTTTTCTATGGGAGAAGCAAGAATGGAATCATAGATAGTGGTTGTTTTATCTTATGAATATCATAAAAACTCTTCATTCCTACTCAAGTCATTAGATCTCAAATTATCACATGCTAGAGCTACATCCTAAAATGAGACCATGTCTAAGAAAAAATAAAACTCCTTTTCATTTAACTAATCTAACTCTTCTAATTTTTCACTTTGTTTTATGATAAGAATACTAATGGAGAGGTTTTTTTAGGTACTTTCTTCTTTGTCTAATGAGTAAACTTCCATTTTTTATTCTTCACAGAGGATCTCATTTATTTTGATATGTTCAGTGATCATGTGAGTCTTTTTTGGCTCACACTCAATTTTGATTTGGTTAGACATACTTTGCTAAGGTATCCATATGTGATAAAAATTAGTTTCAATATAACCATTAAGTGTTCTTGACCAATATCTATTGAATAACATACCATAATTATCAGTGATATACACCTCTTAGATATCAATGAATTTTTGAATCCTTGGGTCTGAGGATAATTGCATGCATATATGATTTATATCCCCTAAGACCTTCACATATATGTTATATAGTTAGACTACCATTCAATTGGAATTAGTAGGGGTAATACCCAACTATTGGAAAATAATATATGGTATGATGTTCTTGAAAGCACCTGAGTCAACCAAATAATTGTGTAATTTCTTGACAAAGATTCTAATTATTAGGAGAAAGGGTGGAGTCTCAATTTTTTCCTTATATAAAGAAACATGTACATAAAATATTTTCATAGATTATTTACCCCTATTATTAGATAACTATTTCAAAAATAACTCACTTTGATTAGAAATTTATAGCAATTCAAACATATAAATCCTAGATTTGGCTTTCTTCAAATCTTCCACAATGTCATAGCCACGTTTAGCTTATTCTTATTGATTGATAGGTGTGGTAAGTGCTACATATTTATTTGGATGATAAGGTATGGAATTTGCTTTATGTGTAGGAGGTTCTTGTTTGATTTCACATTAGTTAGGGCCTACTTATTGTTCAAAGGAATATAGGTGTTTAAAAGATTGGTTGATTTACTCCTAAGCTAATAACTATTCCCCCTTTGGAACTGTTTGAAAGTGTGGATGTCTTCTAAAATTTTTTTGGGCTCATTTTCATCATCAAATGGAAACTCATAGGTTTCCAATACTAGATTGGTGCTTAGGTTTCCTCCATCTTGGCTTGGATTATCACCCAAAGTAGGCACTATTTGCATGTCATCTACCTCATTTTAGAAGATGTTAGAGGCAAATATAAAATCAACATAATTTGTCTCTACATGGTTAGCCTTGTTATGCACTTACACCAAGTGTATAAATCCAAGTTTTCAAAATTCATCAAATTGGAAGAATTATTTCTATTATGATTTCCATTATTAATAAGACTAGGCACATTCTCATTATTAGGTCAGGTGTTTCATTGTCTATTAGGCTTCTGAAAATGGAAATTATTACCTAGAGCTATGTTGTTTGTGCTTTTATTTAAAATGTCCTTTCCTACATAGATTGATTATGTCATTAGAGAAGCATTGGACCATTTCCCTCAAATTTATTATCTTGGGGTCTACACCATCATTTAGTTGATTTATAAGATGTTTTGGGTTTACCACATGCACATTAGCATATGGAAATGTTGGGGTAGTAAGTGGTGCTAGATTAAGAGTGTTATTGGTAGTATTTTGATTGTTCAAAAATGAGGATACCACTAATGGGTTTATAATAAATGCATCACAACAACTTGTACTTGGCTTGGTAGCTATGTTATTTTAAATAACTTGGACAAGTTGATTGTTAGCTGTCAATGGGAAATCATGGTTTGGAGGTACATATATCAAACCATCAAACATGTGGTTCATCAGTGTTAAAATATACATTGGGTTTAGGATTCCATATCAGGATCTATAGATGGGTTTTATTAATGGGTTTCCTTATTTGAGAGCTTGATTAATCATGGGGACCTATTTATAAGATCTTGGTTATCCTAAATATGGTAAAGCACCTGCATTATATCTTTTAGGTACCATCTAATGTTTTATTTTCATAGCTTTGTTATAAGTCAATGATAGAGATACAAATGTAACTAGGATTCTTGTAAGTAACATTGACATCAAAGAACCCATAAACCTAAAATAGGTTTGGATGATTGGGCTCTATGCTAATATGAAGGGGTTTTTCAACCAATGATATAATTTGTGAAACCAGGAATTGAACATTATCATGGGTTCATTTGGTTCTCTCTTAGAAATTACATAATGATGGTATAGAATATAAAGGTTGACGGGGAACCTTCAATGGTTAATAAAGATGGCTTATAGACCATCCTAACTAGTTATGGAACCAATTGGTAATCCCAGGTACTAGGCATAGGTAGCCTCCCCTAATGAATAAGGAAACAATTTGTAGGATGGTAATCCCAGGTACTAGGCATAGGTAGCCTCCCCTAATGAATAAGGAAACAATTTGTAGGCAATGTCTTCATGTTTTACTTACATTCTAATAAGGGCATATTTTAATGCCTATATAGTCTCTTCAATTGTTTGAGGTACTCTAACTATGAATTTAGGACAAAACTTGTCTTAGTTATTTGGTAGGTCATGTATAATTCCTAGAACATTCATAGGACACCCACCTCAGCCTACTCATGTCATGGGATTATCCATTGTATATGTTGAGGAAGCATGAATGGGATAACTAAAGGAGATATTATATTCATAGGTGAATTTCCTACTAATTGGACCATATTATCTCCTTTTATATTTATTAACTCTCAAATTTATATAATTTGTGAGCTCTAAAATCTCTAAATTGATCCCAGTAAACTTAGATCTTGTATTTATCCTTTTTATTTCCATATTAAACCATGGTATATCTCAGTGTGAAAGTAAAGGGGTTTTATAATGTCCTAGTTTGATCCTTAGATATGATTTAGTTTGTGTTAATGGGGGGACCTTTTTCTAGTGCTAAAACATGTTGGGGGTCTTTTTGACACAATAAAAACTAGTCAAGGTTTTGTTAAGACTCTACCTCTCCTAAAAGGAATAAGATATCATAAATAAAATGCTTCCTAAAGGTTTGAACTTACTAGGTCTTGATATGCTGACATTCACTCAATAGGTTGATGTGTAAACATTCTATGAATGGGGCCTTTTTATAAACTGAGTCTCTTCTAATAGTTCTATCTTATAGATTTATAAAGAGGCTGGAAGTTCCCTATAAAATACTCATAGGGCTTAGCCTCAAATAGAAATCATAATTTCTTGAAACAAACATGACAAGTAAATAATTTATTTCCAAGTAGATTTATCACATGTATATATTTGACATTATTTAAAAAATGATAAACATAATTAATCAGCCAAGATTAATTTGTAGATTCAAATTACTTTCAACCTAGAATAACTTATCATCATAAAAAAATGCAAAAGAGAAGGGATAAAGAGATAAAAAGTTTTTTGATACTAAATATGTTCTTACAATGTCTGATTGAACACACCCACTAAAACCAATCCTTGGTTGAGCCAGACTTAGTGTAACTTCAACACAAATATGATCTGAGAGTTTAGGAAGCTGACTAGATAAGAGGAAAATACCCTGACCACCATATACATGTATATGAGATGGATTTAAACTCTTGACAGCGTTTTAAATATCAAGATATGCATTTTGATTAATAATATTGGGTAATTATAGTTATTCAAAAGTAAGAAAATAATTATGTAATATATAGACTAAAATAAGAGAAAGGGAGAAATTATCCGATAAATTATTAAAAATCATAAGGTAATGTGTGGTTTTATAGTGTAGTTTTCAGTCCACAACGAGCTAGCCATAAGAAATGTTGGTGAAAGATAATATATACATGAGCGGGCCTAATCCTAATTTTAAAATTAACCCAAAATTACCAAAATGATAGGCCTTACCTTGATTTTCAACTCATCCATGACTATGCACACCAAGGTCATGCCTCAACTACATGGGCCAATCACTACTCAAGATAAAATAACCACTCCATCCACTAGCTCAGTTGATCATGTCACAATCTAAGTGTAGTCACCCACATGTGTGTGATGATTAAAGACCTACAACTAATCCTCCTCCCTCCATCATTTCTAAACATTCTTTGATCATGTTCTAAATGCCATGTATAACACTTCTTGATCAGCTACTAATTACCTTTAGATTTTCCCACTTGCCATAATATACCACTGTTTGTTTTCTCATTAGTTCAAATTTGCCTCATGTATCTTTTTATTGGTGAAGAACTAATCATTGCATGTATACATACCTAGAATTTAAATATAGTTTAACCTTGAGTTTGGTGGTCACAATGGTCCAAATAGGTCCATTTGTTTGCTTCTTGAATTATCTTCACACCCTCCCAGCTAACTATTCTATAATTTTATGGACCATCCTAGGGTGATGGGTTATTGAAATCATGCCACTTATAAATATCTTGCTCACCTACTCACTTAGAGGATTTTAGTATGTATGGAGTCACCTGGGGTAGCGAGCCACTGAGATCGTGCCACTTGGTAGAATATTAGTGATATAGAGAGTTGAATACTCCCAAGTGAATTTGATAGACTTTAGTCTTGTGGACTATTGGAAAGATGCAATGTGGCTCTAAGAACTATTATGAAAAATGAATTAAGTCTTGAAGAAGCATAAATTTGAAACATGTCTCTGGGATAAATTTATAGAATCAATTAAGTGCCAAGAATCCATTCTGAATAGGTCTGGGATACTGGGGGTTATAAAATGATGCCATGAGGTATAAAAAATACTCTAGGCACCTATGGGAGAAGATAAAAAAGGCTTAGTCAACAATTTTGAGTTAAAATAGCTAATCTTTTAAAAAATAAATAATCTTGAAAATTCAAATGAAAATGGTTAATTATCTCAAATTTAAGTTGTTAAGTTCTTAAAATTGAAGAAAAAGGGCATAAAACTTTAAAAAAGGGAACCATTTTTAATGAACCTAAAGCTAAATATAAATTACATTTTACTCATTTTTACAAGAATGACTAAGCCTAAAAATTGAAACCATATGAACACTTAGCCATTAATTCTAAAATGAAATAGAAATAAATTAAATTACACATGAAAATAATCCAAAAAACTCTAAAATAGTTAGATAACTTGCCTAAATCTAAGGTGAAATGGCTTAAAGTAGGAAGATTTTATGTATTTATAAAATAGGATTCAGTTAGAGACTTAATAGATCTAATCAAATTTAGATATTTAAATCCATGCAATCCTAGATGGGAATTTTAAACCAAGCATTCTCATTTCAACTTCAATGTTTTTGATGTTTGAGACAACTACCAAATTCAATCCCTCAAGTGCCATGTGGCACATCCTTATCAGCCTAAAGGCCTAGGGTTTATGGTTTGGTGATATGTAGACAGTCATCCAATTTAAACTCAATGGAATGCTAACATTATTAGGGTGCCACACAAAATCCCTTGTCAAGATGGGTCTATGGCTTAGGTATATAAGATGATGCCACATAATTTCATTTTTTCATGTTGGGCCTTTAGCTAGCTGTTATGTCAATTTCATCCCTATTGTCTCAAGCTCCTTGGACATTACCATGTGGAAAAATTTTGGACCCTTGGGTCCAAAAAATTATTAAAATTTGATCAATTATCTATTAGGATGGTTTACTGGGATCATTTCACATGCTGTGATCTCAACCTCGTAGGGGAAATTTAACTTAGAAACCTTTTAGACTAGCCTCAAACTACAAAATGATCTAATAAAAACATGTGGAAGTGGTAGAGGGGAAACCAAAAGACCTACAAGAATATAAAATAAATGGATAAGGCATAGAGATCCTATTTTTAGACATGGTTTAATTGACTTTATGGACTTGGACTTAGAATATTTTGAGTTAACTTGACGTGATTTTCTAGATCGAGAGCATGGTAGAAATTGAATTGAATGAGATAAAATTATGGGACTTGAGTTCAATAGATAAGGGCTTGGGTAAGCAAAGTTAAGCATAACTAAGACCTAAGTCTACCCTAAAAGGATAAAGTTAGATATGATATTCAAATACAAATTACCTTCTCTAGAGGGAAAGTGCCAAGAAATTCATAATCCTTATCAAAGGCAAACTCTACAAAAACCATGTCAAATGACCTAGTTTAGACTCAAGATCATCATAATTCTATGTGGGAAAACAATATAAATTCCCACAAGGATGATTCATTAGCAAAAATATGAACAATTTATCACCCCAAGGCTAAGTAACTTAACAAGAGAAAGCCAAATAACTAAACCCAACTTAATCAAAGTAAAATAGAGGGTCCCTAGTTTTAGACTAAAAATAGGGAATGTTGTGCAAGCAACAATAATACTGATCACCAATAATAAAACATTACAATCAATAAAAATACATAAATTCCCATAATATTACAATCAATAATTTAACATTGTGGTATTAACCTAGTGATTCAAATCTAATAGCTCCTCCTAGATCTCACATAGATCTTCATCATAATACTCATTGCAGTTTCTCTTGAACCATTTCTCAATTTAGATCTACAATCAAATGTCTATTCTATTACTACTTGAAACTTCATTTGGATCACATCAATTTTAAAATTAAGAGTATGTGCTTATATAGATCCAAAATTCACCCATTTACATTAATTACTTTTCAACACACTAAGGACAAAAATATTAAATGTTGTTCTTGATAAATCAAGAAGCACTAAAATCACTAAATGCATACAAGTCCCTATAATCATTAAATATATCTACACTCCCAAGGTATAATACCATGTCACCAATGCTCAACATTAATTATAGGATTACTTGAATAGGTCACGCCTTGATGAAATCATCCATGCATAGGTTTCAGATAAAAATCCTTGGTAGAAATAATTTATGATCTTGCGCCATAAACTAATTTGATAAATGAGCTCAAAATGATATCAGCATGATTCCTATAGAACTATAAGTTACCTTGACAATTGGTAGAATATTTTCATTTTCTAACCAAACCATGATAGTGTGTTAAGATATTATTTGATATATGGCTTAATGATGATGATAATAATTTCACTAAAAAATTTCAAGTTAGCATAAGGTATGCTACGAAATTACTATGATTTAAAACTTTATATACAATTTTCACATGTTACACTAGTTTGATGAGAGAAGGATAACCAAATATCCATACATGTTCTTCTAAATTATCAATAACTTTTTTACATAAATATATGTAACCTCACTTATTAATATCTATCTTATTTATATTTTTAAATGATGTAAGATTAATCATGGATCTAGATGGTTGTGCATCAATGAGATTCAATTCATATATATTATGACATTTTTAATAAATTATACTTAAATTTGTTTTATTTTTATTTAGTATGAATTTAGTACACCTAGTGATATGTTTGAGAGTCACCATATATTTAGAGTTCCATTATATATGATATACATGGACTTTTGTCTCTTACTTATTTGTAGTAAACATTGGATTTATAGCTCACTATTCATGATTATTTCTCTTATTCATGATCTAGGGTTTCTTCACCTATTATATGACACTTTTGACACTTGGTTATATATTTACACTAATGAATATAGTTATTTATATATAACATAAAAAATATCATACATCAGCATTAATCACCATACATTTAGTGATTAATTGACACATCATTTTTTTATTAGATAGGATAAATGCTTTTGAAACCAAATCTATGAACCAAACAAGTGAGGGTTTTGATAGCTAGACCCACAACCAAGAATAAATGTTTTGAACAATGGTCCCATAACCAAGATGGTTTAATGATCCCATAAATATGATAATTTATAAGAAGAGGGTTTTAAGGGTACCATAACCAAGTCAAGCACAATAAGAGGGTTTGAAGGATCCCACAACCATAATAATTTAAATAGTGGGAGGGTTTGATGGATCCCATAGCTATAACAAGAGGGTTTTAGGAATCCCATGACCTTAGTAAGGAAATTAAGACAACCTTTTGACAAACATTAAATATTGACAATATTTATCCCCCTTTGAAAGAGTTTCCCAAAAACATTCATTGCTCAACATAAAATAAGTAGAAGTAAACTTTCTTTTACTAATCATATGTATCCTCAAGACATTTGCATAGCCTTTACACAAATGAAACATAAAAAGTGATCCTACACATGAACTAATCCAAATAGTATATAAATCACAAAAATTTTATAGACAAATCATCTTTAGTAATCTAGCAACATCATTATATAATCCATTCAAATACAAGCCATAACTTTCATACTTAGGTATAACATCCCAAAAACATCTATTATATAACAAAATCCTACCTAAATTAATAGTCTTATGCCAATATCATACCTCCTTGAATCATCTTCACAAGCTCCGTATATATGGACAACACAACCCTAATAAATAGGGCAAGCCATTCTAAATGTAAAGGCAATGGTTATGGCACAATAGATCAAGAGTGTTGAATGGCTTCCACCATGGATCAAAAAGACATATCTAATGTGTATTCCTATAGTAATCATTAAAACCATGATGAAATAGGTTTATATTCCTCTATCCTCCACACACTCATCTAAAATATTCATAGTAACACTACCACTAATGCCTCTAAAATCCATACTGGCCATGAAAATAACATAGATCATCATATTAGATCTTCCACCAATATTTTGATAGAATTCTTCATGATGAACCAAGAGAACAAAATCCTTAATGTTTAGCATAAAGTTCTTGGTACCTAAAACTAGATCATGGATCAAAATTTTAAAGCACATCAGGGTAATCAACCATAAAATACGTTGGAATCCTCTATCATGCAACCAAGTAGGGCAAGATCTAAAAATATCTCCTCTAATGATCATGTTCATAACTATTTTTGGGCATAAAATAGCTATATTTAGGCATAAAATATCAAAATAAAAATAAAAACAAAATTCTAAAATTCTAAAATTTAAAAAAATTCATAAAATACAAAAATCAAAAATTTATTTGTCTTTATCTTAGTCATACTTTTGTATGATGTTTATTATACCTATATTAGAGGTTTTTCTAAATTCATGTTTCCATATGTGATTATTATAACATGATTTATATAGGTGATATGTATGATATTATAGTAATATATGGTCATGGACTCATTTGATACCTCACCTATGGTGTGAATTCATATATACTATCAATTATTACATGCAGACATTCTTTCTATTTTTTGTGTAGTTATTATATTAAGAAACTTTACATGGATCATATATCTTATATATTTTCTGTACCTAGAGTTTACATATAATGATTGTGTTCATGTATGTGTGTGTGTGTCTATATATATATATATATATATATATTATATATCACTTTTACATGGATGGGTATGTTCTACATCACTTTCATTGTGATGACTATTTGTCTATATATATCACCTTGGTATCATACCATCTATATTTGTGACTAATATCTGAACCTCACCAATAAATATTTATTGTAACATAGTACTATATGTGATTTTATTTTGTTATATGTTATGCCTTATATTTGGCTTCCTCCTAATAGTTTATTACATTCCTCTATATTATATATTTCACATTGGTGCTTACTTTCTATTTTCATCAATATTATTCTAAGCACTTACTTCATGTTACTTGCTATGTTTCATTGGTTTTGACAATTTAATTATTGATACATTATTACCACTATAATTGGTTTTATAATAATGAAAAATTATTTATCAATACCTTCAATCATATTATTAATTGAGTTTTTAGGGATACCATAATTTTCTTAGAATCTTCCTCAAATTATTCTTCTAGTTTTTCGAGTTTTGCTCCTCTCTTTTCATCTGAATCCCCATGCCTTTTACATTTCTATTCTTATTCTATACATTTTACTAAATAATAAAAAAAACATGGATTCATAAAAAATCATATAGTCACTTGAGGGAATCATACCCAAACTTGTTCCTTAGTGATAAAATCTATATACATGTTTACCCAATGCGGGCATGGTACTCATCATTTCTATTTTATATCTCATTTCTTCAACTATGGAGGCATTATACATACATGCATTACTTAATTATTTCATATTTAACCAAAGTGGCATGTAACCAATAATGCATATCATACACATGAATTTTCCTTGAGGGTAATCATAACCACACATGTTAATCATCAAAATATCCTACATATGGAGTCTACTATAACCTTTTCACTTATGAGTCTACATTGAATATTTATATTCTATATCTTAAAAATATCATGAGACATGATATATCATCACTCATGGTACATTTATTGACATTTATTTCTACTTATATACACCTAAATTTGGTATTATACATTTTATAAACATCAACTTTGACATATTTGGACATGTCACATACATTTGAGTCTTGTGCACATTTTTCCCTACCCATGTATGTATTTATTATCCTAGAAAAATCTATTCTACATACACACTTATTTTTTAATTAGTTTTAAGATTTATGTGACCCTAAACAAATAAGAATATTGAATAAATAATATTGATTAATATATAAAATACCTAAATAAATTTTATTGTAAATAATTAAATATAGTAACTTGTTATTTCTAGATAACATTAATGGAATGATGTACTTAGTTTGTTTCATGTATTTTTAGGTCTTTGAGAGGCTACAATTGTAAAAACAATAATAAAAATCCTTTTGATTACTTGGATCTAGAAACATAGAGTATGTGCATGCTTGGACAGTTCACACTCTCTTGACACCTACATAGTCACGACACTATCTATTATTTAATGGAACTTTTTTTTGTAATTTTTCTAATCTATGATAGTGTCACCCACTATGCCTATGTTTTATGAGGGTTATTATATATCTATATTTCTATAATTCCATGTGAATATAAATGTTTTCCCCTTTTTTGCTTCAAACCTTAGCTATGCATTCTAGGACAAATGTAAACTAAGAAAATGGATGAAATATAAGGGTTGAGCTAACCTAGCCACCCCTTGTGACTAAGTGATGAATACATATCCAATAATATGAAGTGTATATATGTAGTACTCCCACCTCATTGAGTGTGTATAATCATGTGAAATTCTAACATGTTGTGCAATATTATGTATGGCTTTCAATACTTGAAAATCTATGACTTGAGCTAGAAAGTAATATTTAGCGTTAGCTTAAGGATTTCTCCTCCGAAGGATTTTGACTTTGTAAGAAATAAGGAGTTTCCTCTCAATGTGCATAGTGATTTATTATGGTAGCTAGATAATTCCTTGATTAGTGCTAGATTCTAGATATAAAAATTCTTAGGCTTTATTTGATTATCTAATTGACTTTCTCAGTGATTTTATTCGATTTGACTTGAAGATTGTGTAGAATGATCCTTATGTATGATTTTAATTTTATAAAATAGATGTTAGATGGTATTGGGACTAGTGATAAATAACATCCTTGTCTTAAAGACATGAACCTATCCATAAAAGAAGAATAATGGCTTAAGATTGGGGATAATTTAAGAATGATATAAAGCTATTTGAGAAAAAGACTAGAAAATTACTTTGTGATAGTAAAAATAATTTGGAAGGGTTAATATTTTATATGAAATAATGGATAGATTAATGGAGATTAATATTCATGTATGTGAGAATAAGTAAATTAGGTTAAGGTTTGGTAAAAATACACATTTTCAAGTGCCTAATACAAAATATGGATGTCTACATTTTCCTTCCTTTTATTCTAGTAATGAAATTTATAGAGTTAAAAGATAAAAGGTGATACTTGAAGATAATCGTAAAATGTGTTACCAAATATGTACTATCTATTTTTATTTGATTCATGCAAACTTGTAATGAAATATGTATAAATGAATATTTACTTATGATTTAAAAATAAAAAATAACAACATTGAACATATGTGAAAATTATAAAAGAATGAATACACCTATTTATATCCAAGCCAAAATTGTATTTTGAAATATAATGGAGAATGGGTTTATCATTCCCCTTGGAAATGTTTGAGTAAGAACATGAGTTGAGATAAACATGCCCAAAACCTCATATGAAATAAAGATGCTCCTAAAAGTTATGATATACAAAACCTCAAATCCACACAATTCTAATAATCTAAGTAAATGGAATTCACTAAGGGTTCCAATAAATCTAAGAAATGATTGAAATATTGGGTAGAGTTTCTAAAAAAATTGTTTAAAATGGATATACAACTCAATCTCAGTAATGATTGAATTAATTTATTTATGGAATAAAGTTAAATAATACTAAACAAAGAATGACATGATTTTTCATTCCATCTAGTAATCTAAATAACATTTTTTATTAGATAAGGTTAAAAGACAAGATTAGGTTCCCATACTCGTATAAGCAATGAAAGATGTTCAGATAAAAAAGATAAATAATATACAATAACTACAATCCCCAAGGGCCAAGAATAATGAGATTGAATTTAGACAAAAGTGCAACAAACCCTTATAAAAAAGGATCCATGATTATCAAAAAATAAACTACCTAGAAGAATAGTTTTAAAAAGAGGTGGGATTCCTTGAAATTAGATTAAACAAAAAGTTTCCTATTTTAATTCTTTATCTTCTATTTATTCTTGGAATGTCCCATAGTTCTCTTTCTTGAGCCCTAGGAAGAATCTTTAGTCATGCTTTTCTTTTGACTATCTGGTGTCCTTTCCTCTAGCTTTTCATGCTTCTTATCCTATACCTTCTTTTAAATTCTATCCTATGCCAGCTTCATTTTCTTATTGAGAGGGATTTCTCCAATTTCCACCTTCTCCTTAGTTTATTACATCTTTCCTTCACCTATTTCTTGTTAGGTAATGACTTCATCTAGGCTCAACAATGTTTTCATTTTTTATCTCCTCGACCATTTCAATGTAAAGTAATTGTTGCATAGACAATTTTGTTTGAATCCTTTCCATATTTTACTTCACCTCTATATTATTACTAGTCCTTTGGGTTTTGTGGGTTTTAATAGCATTTATATCCTATATATATCCTTTAGACCTACTTACATAGTTGGTTTTACCCATTTCTTCCTCCCCCTCAAATTAAAAAAATTCCTCCTTCCCCCTATGGAAACCTCTTCACTATCTTAATCTAACTCTTCTTCCTCACTAGGAACATAAATGGCCTTTATGGAATACTTCCCACATATCATAGTTTCTACCCATGCTCAAATTTTTTTTGACTCTCAAAATTTTATTATGGGTGACCATTTTTTATAATTCAAGTCATCTTTTTTTTTTTGGAAAATCAAGGCTTTTAATGTTATATGTGGTATATTTATTCCCAGAATTCAAATTTATTTCTTTTAAATGTACATGATTACTCTCCTACTTGATTTTTGAATTGAATATGATGAGATAAGTCACTAGGGATTTGTTCAAGTTATTCTACACATGGGAAGGGAGTCCTTTCCTCTTCAAGAATCATTACGACTTGTTTTAGGAGATCATCATCCTTCAAACAACATTATAAGGAGACAACATATACTTTGATGTTTACAATTCTATTTAATCCCTCATTGACTTCACTATAAGTATGGCTGATTGAGAAGGCCTTTAGTTGGAGGAGGAGTCTTTACACATCATTCATTTCATTTGAAATGGTCCATGAGGGATTAAATTTTCTTAATATGTACTTAATGATGTTTATATAATTTCCTTCAACTTGGATAAATTTGATGCCAAGGATGATCAATAAATTTAATCCCTAAAGTGTCATTGAAGCTTTAGTGGAATGGTTTGTCTGGATCCCCAAAGGCCTTGTGTATGCATCTAACGGGTTTCCATTAACATAGCTAATAACTCATCTACCCCCATTAGACTAGGCCCAAGTTAAATTTTTCAACACCATTAAAATTTAGCTTGAACCAGGAGTTATCTAGTTTTATCCATTTATCAGAGATCTATCCACCTTTTGAATCTTAACATCCCCTAAAGGTGAGAGTTTCCAAGAGGCAAGGAGAGGGAAAAGATGAGGATGAGGGGGGTCCTTTGAATTAGAAGAGAATGAGATCCAATTCTCTATAATCACATTTAAAATCTTAATTAAGTTAGAATGGATGAAATTAACATTGTTGTCAAAGATGTAAGAGTTTATGCACTTCTAAATTATCATAAAATTTTGTGGAAGGGTAAGATTCCATAGGAAAGATACATGTGGGAATTCCTAAGGTTGTTTTCACTAGAAGATGAGGTCATAAATATAATAGGGTCTAGACTAATAGAAATTAAACTTAAACAAGAAGAAATATAGGACGACACATGCAAATTAGCACTCCAAAAATAAATGGGAGACTAATTTTGCATTACACTTATAGAGAGTACACCTATTTGGAATAAGAAGTTGAATTTTAACCAAGTTATCCATCTTGATAATTTTATTTGAGATGCCAAATAGAAAAATATATTTACCTTCGGAGTGAGATTCTTAATCCATAGTTTATACCAATCCTTAACTAACTCCTCTTGGTCTAAGGTAACTAGATAGCCTAATTTGATTGAAAAACACCACTTGAATCAATAGACTAGATGAGTTTGTATTCACCAGGGAACATTATGATATGAGTACATTCAAGTTTCAAGTTAATATCTAGGAATAATTAGGAGACTTGATCATTAACTCCCTCCTTATGAAGGAGTTTCCATTTTCTTTATCTATTTATTTCTTCCTAGTACTCAGTCACATATGTGCCTATTTCCTCCTTAAACTTGTGATTGGGAGCATCCCAAGGAGATAAGGAGGCAAGAGGGTACTTGCATAACCAAAGATCATCAAAAAGTTTAATTTATTACAATTTCCCACCTTCCACTTACTACTTTTTTTGAGAAGGTTTTTACAATTGAGATGGGCTTTTTATAATGTTGAAACATTAACTAGGCTTTCTTCATATAGGAATCTATCTCTTTCCCTCGAATCCACATGTTTGGATTTTATAATCTTGGTTCAATGATTATTGTCTTTTATAACTTTCCACACTTGTTTGGCTAGAATTACTTGGTTCATTTTCTTAACCCTGCTCAGTCCTAATCCTCCTTTTCCTTTAGGGACACAATCCTTGTCCCATGAGATAAGAGGAATTTGAAAATTTATTCCACACCCATCCAAATAATTCTTTTTTGTATTTTTTCTAACTAAATAGTAATTTTACCCAAGATAAAGAAGAGTGATATCAAATAAACTAGGATACCTTAAAGTGAAATATTTAGAAATTGTAGCTTACCTACTTGAGAGATTAATTTACCTTTCCATGCCATCACTTTATTCTAAAATTTGTCAATCAGTGGGTTCTAATTTCTAAAATTTCATTTTTCCACTAAATAGTGGTATCCCCAAGTATGAAGATATAAGGTTATTTATTACATGACCTAAAATATTGGAAATTTTCCTATGCATGATTTCATTAGTGTTGATAAAAAATAGAGTGCTCTTTTGTAAATTGATGCATTGACCAAAAATGTCCTCATCACTTTTGAGGATTTTCCTAAAGATATTAGCTTTAACCATATAATCTTCCCCCATCATCAAGGTGTCATTAGAAATTTTTTGATGCATGACTGGGGTGGTGTTAGGGGAAACTTTAAGCCATCATTATGAAGAAATAGGGAAACAAGGGGTCTCTTTGTTGTAATGCTCTACTTACTGGGAAGAATCTTTTTGGAATACCATTGATGATGATAGAGAACACAAGTGTTGATATACAAGTTTAAATCATCCATCTAACTACTTTGATGAAGTCAAACTTATCATAAACTTTGTTGAGGAAATCCCAAGAGACCCTATCATAGTATTTTATCATGTTGAGTTTGAGAAAAATTCATTATCTAGTTGAATTAGTCATTGAGTTAATGGCATAATGTGAAATGATGATTTCATCAATGATTTGTATCCTAAACATGAAAGCAAACTATTGATAAATAATAATCTTATCCAAAAGCATTTGTAATTTCAAAGCCAAATCTTTGGTACATATCTTGTAGAAAGTGGAATGGAGACTGATTGGTCTGAAATCCTTTAGTTGGTTAGCTACCATTTTCTTGGGGATGAAAAAAAGAAAGTGTTATTGAACTCCTATGAAATAGTACCTGAATGAAAAAATTATGTAACTATTTCATGTACTTCTTATTGGATGATATCACAAAAGTTTTGTAAAAAGGTGGGGTAAGCCATTTAGTCACAAGGATTTATCTCCCTCCATTTCAAATGTAATTATTCTAAATTCCTTGGGGTAAGGATGAATAATAATGTGGTTGTTGTTAGCTTGATTAATGACACTTGTAACTATATTCAATATCTGGGCCTCCATATTTGAATCTTTGGGTAGGGATTAATATAGGAATCCCTTGAATTATTTGATAATCTAAATATCCATTTAATTTTCCTTTTTTTCAAATTTAACCATCATCCTTTAGAATTTTAATAATTTTGGCAGAGTTGTAGTTCTTGGAATCTGACTAGTGAAAAAACTTAGTGTTTTTGTCTCCTTACTTTAGCCATAGGCATCTCAATTTTTATCACCAATAAATTTATTATTTGGCTTCCAAATTATGGAGGGAGCTTAAATTCATTTTCTTTTGTTCATAGAGAGATGTTTAATCTTGAAGAATTGATCTCTTCATCTATCTTTCTCAATTATACCTCAATTTTATTCTTCTAAATAAATATAATCCTAAGCACTTCATTATTCTAGATCTTCAATATTTATTTAACATGATTTAATTTCATGGCAAGAATTTACATATTTGATCCTATGACTAGCTCTTTCCACCATTCATTGATTGAATTTAATAGGCTTAGGTGAGAAATCCACATTTTTCTGATCAAAATGGTATGTTCTTGATTTTCATAATTTTCTCTCCAAGGAATAAAAGTTGATTATGGTATGACCCAATTATGAGTAGATATATAAAATCAATAATGTATTGAAAGTCCCAAATCATAAAAGCCAAGAATTTATCCAATATGACCTAGATAAGGTTATCCCCTGATATTCTATTAAACCAAGTTAATGAGTTTCTTTTAATGTCCATGTCCATTAACCCAAATTCTATAATGAATTAATTTATACCCATCATGGTGTCAATGAAAATTTTCAAGCACCCTTTATTTTGTAATGGAAAAAGGGGAATGTTTAAATATCTTTCTATAATCCATTTCCAATCCTCACTATTTTTCCTAAATTATTCAAAGTCAATCTATAACTTTTTCCTTTCAGTTATGGAATTAGGCATATAGACATTTGAAAGGATCCATTCCAAATTATTATAGACCTCCTTGAAGTGAACATCTATATGGTTATCATATTTGGTTAATACTATTCCCTCATAAAATTGAGGATTCCAAAAAATAGAAACCCCCTAACAAAGCCTCTTAAGTTGCTACTAATAATTTTATATTTATTATAGACATTGTCTTTTTTCTTTTAAAAATTATCTTCTGACATATTTTTTTCTTGAAGAATCAAAATATCAGGTTTATGTTTTAATATTAAATTCCTAACCAACCATTTTTTCCTAGTTTTTTTCAACCCCCTCATGTTCCATGATATGATATACATGTTTTAGTGTTGGGATAGAGTTTGAGGGTCCTTTGTGTACCCTTCACTACCTCTTTTTATATTTATTTTTTCCTAGATTTTAAATTAGGTGTTATACCAAGGGTTTTTTATTCTTCTCCCACCTTTTCTTTCTTTTTGGTTTTTCTAGTTGCCACTTGGGTCTTTTATCCTTCTTCTTTCCCTTTTTTTATTTTGACTTGTGAGTGTTAAAGCATTGGCCTTGTTCCCATGATAAATTCTTTGAATTTATTTCTTTTTTATTAGGAGAAAAAATATTTAGGAGACTTCTCTAGGGGAGGGGAACTCTCCTGATAGAGCTACATCAATAAATATTTCTTCCAAGCTTTATGGTATAAAAGGGTCCTTCCAGTATCTTGGGTGATTTTAAGGGAGTGGATTCTATCATAAGCTCCCTGGGGGTGATGTCACTAAGTGATGTAATATGAATAAACTAAGTCATATATCTTGTGCCAATATATCATGATTTATGTGAAAATTGGGAATATGAAAAATCATATGCACCTATTAGAATAACATGTGTAAACCAAATATGTAATCTATGTAATAGTGTCATGAAATATGTTAGAATATCTCAAAATCTAATGAAATATGTGACATATGACACCCCCAATCTAATTCAAAGATGTAATAATTTGAGTCATAACTCTAATATTTGTGTAATAATTTGATAAAATATATATAATATTTCATAATCTTATGATTTTTATGATATATATTATGCATATGGCCCCAAACTAAGTCAAAGTTATCAAAATATAAGTAAAGCATAAAATAATCTGTGTAGACATATATCATTATGAAATAATATGTGCCAAAATTTAAATTTATGTATATATGAAGGCCTAATATCTAACACAACCCACCATGTTTCAAGGCTATAGCAAACTCTTTGGGTAAATTCTTGTGAATGGAATTTTCTATGACTCTATTCTCCCATACCACATTTGATATAATATTAGTTTTGATTGATGTATCTATTTATCTTCAGATCTCTATTGACGTGATTATTGAGAACACATTATGGACTCAACCACTAGACTTTGAAAGACTCTATTTAAGGTGTCCCAAGTGTTTTGACACTAGGAATTTGTAATTATAATGTAAAAACTCCAACCAAAAAAATGATTGAATCAGCCTAGTGGAAAAATTCTTCCTTTGATCTTTTGATAGTATTTGGACATGATTTTCATGATTCTTCAAACTCTAAGGTGGAAGCTAATGATGATCAAGACCCCATACCCTAATAATAGAATCCATGGATAATATGGAGGGAAAAATTATAAAGGATATTTATAAAAAATAATCTAAGAATACTTATTTGAAAAAAACAAATACCTAACTTCTTAATTATAAATATGTGGCACTAGATATTGAAAAATCTTACTCAAGGGCAGTACCATTGAATCTTTCAAAAGAGAAATTTGGTCCCTTTAAAACACTTGAAATCAATAAATCTTTATCCCGAAAGCATGATAAAATAATTCAATATGGACTAAAGTCAATAAAAATAAAAAATATTGATGGTCTAGACGGATATTGGCATGACCTTTCATATGGAAGGGCCTTAGATTTGTGGAAAAATCATGGATGATTTGTATTGAATTTTAGTCCTAATATGTTTTAGTTCTTTTTATGCTGATTGGGTCTACCCATTGTTGGTTGTGGCTATGAATATTATATGTTTAGCATTTTTTCTTGATTTTTCAGTGTAACATATTTAGTTTTTATCTTAGTTTTTTAAGCCATGTGTATTTTTTCCTTGTCTAGGGTTTGGGTCCGTAGTTTTTTATTAAAAAAGTTTTTTACTAATAAAAAAAATTTAAGACAAGCCACAATGTATGCCCCCCTTTTGAGGTGAGAAATGAAGTCTATAAATTATGTATCTCAAAATTTAGTAGTTATAGGCATCATTTTATATATAAAATATGTAATTAGTGTAAATCATGTAATAACATGTGTAGTGCATGCCATCATATTAAGAGTCCAACATCTGAGTATACATGAGACATGTATATTTAGTATACAAGTGTCATGTCAAGGTAGATATATCAATGAAAAAAACATTGAATCATCAACATAGTAATAAATATACCAAAAATGATTAATAAATTCATGGAAGAGTGCATAATATGTATAATGGCACTGTAAATAAAAAGGTAAGCATGCGATATAGATCATGACACTAACAAACTCAAAAAAATAAATTGTATTTATCAACACATAACAAACAAAGTTAAATATACACACATAATGTCATGAATATGATGTACACACAATAAGGCACACACAATAACACTCAATGACACACAAGGACAAGGGGCCACAAACAATGTAAAATCTAATGTCATACACCTAATCAAATTTTATAATGTCACATAATAAAAGTCAAACATAATGTATAATAAAATGTCACACAATAAACAAATTTAAGAAATGACAAGAAAAAAAATCAATAATTCATATAACAATCAAGGCTAATCTACATGATCAATGTATGTCATCATGGCATATAATAAAATACAATATCTAGTGAAATTAAAATCTATGTAATATGAGTTATAATAAGTCATGTATAATTAATGTAAAGTATTGTAATATGATTAGTAGAGAGAGTGATTGAATAATAAAACCCATGTATAGAAACTAGATGCCCCTAGTAAGAGCTTTTCCTAATGTAAGAAAGTAACTCATGGCTTAATGAAATTCATGCATCTGCATGTACATGTCATAAATGAATTATATGCACTGCATCTCACTTATGTATACCATGAAACTCTTATGTATATAAAAATAGAATATATAAGGTTTTATATATGATAAAACAAAAAAGTCTCATATAAATAATAAATTAATGTCATTTATATTTATTTTTTATATTTTGAGTATTTTATTTTTTGAGTTTTTTGAGTTTTTTTATTATTATGCATTGATAGCTAATGTTCTTGTATTTGGGGTAGTCATATGTGGGTCATGTATCCCTTAACCATAATTTATCTGTTGAATCCTCTATTATATCAATATAAAAAATAGGAAGATCATGGCAAATAGTAAAAAACTGATCTTATTCATCATCACTTTAGTGCCAATTATCAATATCATCAAAATTATTATAGTCATATTTTTTAATTGTAGTACGATATGTAAAATAAATTGCTCCATATTATGAGTTTTTTTTTAATTTAATTGTTATTTAATATTTTACCTATTATCAAGGTCTTATATATGATTTTTAACTATAAAATATTTTTATTATTATTCCCTAATCCTAATAGAAGATATAGTTTCCACTTGTTTTTCTTGCTCTGTAAATGTTTCTTTTCTGGATATGGTAGCAGTTGCACATTCATGGTCATATGTAATATTTTATTGATCTTACCAAGTGTGTCACACATTTTTATTATCCATGACCTTCCAAATTCATCACTATATTAGGTCAAATTAGGAAATAAATATAATTGTACATGTTTTTGGACCTAGTGTGATAGGAAGCTAAATGGATTCAATAAATGATCTTGATGAATTAGTCTTATTCAAATGTTCCTCATAATATCCAAGAGATTTGAAGTGTTTCATGTTACAAGAATTTATTTTAATAGTGTTATCAATCAAAACATTTGTAGACTACTTTGTATCTATGATAGGATTAAGAATCAAATGTTGGATTTATTAATAATTAAGTTTAGTTAACCACTTAGAAGTTGTGCTGGTAGAATTAGACTTTTTAGACATACATACATACATAAATACACACACACACACACACACACACACACACACACACACACACACACACACACACATCTATGCATATACACATCCATGAATACATGCATGCATACATACATACATACACACACACACACACACATACACACACACACACACACACACACACACACACACACACACACACACACACACACACACACACACACACACACACACACACACACACACACACACACACACATACATATATATATATACATATATATATATATATATATAAATATATATATATAAATATATATATATACATATATCTATATACATACATATGTGTGTGTGTGTGTGTGTGTGTGTGTGTGTGTGTGTGTATTAGATTTGTTTTTAGTAATGTCTCTTTTTGTAACTTTGGTAGTTGCAACTTTTTTTGATATAACTTTTATTGTTGTAACTTTCCTTTAATAATTGGTCCTTTAACAAATTTTCATTTTCCAATCGTTCTTTTTTTAATCCTTTCTTTTATAATTTTGCCTTTTGTGTCATTTCCTTATCTACTTGTGCCTTTTGTAATTATTCTTTTTACCCTTGTTCTCTATGAGATGTAATAGTAATTATAGACAATGTTCTTGAATCTAGTGGCGGTTTTATGGATGTATATAATGTAGGATCACCACTATCAATAATTATTTTTAATTTTATTTTCAAGGCCCAAAAATTATTTGTATGATGTCCATGAATTATATGATAGACACAATATTAGTTTTATTTCCTTAGAGGATGTATAAGAAGTAATGTGATAAAAATTCTTCTAATACTATCCCTTAGAGTTAGCCCCATGACATGGATAAGGTGGATGCGATCAATATCTTAATATTCCCAAGTCTCAATTTCAATTTAGGATAAAATGTGATGTGGGAAGGGGTAGGGGGTTGTATTCCAATATTTTTTCAAGGATGAAATAAGTAACACATGAGAGTACCTAGGACTCCATATTTATAGAAGACATATCATCCTTAATTAAAACCCTAAATTTATTTTGCATTAATGCTACCCATTTTATAAAGTCATTATGAAATATATTTAATATTTCAATGGAAAAAATATAATTATAGCAATCATTTGTTGAATTATAAAATATACATTTTGAATATCCATTATAGCCATCATACAATGTGCAAAGTAAAGAACTGACCTATTTAGGAAAACCATGAGTAAATTTAAAGTTTTTTTGATAAAAATTAGTAAATATATGTAACTTAGAAAATAATTTTAAAATAGTTACACCATTTTACTTCTAGATGAAATTTACTAAAAAATAACAAATTACAAATTTTGGAAACTACATACAAAATTGTGGTGAACAAAACAAGGTTTTTTATCTGTTGAATATGACTAGCATAAAACTTAGATTTTTTTGAAATAGATTAATTTTTTTCCAAATATTATCCAATCAATTAAAAACCCTAATAGGATAATAAAAATTAAATCCCTATGAAAAAATGGGAAAAATTAAAATGTCCACCCATTCAAAATGGATTTTTTTAGAAATCAGGTCTAAAAATGAAACCCTAGTGCATAAATATGAAAACCCTAGAAAGAAAGAAGAAACATTAAAATCACTTAGGGTTTGTAATTTTTATAAATAAAATTAGGTTCAAAAATATTTTTTATAGGTTTTAGGATTTATCTGACCATAATCACAAAAATTTGTTGAATAAATCATATTGCTTGAGATATAAAACTACTAAACAAATATGATTGTAACTAGATAAATATAGTAACTTGTTATTTATTGAAAACACTAAAATAATGATGTATATAGCTTGTTTTAGGTTCTATGCAAGGCATTTGGAGGCTACATTCATAAAAAATATTACAAAAAAGAATATGAGTGCTTAGATATAGAACAGAGAGTCTATAGGCACTTGGACAAATTTGCACTGTCTAAATACCTACATATTCATGACATTGTCTACTATTATATGGAAATATCTTATGATTTTTTTTCATTTTTTGATAGTTTCACTTGTTTCATCTGTGTATGATGAGGTTTCCTAGATATTTATATTTATGTAGGTCTATGTGAATATATATGTTTACCTTCTCTTTGATTCAAAACCTTGTTGTGCACTTTAGGAAAATTATAAAATGGGACAATAAGTGGAAGGGCATGGTATATATAACCTTAGCCACACATTGTGGTTAAGTGTTACCTACATATCTAGTACTTTGAGTACAGAATCATTGTGTAGTTATCCCACCTAGTTGAGTGTGTGAAATCATGTCTAATGCTAATATGTTATGAAATCATGCATATGTATTTTAATATTTAGTAATTTATGGTTTGACATTATAAAAACTATTCAGATTTATCTCATGTATTTATCATTTGAGGGGTTTTAGAATTGGAAAAATTAAGGATGTTCCTCTCAACGTGTCTAATGTTTTCTATTGATATGTATATGCTCGATAAAAAATTGATTACGCTTGATTTTATTATATATCTAATTATTTAGGTGATTTACTCCAAACCAACTCATTAAATGTGTGAAATTACCCTTATAAATGATTTTAATTTTTGAAACTAGATGTTAAATGGAGTGGGGATAAGTCCACTATGAGTGGACAATTCCATGGAAGTGAACCTATCTTAGAGGCACAAACTTATCTAGAAAATAATAAAAGTGGCATGAGTCTAAGAGTTATTATAAGATTTATATATATCTATTTGAAAAAAATATTAGTAAAATATTATGTGATGATAATGAAAATTTGGAATGGTCAAGCCTGTATATGAGATAGTAGCTAGATATATGGTGAATAAGAGTCATGATGTAAGCATAAGTTAAGTAGTGTATGGTTTGGTTAAATTATACATTTTCAACTTCCTAATACTAAATATAACTATCCACATTATTCAATATCAACTAAGTCTTTATAGGATCATCCTAAAATCCTAGATAGAACTTCATATCTTAGATCTCTAATTTACAATCCCAAGATAATACAAATAATTATTAAACAATTTGAATTAGGAAGTCTCCATTAGGTCATCCTAGACATGTTTATGGATTTTCAATAGTGATAAATAATGAGGGGTTAGTTATATATAAATCAATTCTCAAGGTTATGTTCACTTGGAAATTTGAAGGTACATATTGATAGATATTAATAAACTTGAGAAAATATCTACAATACTATTAGATATTATCACAAAGGCATAAAAATATGAAAACCTCTCAAAAGATTGGCTTTAGAGACAATTATAAACACACGTGTTTTTTCTTGCACAACATGCCTTAATTCTTCTAAGAATTAGGGAACCTCTTTTTGTTTTTGTATCCTCTCCCACTTATGATCATGTCTCTTTGGTCTCAACACTCTTAAGTTAATTTATTGGTTCATATCAATAGGTGATTAATCCACCATTACTATAAATACCACATTCATGTGATAAAACTTCAAATATAACACTTAGCATGAAAGTGGAGTCTTGACCTCCCAATTTACATTAAAGCCTAGCTTGCTTAGCTCTCTTGGCCTGCTCTAGGAGGTCACCTTAGATTTAGTGCCATTTTATCTCCATAAACCCATCTCATTATAATGACCAAGTCCAAAAAGTATAGTTTCATAAATAACACTTGGCCTCAAAATGGAGTTTAATTGCACTTACTCTCGCTTAGTTGTCTTGCCTACTTGCTATATCAACTCCCTATAGCTACTTTAAGGGGTAATTTTTGTTTTTTTGCTTATCAAGCCTCTGATACCTATCCCATCCTATCAACCACACTTCTTTAGATAATTTTCATGTTTTAATATTTAAGTATATATGCATTTTTTAGGCACTTATCCCACTTGCAAGGTCTCTAATATAGGTATTCTCTTATTTTCTCAAGCCTCTTAGTTCACTCTAGGGGTCAAATTATTTTGTGTGCCCTTTCAAATCCTTAAAATTATCCTGGTGATAAGACAAATATTGTGTGATCATTTTAACATTTTACACTTGGTCTCTAGATGAATTTTTGATAGACTTTCACCTTGTAGAAAATCTAATTGTAAAAGTTGTTTGGTTTCTTAATTAAGTCTGCCTATAGGTGGTTTCTGAAAATATTGATTTATAGACATAATTAGGATTTAAACCCATGATTAGGTATTTAAGGCCAAATTATACAAGTTCTAATTTTAATCAAACATTTTCCCTCTAGATGTGTCTTCATTTTAATTGGTTAAGTCTCATAGATCTAACTAGGCTTCAAACCCTAATTAGGTATAGGTCATTCAATAGTGTTTATTCTTTTCTAGTTAGTAAATTAATACCACATATATATTATTTAATATCATATAACATCTTAGCTCTATTTGAGGTTTCTAATCCCACATAGGTTTATGTTAGAATGGACTTTAGGTATAGTGTATTTAGAGACTTTTGTCCTGATTAGGTCTTAGGGGATAGGTTTTAGTTTAGTGTTGGTTAGGGTTTAAACCCCTACTAGATATAAGATAGGTGAGATGGGGATAGTTATTGTTGGTCAAGTTTTTTCACTAACTAGGTTTGAAGGATCCTAAAAAATTCCCTACAGATCTAACTAGGGATCAAACAACTTGAATAGGTCAAGGCTCTCAAAAAAACCAAGGCATAGTGTTAAACAACACTTGAATCCTGATTAGAAAGACAAAATGCAAATCAAAAACCCATAATCTATTTTAGGGGTCTATACCCCATATTAGTTATAGGCCAAAAAAAATTAATTTCTCACCAATAAATCATTTATATTTAGATTGTTGTGGGACCCATAGTGAGTTTTTTTATGACAAATTTTGATCTCGATGTCATTTTTTTCAACCATTTGATTTTACAAAAAGTTGACTTTGATGTGGATGTATCAATACCTTAAGAAGCTCAATTAGGACTAAGGTTTTTTAAAATTATTGTTAAGTCAAAAAAGTACATGTTAACCCAAAATTAGAATCTTGGGGTCCATTTTTCCCCACTAAGTCACTTGCACTATTTGTCACTTTAGGAGGCATAAATTTCACCCTAGGAGTCAGTTTTGTAAATCACTTGCACCATTATAAATATATTTCCATTCATAAAGTTTTAGTTCTACTAATTTTACCCAATTTATAGAGTCAAAAATTGACAATAACTAACTTTTTCAGCTTCTTGATGCAAATAGGTCCACTAAGTGTCTTTTTAGACATCCTAATGGTATTTTAACAATAATTTGTTCCCCATTAACCCATTATCAAAACCATCAAAGTCATTAGAAATTTAAATATGATGCATATATATCAGTGCCTCTAATTTTCTAAAATTTCTCCTGTGTAATGATATTTTAAATATTTAAGTTTATAAGTTGTCTATTGAGTTTTTAATTGTAAAAGGTAACTTGTTTTTATTCTTTTTGTAGGCTAAAACGGAGGGAAAATGCAAAGTGGTAGGATTAGAAAATAGAATGAGTATTTAGGTAGAAAATGAACTAATGAAAAGTCTATAAATAAGCCAAGCCCTACCCATTGTAAGGTTTGGAATTTTTTTCTCCAAAATGATCAAAGTTAATCACTTTTGTTTTTGAGTTTATTCTACCTTCTTTTTGTTATGTGTTGTTTTGTTGGAAAAATTTTACCAAATAGATTGTAATCATATTCAAACATTGTGTGGGGGTTTGGTGCCTAATCTTATTATAATTCTTCATTCCTGATAGGGGGTGTGGGGGGTGTAACCTCCCCCCCCCCCCCCCCACTATGGTCACCATTGTAAAATATTGTAATTTTGTAGTAAATATATACCATTTACTATTACATCACAGATCTAATGATAGAAATTATGTTTATACAGTTTTGCCCTAATATGTAACCCTCCTTTGATATAAGGGCATTATAATTATGGTGGCATGTTGTATGTGAGTAAAGAGGATATTTGAGTGATTGTATTGTAGGTTTTTCCTTTCTTTTTTTGTACTGAATAATAAGAAGGATTGGTTATTTGTATGTGGACATAGCCCATATTGTGTGAACCACGTTAAATTTGTGTCTCTATTATGTTGTGTTTTTTTGCATTTCATTTCCATTTTTAATTCATTAATATTTCTCTATGTTATATATTCATAACAAGCTATGAATATTTTTTTAACATTTATTATGCATGGAAATGGTGGTGGTGTTTTCTTCTTTTCTCAGTTTCTATTTCTTCAAACTCTTACTCTTACATTATCCAAGTGAGGGTTCTATTTAGTGGATGTTTACAATAAAAATGGATAGATTTTACTTCATAATAATAGGATTTATATCTATTTTCCCCTTCTTTTTTGTATTTTTGTATCAAGTTTGATTAAACTACTGTTTCATTCTATAACAATTTATTTTTATTCATTTATCTTAATTTCTCAATTTGTTTTATTACCACTTTATTATTGCATTATTAAATGACTAAATTCATGGGAATAAACAACTAAATTTATAATTTTAACCATTTTTAAAATCTAAATCCCTAACTTTGTATTTGGGTAAATATACATGCATGCTTTATTATTTTTAGGTTTTTATTCAATCTCATCTGAACTACATCCAAAGTCATAATTCTAATGTAATTTATTCAAGAATATATGACATTAGAATATTAAACCACCAATAAGACCCTTAATTGGAAATTTTACAATGCACAACTAAGTGAAGATCAATTCATAGTGACCTGATAGATATAGACCTTAGGGAGACTTACCTCTGTAGGTTCCTTTTAGGAGAGGCTTAATGAGTTTCACCACCTTGAGAGCTTAATGTTGGCATTGTCATGATAAATGACACATCAAAAAATTTGGTGCTAGGAGTGATGCTAATAGACACAAAAATTTTTATTTAACAAAACTCTAAACTTGAACCCTTAGGAGCATTTCCCACACTCAAGTATTTATAAAAATAAATTGAAAAGAAAATGAAGACCCACTAGATCAAAGTCTATTGGGGCTGACTTTTAATTGTTAGAGCTCATTGATCATCAAAAACTCAAAAACTCAAAAAAAAAAAAAAAAAAACCTTAAAAATAGATAAATCCACTCATATAGTATCTCACCTACACTGTAGTTCCCTTTATCAATCCATTTGATACCACCTAGAACCCATTAATGGTAGTTAATCTTACTTGTCTTGGTGGAGGTAGATGCCCTACGAATGTTATAGGGCCTACCCAAGACTTAAAAAATAATCTCAACAAGTTCTACCCAAATTACATACCTAATGGAATTAAAACCATATAAGAACATAATATGGCATTCAATTATGCCCTTATCCAAACTCAGGTTCAACATGAGGATGTTTCCTGTCACCTATTCCCTTAATTTTTGGGAGAGGTTACTTATGATTGGTGCCTTGAATTTTCAAATGGGTTTATTGCCTCTTTGGATGATTTATAAATGGTGTTTACCAATCAATTTAGGCTACCCATTGATTTGGCTATTCTATACCATCACTTTGTTTCTACCTATAGTGAATAAATAAAATTGATGAGTGTCTTTAATGCATGTTTATATAAGCTATATCAAAGTGTTTAACCCTAATTTTGATTATGTAATCCTTAATTGGATAAAAGGGTAAAAATATAGAAATTATAGGGAAAAAGTGTCAATATTAGCTTTATAATAAATAAAATAATGTGCTACACCCATATGTACCATATGCTAAATTTATAAAACTAAGATAAACAATTAATGGAAAGTATAGTTATGTTCGATATATAAATGATAAAATAAATTACTTAGCTATTTATGATGCTAACATAATGTTGGATCTAGTAAAATCAAGAAGTAGATAGGAAGATAGTTTTAGATGAGTCATCTGATTCTTGATCTAGTGCCTCCAACTCTCTAAACACTTGCATTAGCCTAGGACAATTCAATCAACAATAGTGTCTAAGTTTAATGCTAGTATCCTATACAAAATATCTATTAAAATATAATGTGACAACCTAAATGATTTTTATTTTGGATTCACATTCACTCTAGTTTATTAATATATGGATCATGGACTATCTCTCTTGGTGACATCATAAAACTCTAGCTTTTGATATTTAATGTGACCTTCAGGAAAATGTGTTAGTGGGTACATAGTGTTGAGCTAATTTTTAATGACCCTACTATCAAAGGGAACTACCTACATATCCAATACTATAAAAATGGCCTCATACTCATGTATTTCTACCCTGAGTGTTGGATTATGTGTGAATCATGTAATCTATGTAAAGAAAGTATAATAGTGACATATATTGTAAATATGAAAATATGACCTTATGACTGTTCCTTTAGTGATTTAGACCTATATTTGGGATTTTCCTTTGACTAATGTTAAAATAAGGTAGAGTAAGAATTTTTTTGATAACTTGAGTGCTCTTTTAGTTTGATTTCTAGGGGAGGAATGAATGAGTGTTGATAATGTATTTATATCAATCTTATTGAGAGATAACTTGAATTAAAGAACTTAAGCTAACAATTTTAATAATTTAATTTGAAAATTGGATGACTTGAGGGCATTGAACACTTATGTAAAAGCAACACAATAATGTTGATGTTATTATTTATCTTAGATGTTAGTGTTTAGGGAGAAAGACAGTGGGCACACACTCAAAACTTGTAGAGGTATGACATAACTACATTTTAAGCATTATGGGAAATATGGGAAGTTTGTGTCCTCAATATAAAGTTGTTTAGACTCAGAGATAAGACAAGGGGCACAAGATAGAGTAGATGTGAGGCTTTTATAATTAAGGCATGTGTAGAACTAATAATAATAACTAGGGTCTACATTTACCTAGTATATAAGACTTAGGTGTTATAAAATCACAAAATATCATCTACATTCCCCCCCTTTAATCTAATAATGAAAATTCTAATTTTAATTAAAGAAATAATTACTTGGATGTGTATGCACATGTTATATTTGCTTGAGTTTAATTTGATTGCTGTGTTGGAGCTGGATTTGAGTGTTTTACTGGTGACTGACCTACAATCAAGAGCATGTTATAGTGTATAATAAATACATATAATATGGGTCAAAAGTACTTAAAATAAATTGAAATTTAAAGATCAAGGTTTTAGGAGTACTCATATGTGTCAATGTAGCTACCTTGCCTGTTGGAAAGTTATTTTTGAAAAAGATTTATCATTATACGGATTTAAAAATGAGATTAGGATAAATATAGATAAATATTTAAAGTTCAAATATCCAAGGAGATCATTAGAGAGAGAGAGAAAGGTTAGAAGGCACATGCTCCCATATTTAAAGCAAAATTTAATTGCCACTTGATAGTTGAGATTAGATCAACCATGCAACCCAAACTAGTGATTTTGGATGATCAAGTCCAAATTAAAAACTTAGAAAGATTGAGTGATTTAATCACCTCAACCATGCCAAAAGGTGAACCCACTATTGTAGTATTTTGGGTCGATAAAGTCCATAAAAGTCTACATTGTATCAATATGTGTAATAGTATAAGAATCTGAATTTGATTTAGAATTTTGTAATATTAGGCACATGTTTAATAACATATGCAACTTAGATTTGTCTCATGTTGAAACAATGTTAATAATGGTACCATGTATATATTTATGCCACAAATGTGTATCAGAATCATATAACTATGTGTTTTGGAAAATTAGAAAAACTATGTAAGTGTAGAGGACATACTTCCAAAGCATGCCCCCGATATACATGGAGAAATATGAAACTAATATAAATACCAATGTGTAGGACATGTTTCCAAAAGATTCCTCCACTATAAACTAGATATTTTGAATATTGAGTAGGTGTGGAGAACATGATTCAAAAGCATTGTCTAACTAAATTTGTGAATCAATATACGTACCATGTTGAATGAATGTGGATAACATGATTTTAAATCATGACCCCAATATAATCTAGAAAGTATGAAAGTGTGTAATCCATGTCCATATGACATGTCATTGTTGAATCTACAAATTGGTGTAAGTACCATATACTATGTGAGTGTGGAGAACGTGCTTCTAAAGCATGTCCCCACTGAATCTAATAACTATGAAAATGTGGAAGACATGTCACCATGGCATTCCCCAACTAATATGCCCCACTTTGAGGTGAGGTAAAAAGAGTACCCAGTAGTTAACTCACTTTAAAAGAGTAAGCCAACTATAAATTTGTGAATGTAACCATGTATCATATACAATGAAACATGTCTAGGTAAATGTATCATTAAAGTGCATATAACCAATGCGATCACATGTAAGCCTAAGATTAATTATAAATATGATGGAAACATCTATAAAATTAACAAGTAAATAAGAACATACATAATATCACTCAAAATCAAGTCAAAAGGCAATATCCCAAGGGGATGACAAACAAGGAACATGTTCAAATGCCACAAAATATAATGGATGACTTAATCAAATGTCCAAAAAATCAATGAATGACATATAAAAATGTAGGTATATCAATAAATGGCATATTCAAATGTCTAATAATGCAATTACATATTCAAATATCCAAAAAATAAAACATAGGTGCATGGGTCGTATAAAACAAAGCATATGAAAATACTTGAAAAAACAAGAAAATGGCAAGGCAAAACACTCAAGGATGTGTTTAAAGGAAAAGCATAAGTAACCTACATAAACCTGTCATAGTGGCCCATGGGTTAAAAAATTTCAACTACATCATATATCAAGCACCATGTGTAATGTATAATCATGGATAATAGGCATGCATAAGTACATATGGAATCTAAAACATGATACTGTAGAGTGATCATTGAATCATATGACCTATGTGTATCAAGATCATATAAGATGGACACCCTCAACATCTTGGTGATGTGAGTAGAATGATATCCCAACACCCATAAGTGTATCATGTATCTATGTATTCCTATGTATGTGTATGTAGGATTAAATGATATTCTAGTCTTCAACATAGAACTAACACATAGATGCCAAGGGGACAATATAACATGTAGGTGCCAAAAATGTTTTAGGATTTTATTAGGTTTATTTTATTTATTTATTTTTTTTCATGTTTTTTATGATGAGTAAATATCATAATATGATGCCATCTAATGTATTTTCATAGATATCTCCCCCCATTGTGAAACTTACAACCTTAAGTTGGATATTTTTCATTATTTACATCATGATTTGCTACGTTGAAAAGGGACATAGCATTTTCTTCATTACATTTTACATGTGTATTAAAATATTTTATTCTATCATTATAGATATGTATTAATTTTCCTTCATGAGAAAAATAAATTCCTTATTTATTTTGGACAATTTTTGCTTCCATTTATTATAGCAAAAGAGTTTCAAATGTAAATGCATATGGAGATGTAGTAGGCATAGCCCAAACCATGTTTGAATCAATTTATAACCACAAACAATTGGTATTGTTATGTTACCTAAGAAATATTTCCATGTTCCTTCTTTTGAAAATCTTGTAAGTAAAAACTGAATTACTAAAAATGTTTTATGCTACAAGTGGTTTTGGTTTATGCAGGATCAATATGGATGTGCCAACAAGAAGCACCACCCATGTATAAGGTAATTGTAAAATCCTAGTGATGTGTGTGCTTTTTTGATTTTTTGTGAAGCTATTTCCTTTGGAGGATCCTCAAATTTAATATTTTGGTCATTGATAAGATCTTATATCTTATGTTTTAAGGTAAATTATCTATTCATAGCATGCCCAGGGCCTTGGTGATAGTCACAATAAGCATTTCCATCATACCCTTTGGATAAAGGTATATTTACATAAACCTATATATGAGGAGGGAGAGATATAAAATGACATTATATCAACCTTGAGAGTAATGAAATTGGGGACTTAGGTTGAATTTTAAATTATCTCCTTGGTTCCTTAAGTAATAGAATATACTTAGGATTTTATAATGGAATAATCTATTTTTTTAATAATGTGATCTTTGTGTCTAAATACTCATGTTACTTTTGTAACTTGTGTAGTAGCTTGATCATATTTATTAATGGATATTTTATGGTTTTAGAATTACAATCCCTAGGTATTTCATATTCAACATTCATATGTGTACCATCAAGGAATATTGGAAGGGTCTTATGGCTACCTAATTTTTTTATTAAATATGATCCACCTTACCCTCTGAAGAAGGGATAACGTGAAATTAGTTAGAGGGGTGAAATTTTTCACCCTCATTTATATTTTAAAGTGGAATAATCTCCTCTTTTCCCTTTTAAGATGTTATAATTATAAAAATTAGGACAAGATAGGAGAGGCATATAAATTCTAAAGAGCACTCCATGTTGGATATTATTTTATGATAATCAGGGATTAACAATAGGAAAAGAAATAAAAAAACCCTATCTGACATAGGGTTTGATGTTTAGAGGTCAACCTTACCAAAGTTTTAACCCTAATTTATATTTTGGAATCCTTACTTGTGTAAAAAGGGTTAAGGATATATAAATTATAGGGCACAAGAGTGAATATCAAATCTACAACAAGCCAATTAATATGTTAAACTCAGATGCACCATGTGCTAAATTTATAAAAATGAGATAGTCCATTAATGGAAATTATAAATATACTAGCTATATAAATGACATAAAATAAATTACATAGCTATTTTTTATGCTATCTTAGTGTTAGATCTAGTACAAATAGGAAGTATATAGGAGGATAATTTAGGATCAGTTGTTAGATTCTAGATCTAGTTTTTTTGGCTATCTAGGCACTTGTGTCATCCTAGGATAGTTACATAGATGTTAGTGTCTATGTTTGATTCTTGTTTACTATATGAAACATCTAATAAAAAATATGTGACCACCTATATGCTTTTAGTTTTGGCATTGCCTTCACTCTATTTCATTTAGATATAGGTCATGGACTGTCACTCCTAGTGAAATTATAAAACCCTAGATTTCCATATTTAATATAATCTTGGGTGAAAATGGGTTAGTGAGTAGATGGTGTCTATATAATCCATCATGACCCCATTATAAAATGTAATTGCCTACATATCCAATACTCTAGAAGAGGGCCTCAAAATCATGTACTTCTCCTCTACATGTTGGCTTGTGTGTGAATCATGTAATGTATGTAAATAAAGTACAATAGTGACCTATCTTGTAACTTAAAAAATATGAAATTAAGAATACTATTTTATTAATTCAAACCTATATCTAGGATTTTCCTTTGCTTGAAATAAGAATATGGTAGAATTAGAAATATTTTGGTAACTTGAGTGATTCTTGAGTGCTATTTTAGTATAATTTCTAGGTGAGCAATGAATAAGGGTTGATATTGTACTTATATCAATCCTATCAAGAGATAAATCACATTAAATCACTTAGGCTTACCATTATAATATGTTTCATTTATAAATTGGATGAATTGAGTGCACTAAACACTTGTGTTAGGATAGGATAGTAATGTCAATGCTACTATCTATCCTAGATGTTAGTGTCTAGTGAGAAAGAGAGTAGGCACAGACTCAAGACTTATAGTGGTATAATATAATTACTTGGTAAGAAGGGATGTTTGTTCCATCAATATAAGGTTGGTTAGACTAAGAGATAGCCCAAGGGGCACAAGATAGAGTATATGTGATGCTTATGGAAATAGGGCATGTATAAAACTATGAGGAACAACCATGGTCTACATTTGAAAAGTTTACAAGATGAAGGTGATACATAATAAAAAAATATCATCTACAAAAAGTTTGACATACCCCTATAAAAATGTAAGTGGCTATCATCTAAACCTACATGAGGGCATTATAATCTATGCATTTTGTGTTTCTTTGAAAAACCCCAACAACACTTACATCATTATCATTAAACTACAATGAAGATGTAAATATTGATCAATAAATGGTTCCTTAAGTCTATGGCATTGGTTCTTTACCTTCATTAAGGTGACTTGGTGAATATAAAGAAATTCTAATGATCAACCATGTTGTTCAACATACCACTCTATTGATGAATCCAACTTTGGTGTTATATATGCAAGCCTAAATACAGTATAAATCCAAATTCCCATGACTTATATTCCTAAAAATCAACCTCACATTCTTTCAAATCATTTTGAGCTATAGTAAAATAATCAACAACTTGTTCATGTATTCTATAGAAACACTACTAACATGCCTAGCATGAGTGGCTATGTTACTTCTAGTAGCAAAAAACAAGCTATCCCATCATTTTAAAATAATAAAATGCCTATAAATAATGCTCATAACCACGAACATCCTAATTCATTTACATTTCTAAATGGTGCTACACTTTTGGCTAACCCACAACTATAAATGGAAATTAAAAAATGATAGCATGAACCTTGAAGTAGCAAACTTGTAGTAAATGGTTAATTTCCATATGGAAGTACCTCAGAACATTCACCAAAGTGTTAATAACCACACATAAAAAAAGAACTTCAACTTTTAAATAACAAATAGGCAATGAAAAATGATTCTTAATAATGGAAGAGTGCTCAGTCTGTTTGATAATGCAAACCAAAACAATAACAATAATGCCTTAAAATTAGTGCACCTAGATTATTTATCATTTAAAACTTGTTTTATGTTTCACAAAAATAATTATCATGCTAAAATTATTTTTTCCTAGTTCACCCTAGCCTAAAACATATTCCAAAAGGAGATGGATAATATAGAGGTAGTGCTTGAACCAAACAATGACAACTCAAACCAGGGCAGAGGAAACCCTGATACAACTCCATTTTTGGAGACATAAAATTTAAAATTTAAGAGTGACAATGATCTTGAAGATAATTCTAATGAGGTCCACACATTTAAAAAATTCCAAATGGGAAACTACTAGTTCAGGAGTACATTCCAAGGTTAGTTAACTATGTTTACTCCTTTAAACAACACTCAAGTTCATCTTAATGATAACTAAAAAAAAAAACATTTATACCTAATATAAATACCATTTATTATCAACCCAATAACAACTATACATCCTAAAAAACTAACAAACCATTAGAACCAAACAAACATGCATATAACATTGTAGATGACCTAAATAAGGCTAAGACCAATATATCAATGTTTGATTTGCTCTAGATTTCTGACCATGAATATGTGTTATTAATGGAATTATATTAATTTAAATGGAATAAATCCAATATAAAAACATATTCTCATGTTTAAATATAAAAATAAAATACTGAAACCCCTTCTTTCCTCTTAATAATCCCTTTTTTGGTAAAAACGTACATAATTATTTCATGGATTCATGTGCTTCCAATAATGTGATGCCTTATACAATTTCATATTATTTGGATTTGATTCATATAAATTAAAATATAAAATTCATTCAATTTTAAAAGTCAAAGGTTAAATTTATTGATGAGTTTAATCACATTCACATGCAGTTAGAATCTGATCTTATGGTGCAATAGTTTATTGATATTTAGGTAGTATCTATACATGATGCTTAAGATATGTTCCTAAGGTGATATTGGTCAAGAATAATAAATGAATACAAGGAAACTCACTTATCTCACATGTGGCTCCCATGGTGAGGCATACTCAATCAAATCAGAATTGAGCATGGACCTAAAATGGCTCACATGATCAGGGAGTATAAAAATGAATGAGACCCTATATGAAAGTCTAAAATTGGGTTCTATGCCCTTGAATAAATGGTATAAGATTATAATAAACTCTTCATTAACAAGATATCCATTCAATGAAAATCATAATTTGAAGAGTTAGATTAGCTAGATGAGGATGATATCCTTTATCCATGTGATATACCTCAGTCCATAATACAACCATAACATATGAGGATGCCAAACAAGCTGATATAAGTGAAACAAAGGACCTTTAATCTCTTTATAAGAGTAAATAACCATTCTATATATCCCTATACCTACTTCTACCACTAAATATCTAACTAGAAGGTCCATATCAACTAAAAAATAAGATGTATGCCCATTAGGTGTTGAGAAAAATAATAAATAAGTTGATATGGGAGCATAACCTACTCATAAAAATCCTACATATGTAGTTTTAAATCACTTTTAGATTCTAAATTTTGATGGATCTAAGTCAAGAGTAGGTGTGGTGTTGGTGTGGAGCTCATTAGCCCAAGATGGAAATCATACTTAGTTATATTTATCTTTAAATTTTCTTGAAAAAATAATATAACTAAATATGAGGCACTAGTTCACATTCTCAAATTTATTATAAGGAATAAATTCAATAATATCAAGGTACTTGATGACTTGTAACTAGTGGTCAAATAAGTAAGAAGCTAATATTCTTTTAAAGACAAGTCTTTATCCAGATATTGTAACCAAGTGTTGAACTTTATAGAATATTTCAATGCATTCAACATTAAAACATTACCTCATGGAACCTATATGGAAGATGCATTGGAAAAAATTATGAGAACTACATAACCTATAGCTAAATGTAAGTTAATAAGTTTATCAATGGACTTAGTCTCTACTCCTATTCTTAACAATATCAGGGACTTCCAAGTATTTATATCATCAACTTTATTACCAATATAAATGTGTTTGAATCATAGATTATTGATGATGATGATAAAGAAGAGTTTAAATTGGATGAGGAAGGGGTGATAAATTTATAAACCAATAGTATACCCAAAGCCATGGTCTCACTTAATGACTATTTTTCATGGACTATTAAGGTGAAAAAAATCAACCCCCACCAAAGTTATGTTGCACCAACATTAAAATCTAGGAAATGAAAATGAATCAAAACATGTTCTTCTTTTGCATGACATGAATGGATAAGGAACAAACATGGTTGGTTCAATCTCTAAATGAATTCAAATCAGTTAAAACATGAAGCTATAAAGACCTAAAAATGCTAAACACTTCTATTCTCATGCATATTATCCATCTCAAGATGGGGGTTAAATCATTCCATCATAAGTAAAGACTTGTGAATCCTTTGTTATAATGATTGATATTCAATGAAGTACAAACATTACTCTTAGTAAAAATCATCTTTCCTATTAGGAATTCCATGTGGTTGGTTAATTTGGTTATAATTCATAAGAAAACTAGAGAGACATGACTTTGTGTGGACTTTCAAAACCTAAACAAAGTGTCAAAAAAAGATAAATACCCACTACCTTCACTAGATGAATTATTACAAATAGTGAAAAACTCTCAAATGATATTATTTATTGATAGTTCATCAAGATACAATAAGGTAATGGTCAATTATGAGGATTAGATCAAGATAACATTCTCAACAAAGTGGGGAACATTTTCATATAAAAGGATGCCATTCAACCTAATAAATATAGGTGTTACCTTGAAATGTGCCATGGATATTATTCTTAAGGATGTCACTTACAAGTAAATTACCATATACATGGACACCTGAACTATCTTTTCCAAGAATTAGGAAGACCACTTGAAATACTTGAGAGTAGAATTACAGAGGTGTAGAAATCATGGAATCCTTTTGAACCTAAAGAAGTGAATATTTAGGGTCATAGAGGGTAAGTTATTGTGTCACTCATCTTAGAATCAAGCATATCCCTAGACCTAGATAAAGTGTAATCAATTATGAAAATTCTTTTGCATGGTAGTAGAAAGGAGTTGAATTCATTTTTCAGCAAAATAAACTTCATCAATAAGTTCATCTTAGGCTTTTCATAGATAGTCCAACCACTAAATAACATGATAAATAAAGATGCATTGATTGAATGGATGATTTAAATGCAAGAAATTTTTTTTCAATCAATACAACTGTTATAAATATAGTAGTGATTATCAGTTTTGACTATACATAGCCCTTTTACATCTATTTATTCACTTTAAAACACTCAAGTGATGATATCCTAACATAGAAGAAAGAAGCTAGAGATGAGATACCTATCTCATTCATGAGTTCTCTACTCCAAAATGATTAAATAAGATATTCAAATACAAAAAAACAATCTTTTACCTTAATCAAAGTAGTCAAAAAGTTTAGACACTACATAATACATAGAAAGTTATTTTTTATTATGCCTAACCTAGCCTTTTAGACCATGCTAATGTAAAATTAGTTGGGTGAAATAAGAGGAAAGTGAATGACTAATATCAAAGAGTTTGACCTATAACTCCAATAAGTAAGATTGTATGAGATTAATTATTTGGTAAGGAAATGGCTAAAGTAGACCCACATATCATTTTATAATAGCACACAATGCAAGATATCATAAATGATGATTGGTAATAGGATGTGGTCTACTATTTCATCAAAAATGAATGTCAAAGTCTCTTAAATTACACCTAGATAAGACCCTTATCCTTTAAAATCAATATGTCATGATAAAATTAGGCATATTATATAGAAATAATCATGAAAGCATATATCTAAGATACCTCAAAAAATAAGAAGCAATTCAAGTATCAGTAATTTCCATGGCAAATATAGAATTGTTCATGTGTTAGGAAGTGTTACATATGATCATATACTAGAGATAGGTTATTATTTTCCACATGTTTTTAAATATTCCCATGCTCATGTCTGGAGATATCATACCTACCAAGTTACCATGCATAGAGAATGTACCCATACCATGCCATTACAACTGTATAGAGGTTAAACCATTTACAAAATGGGGATTGGAATTTTTTGGATTAATAAATGTTATCTCATCTATAGGAAACAAATTCATCCTTATATAAATTGATTACCTATTGGCCTGAAGCTCAAGCATTCAAGAATAGAAAAATTAAAGTACTAATCAACTTCCTAGAGGAGTATGTCATCACCAATTTTTGGATGCCTACCACTATAGTATGTGATAATAGTTTTGATTTATCTTATCTTCAATTTACTAAATGGGATTACAAAAATTAGATAATCCTCAAGTTCTATTTCAATTATTACCCACAAGGTAAGGGGGTAACTAAATCTACTAATATGAACTTGCTTGATGTAATTAAAAAAGCCTTGTCAAAGAACCCTAGGGGCTGACATAATGTTTTGAAATTATCATTGTGGTATGATAGGAATAGAATTCATTCAATCTTAATCATGTCACCATACCATCTTTTTTATGTCCAAGACCTTATCTTCCTATTGAACCTAAGAATCCCCATGTTATAGTTCATTAAAAACTACCTAAAAACTGATGATAAGATAAAAGCTCACCTCCATAACCTGATATAGTTAGAAGAAAATCATGATGCATTCCTATTACACTTTATCAAACACCAAAGAGTCATCAAGTATTGGTTTTATAAATTAGTGAATGTGAAATCTTTATGGATCTCTGATCTAGTCCTTATTTGGGTCAAGGTTAATGATAAAAAGGGAAAACACAACAAATTTGATACCTTATGGTTGGGTCCATACCAAATCTTTAAAATTGTGGGTTAGAATGTATCCCACCTAAGGTGTCTAACTAGTGAGTATGTCCCATTTCCTATGAAATTTATAATTCCTCAAACACTACTTGTAAGCTCAAATTAGCCTAGTTGGTTCTTATAAATACTTTATATTTCCTTTTCTTGCTTTGTTTCTTGCTTTCTTTCCTGATTTATTAGTAGTTTAGTTTAATTTTCTCACTTTTCATTATCTATTAAGCCTCATTACTTGTATCATTTTAATCCAACTCATCCATTTTTTCCTATAGGTTTCGATGTTGGTCAAATAATAGAGAATAAAAAGTATGTACATAGGTAGCTTTAATGAAGTTTTGATGCTTAAGTACTCCAAGTGGTTTATAGTGTTATATTCTATTTTCCAATTAGTTTATAAAGCTTGATCTATTTTGTGTGGTTTGAATTTGTTCATTTTTGGTTAATTTTGGATAAACTCTTTAGTTAATGAAGACATTCTCTCAAAAACAAGAACAATAATCACATCTTAATGGTTTCTAGGTTTCCTTGGACAAACTTGTTATATTAATTATATAAGGTGAAAATATATAATCCTAACTTTCACTTGCCACAATGATCCCCAACACAAAATTGATATGCTAAGAAAAGAATGTGAAAAGAAAAAACAAGAAAAGAAAATAAAAAATAAAACTCAATTTTGGGTGATTCAGGCAACCTCTACCAGAGCTATAAACACTCGTTTGATAGTAGATAAAGTCCTAGAGTGAGATTAGAGATTATTATATTAAGGTTATGGACACCTAGATGGTAGTATAGTAATATATAGGTAAGAATTATCAAGGTAGGATTCATTAGCTTGATTATTGGATCCATAGTAGTAGTAGTTTAATTCATTTACACACACAAGGTCAATGATAATGTCTAATTTGGTCCTTTATCCACTCCCATATTCTCCTCTCTCAAATCCATTCATGTTCCATGTATAATTTAAACTAGATATTTTGGGTTTGTAGATATATTTATACCATTCCAAAATACTCAAGATTATTTTACATCAAAGTAACCATTTGTTATTACTTTCAAAACACACCCTAGTTATTCCAAGAATTAGGGAACCTCTTTTTAATTTCATAATTATTCCCTTTTATGATCATATCTTATTAGTCTCATCACTCTTAATTTTCCTTGGTGGTAAATCTTAGTTTTCATTCCAAACATGGTCCCAAAATATCATAATTGGAAATACCATGTATGTGTGAGAAAACTTCATATATAACACTTAGCATGAAAGTGGAGTCATGACCTCCCCATTTGTATTTGAATCCTAGATTACTTAAATATCTTGGCCTATTCTAGTAGGTAACCCAAGTTTTCATTCCATTCTATATTATAAAACCAATCCTGTTATGATGACCAAGTCTTAATGGTAAAGTTTCATATATAAGAATTGGCCCCGAAACAAAGTCTAGCTACACTTATGCTTGCTTGGCAATATTGCCTGATTTCTCTCTCAACTCCTTAAAATTACTTTAGGGGGTCATTTTTGTTTTTGTTCCTATCATTAATATGGTACCTATCCCATCCTATCTAACACATTCATGTCGATAAGTTTCATACTTTAATATTTGAGAATAAATGCATTTTTTAGGCATTTATCCCACTTGTGGGATTTTTAGTACAACCGTTTTCTTAATTGCTCAAGTATCTTAGTTAAATATAAGGGATTAATTTGATTTACATGCCATTTGAACTCTTAAAATGTATATCAATGATAATACAAAGCTCATGCAAGTTATTTTCACATTTTACACTTTGTCTTTGGACCATTTTGTATCAACTTTTACCTTGTTGAAAATCTAATTGCAAAAGTTACTCAATTTCTTGATTAGGTCTAACTTTAGATGGTTTTTGAAAATCTTGAGTTATGGACCTAATCAATATTTCAAATCCTTATAAGTTATTTGAGGCCAAATTCTACAATTTTTAGTTGTAACTAGAATTTTTTCCTCTAAATAAGTCTTCATTTTAACCGAGTAAGTCTCATAGACCTAATCGGGCTTTGATTAGGTTTGGGCATTTGAGGGTGCTTATTATTTTCTAGTTAGGAAAGTAATAATTCATATGTATTTTTTAAATATCACCTAACATCATATTTTTTTTAGGGGCTTCCAACCCCACTTAGGTCTAGGTTGGAATGAGTAGTAGGCATATTGTATTTTGTTCTTAGGGTCTAGGTTTTAGTTTAGTATTAGTCAGGATTTATAACCTCGACCAAGTCTAGGATAAGTAGGATGGGGATAGTTATTGTTATTTATGGTTTTTAAATTAACTATGTCTCAAGGATCCTTAAAGGTTCCTCGCAAACCTAACTGGGGATCAAACCCTCAAATAGTTGAAGACTCACCAAAAAACCAAGGCATAGTGTTAAACGGGGCTCAAAGCCTAACTAGAATGACAAAATGTGAATAAAAAGCCCACATTGAACTTCATGGATCTAGACACTAATTAGGTATAATCCCCAAAATTTTAATTTATAGAAAATAAATTAGTGATATTCAGACTGTATGAACCCAATTGGGTTTGTTTGGAGAGCTATGGGAACTAGAGTTGGTGTTTTGATTGTAACTTTTGATACTACTATCATTTTTTCAAACTATTTGATTTGTTTGAAATTAGAATCTAATGCAAACATCTTAGTACCTTTATAATCCAAATTAGGACTAGGATTTTCTTAAAATATCTTTAAGTATAAAAAGTGCATGTCAATGTAGAATTATAATCCCCAGGTCCATTTTCCTTGTCAAGTCACTTGGATTGCTTGTTGATCTATGGGGATAAATTTTTCCCCAATTGTCAGTTTTGTAAGTTTCTTGCACTATAAAAAACATAGTACAAACAACTTACAAAATTGACCATTTATCCTACATCATTTTGCACTATAAAAAACATAATTGCCACAATATAATTTTATATCACACTAATTTTACCCATTTTATCCTACATAAAAAATTACTCATAATCAAATTTTATACTTTCTTGACCCTAGTAGGTTCACTAAGTGCCTTTTTAGACCTCCTGGTAGTTTTTTAGCCATAACTTGCTCCTTTTTAACCCATTTTAATAACCATCAGAGTTGTTGTGTATTTGAATATGACATGGAAATATTGATGCATTAAATTAATTATAATTCCATTTATGAAATGGTACTTAAATTTTTTAAGTTTATATGTTGCCTATGGAGTTTTTAATCATAAAAGGAATCTTGGTTTTTGCCTTTTTATAGGCTAAAATGGAGTAAAAAGGAAAATTGGTGGGATTGATAAAAGGAATGAGATTTTGGGTAGGAAATGATCCAATGGAAATTCTATAAATAAGATAATCCCTAACCATTGTAAGGGTTGGATTTTTGTTTCTCCAAAACACTTAAAGTCAATCACTTTAGTCTCGAGTTTATTATATCCCTCTTTTGTTTCCTTGTTTTTATGTTGGAAATTTTTTTCCAAATTAATTGTAATTGCATTGAAACATTATGTTATTTTAAGACATTATTATTATTAAGATAAGCTATGGATATTTGATAGCATTTCCTATGCATGGTAATAGTGGTTGTGTTTCTTCTTTTCTCATTTTCTCCTTCCTTAGACACTTGCAACAATTTCATTGATGGTTGTGCACATTTTGTACAAGAGATTGTTCTATTTTATGGATGTTTGAAATAAAAATGGTAGATTTTAATTCATAATAATAGGATTTACCTCTCTTTACCCTTTCTATTTTTCATTTTTAAATCAAAATTGTTTAAACTATGGTTTCATTCGATATCAATCTATTTTTACTTGTTTATCTTGATTACTTGCTTTATTTTATTTTTACTTTGTTGCCACAATGTTGAATGACTAAATACATGGGAATGAAAAACTAAATTTGGAAATTTTAACTATTTTTCATCTAAACCCTAACTTTATATTTGGGCATCTATATACACGCTTTTTTATTTTTTAGTTTCTAATTGAAACCCATCTAAATTACATCCAAAGCCATAATTACCATCAAGTTTTTTCAAGAATCTAGGATGTTATAATATTTCACCACCATCAATCCCCTTTATTGGGTTTGTCACAATGTAAAATTGAGTGAAGATCAATTTGTCCTAACCTATTAGATATAGACCTTAGGGAGACCTGCCTCTATGGAACTCCTTTAAAGAGCGGCTTAACAAGATTTACCACCCCAAGAGCTTAACATTGGAATTGTCATACAAAATGACACATCAATAACATAAAATTAAACTTTTAATAGTACCAATTATCAAAATATAGGCATTGCACTAATTTCTAGATTGATCATAATGTTACACACACACACACACACACACACACACACACACACACACACACACAAGTGTCATAAATACATGTAGTTTGAGTTATTTTCATAGTATTAGAAAGTAGGAGATATCTAAATAAATATAATAACTCATTTTCAATTGTCATCTTGTGGTCAAAAGTAAAATGAGGGTTTTGATGAATGAGCATGAAAAAGGATAAATGCAAATGACCAAAGGTGGGTGCACACATAAGAATCATTTATAGGTAAAATTTTAGGGTTATCAAGAGTGACATACTTACATAGTACATATGGACACTAATGGTAACCACTAGATAATACTAACTACCATAGGGGTAAGACTCTATTAGCAACATATATTGAGGTTTTTAGCCTATTTTTTAGGTTTGGGTAGATGATGACACATGAAATAATTAGTTTTAGGTACAAAAACACTATTTTTGAGTAACCCATAACAATAATCAACTACGTAAACCTACCCTCTTTCTTTATCAAATTAATTGGAACAACACAATATCTAGAACATCAATTTCAATTCAAATTAATAAATTATTTATATATTCTACATAATATGATTATTCATAGTTTTACATTATTTTATGTCCCATAAATACAAAATAATTAAAGCATTTTGGTGAACGTGATCATTGAGTTGAGCACCAAAAATCCTAGTTTTTCTCTTATATTAGGATTTCAAAATTTCCTAGTGTTTCATATTTTTCCTCTTTTAGGGTTTAAATTTTAGATGTGATTTTTAATTTCCCATTCTCACATATAGAAATCTAATTTTTTATATTTTTATTTAAGTTTAATTGACAATTTCATGCATACATCATATTCCATCTAATAAGGTTAGGTCTCATTTACATGTACACCCAAGTGCTAGATTTAGTGATATTGTAATTGATCATATTTAGATTCCCTTAACTCAATCCTATGTTTGTATACCAATAAAAAATGTGTAAATTAATTATATAAATGTTTCTTTTTTTAATCATACAAACATCGATAAGGAACAAGATGATGTAGATAAATATATTATTATCATGGTAAAATACATCTTAATGATCATAATGGTGTATATGTGTGTGTGTGTGTGTGTGTGTGTTGATTATATATATATATATATATATATATATAATCAATACATACATACATATATATATAATACATATATATATATATGTATGTATTTATTATTATTATTATATATATATATATATATATATATATATATATATATATATATATATATATATATATATATATAATTAGTAAGCAAGGAAAATACATAGATAATATTTTGAATGTTATCTTAGAGGATAAAAAGGTAAAGCTTTCAAATGAAACCATTTCCAAGGAAAAACATGTTAATCCACCTTTTAGAGGCATAAATATTACATTGGTTGTTCAAACTATAATTTATACTACTTCAGTTCATGTGTCTACATATATGGATAAACAAGTTATACTTACATCCAATGTACCTACTATGGGGATAAAACACAATTTAGTCCTTATATTTTTGTGGATATCCATATGCAGCGTATTTTAGTCCTCCTAGTCATGCAACTCTTCTGATACTACCTATTTATAATCAATATAATATGCCTACCAATCAAGTACTTATACAACAACTCTTAGATATTCAAACCAAGGTTTCTAAAATGGAACAAGATTATCATATAGTGGGTCATTCAAAAAATATCAAGCATTATTACACAAACATTTAGCCCTAGATATTTCATGTTATCCATGTTCTACATGATTCATTTCACCTAAAAACAACATCTTACAACCTTCCATGTATCATGATTATACTATACATTTAATGATAAGTTACTAACAAATAATTTTTATAGGAGGCTTAAGGATTATTGATTGAAATGTTTTTATGACATTCCTCTTTACTTAGTGCATTCATTCAATCCTTTAGTTGACTAATTCAAAATTCACTTCTCTATAAACATTTAGGAGAAGTTATCTTATGATTAAATTGTGAAAATAAAATCAAGACATAATTAGCCTATTAGTGAGTATATGGTTTTTTATAAGATTATGATTATAAAGATGGAAATTCTAAGGCTGACAAGAAATTAAAAGACATATTTAAGTAAAGCCTTCTTCCAAACATACATGAGTCTATTATGTTTAAATTATTTCAATATTTCAATGAAATGTGTTATATAAATAGATATTATGAGGTTAATCTAATCACCATGAATAATTAAATGTGGGAGAGAAACCATCCAACTTATTCTAATGCCAAGTTTTGAATAAAACCCTATTAAAGGCAAGGATAACAAAATTGAATGGGCATCCATTGAAAAAGAAGCAAACCAAAACATAGTGGTTAAAAATGTAGCATTAAAAATGTAGCAAGGATAAAATGTAGCAAGGAAAAAATGTATGAAGGATAAAACATCATAATAACAAAACATAGTAAAGGATACACTCACATAGAAGATGAAACAACTTTCAATTAAAGATCCAAACTCATGAAATCACATTTTCCACTGTTATTTTGCTTGTAAATTTGGTGCATTACTTTTCCACCATGAAATGTTAACTAATATCACCAAAATGAAATAGATAAAAAATAAACAATGTGATAGTCACTAAAATGTCCCAATTATGGTCTTCATGACATTTTTGAGATATTACCAATGCCACTATGTTTTTTTCCTCGCTATGTTTTTTCGTCACAATGTTTTTGTCATACTACATTTTTGTCTACTATGTTATCACATAGAAATGGTTAATACAATGGTTAATATGAAATTAAAAAATATCAATATGCTTTTCCTTTTGAATCCTTAATGGAGGAATTATTAATTATTATCATAACCCCCTTATAAGGTATTACAAAATTTACTTGAGTGCAATCTCATATCTCTCCCTTCACCAATAAACATTGATATGACAAAGTCATAACATAAGGGGTTTGATATTAATGTATATTTTTTATCTGAATAAATACATAGGATATTAAAATTATTTATTCTTTGGTTTGAAAAATAATAAATAAGACTTAATTGAGAATAACACTATTTACCTCAATGATTTTAGCACACCTATTAATGATTTAGTTTCAAATCCTGATAAGAAGCTTAAGATATTTTTTGATCCTTTTCAAAAAAACATGTAGTATAAGAAACCAAGAATGATACTAAGGTAAATATGACTTACAATGCACATCTTCCTCTGATTTCTTATACCCCAAGAACTATGGAAGCTCATCCTATATATTGTCTTATTGGTACACTTAGAAGTACATGAGTATGAAAACCTAAAATCACATTTGATGAACATGCTATTTTTAATTATGATTGTGCTAATGTGCCTTTTCACATACATGACTTTATTGAATCACATCTTATACACAATGTTATGGTGGATCATAGGTTAGGTGAAATCATATTCACTGTGACATTTTCTTACTAGTCTTGGGTACACACATACAAACTTGATGAATATGACAAAGATGATAAATTTTTTTATGAAAAGCAACAAAATTCTCATGGGGGAATTATGTTACCACTTATGGTAGGGCCTAAAAATATTATTACTTGGTTCTTTTTCTCTCCCAAAATTGGTGTATTTGACATGATATTAGGATGACCATGAATACATAAGATATGTGTATTCCCATATCTAGTACATCAATGTTTGAAATATATCCATAGAAACAAATTGGTTATTATTCAAGGAGTTCTTTATGAATATCACATCCAATCTAGGACATTTACTTAAGTTTCTCCATGACATCATATTGAATAACTTACACGCGTTTAACCTCCTAGCTAAAATTAGAGGTAGATAATTGAATTTCCTTGATGACTAATTCTAAAATGTCCTTTACATAAATAATCTATTCAATTTTATTATATATGTTACCTAGCTCCTCATCTCTTAGGATTGTTTCATAGTAGCCTTATGAGTGTGTTCAAAAAATAACATTGATGTTGTCTCCTTACATAAATTTGAGTCCATAGGTTATAATGGCTAATAAAAATACATAATGCATACAAGATCACATTGATGATGATGATGATACTAGATATGTTATATCTCATGAGCCTTTATTTGATTTATACAATGATACATATATTAATTATTATCCACAAAAATATGAAATTTACATTGATTCATCGAAGACCTACACTGGAACATTCACACTGATTGATCATGTTGAAAACTCGAGTATCATATTATTAAATAATATGTGATACATATGTAGATAAAAGATTTACTACATAATCTAAGATCATTATTATATATTACAATATTATGATCACTATAATATCTCACTCAATCCTAATTACATGAGTTTTGTAAATACCCATATCAATTCAATTATGCACACATTAAAATCATAATTTACGTACTAAGCTAAGTATCCAACAACCCCCCTTAATGAAAACATAGGACAAATAACAACACTCAATAATTATAATGTGCCTCTATGTAGATTGAATATGGACTCAACACACACACAAATTATGGAAACTCATTTAACATGTATTAGAACCCACAAACTAGTCTATGGAAACATAAAACTAACCAATCAAAATTAGTGGGATAACTAAACCAAAACCCTTGTCAAGAACATGTTTGGTACAATACTATGGTATGAACATTCACTTTATAATCACAATAGGGTAAAACATTGACATTGATTACATTATTTTATTTTTCAAATGACATACAAAAAATAAATTTAAAATAAAAATTTAAGTATGGGTCCTCCTCATTTTCTTCATTTAAAGCCAATGTGGACAATCATTTCCACTTGATCATGAGTAGTGTTGATGCAGGAAATTGCACCCTTTGGCAGGAAGTCGAGCTCCTGCCTTCTCCTCACAACATGGAAATTCCCCTCTCACATATGGTAGCAGTGAAGCTGGAGGGGAGAGTCTCTAGATAAGGGCTAGTTCCCTTTGATGCATCGTGTTTGTTCTAGCAAGTGAAAATACATACATACATACATATATATATATAAGGGGGGGTGAAAAGGGAGAAAGATACAGGAAAAAAAACTACTCTAAAGAGGTAATGCACCAAAATAAGGTCGACCTTCACACATCCACACTTAAAATCAGACAAATGCATACATACAGTTCACACTTGGCAGAAGGACCAGGCTGCTAGAAATTGGTAGGGAGGCCTTAATGGAAAATACAAAAAAAGAGCTCACCAAAGATGCTATGAGATGCACACTTATGTAGTAATTTCCTTTGTTTTGTACTTCTCAAATAATGCTCTTCTCCTGTCAGCTACAAAGATGGCACCTTGTAGACAACAAGTATGCTATTGTTGAACCTATGAAAGCATCAAGAAACAATGACTGAACACAAAACAAACACTCAAGACATACTCGGATATGTCTATCCAAGATGGAGGTGAAAACTACTTTTATTGATTCAGGTGGAAATTTTGCTAGGGCTACACCTTATAAAATGTGGAAGATGTTTTACAAATGACAAGTCTTGAATATATAGGAGAAGCAAGGAGGCCCATTTGGCACTCCTTTTTTACAAGTGGCCCATCGCGTCTTCTCATTAGGAAGAGGAAAACACTATTGTCAATGTCATCTTTCTAGAAGAGTCCTACTAGAACCATGCTATATAATCACCAAATTTGACTTTGGCATTCATGCATTAATGTGGAAACATAGGCTACCTCTCTTTTTCTACAACGGATTTAGATTTGTCCCCTTTTAAATGCACGGGCCATGCCATTCACTACTTGCACCATTTGGGGATTATCAGGCAATAAATCACCTTCCACTTGCCACTTGGACTGCTTCATTTCTTTCATATCTTGTCACTTTGTCCTTTTCTCTTTCTTGTCTCTTTTGGCTCCTTTGGCCCTCGAGAGTGAATTCTTAGCGTATCACTGCATTCTGGGCTTTTTTTCCCATGGTTAGCACTCTCTTGTTTGAAAATGAATGGCTATTTCACTTTGTTAACTTTGACATTCTCCAAGATGTCACCGTCTTCGTCACAACACTATCGGGTCCATATGGCTTCCTTTGCGGCTTATCTTCCTTGGCCTTTTGTGGGTGTTCTTTCCTTTGTCTCTATCACCTTCCAATTGAACCAAACCTGTTAAACTAAAAATGGTTCAACGGTTCAATCGGTTCAACCATTGTGCATTGATGGACTAATAAACCAAGCTAATGAACTCATCCCTTTGAACCAAGTCTATTGAACCAAGCTATTAAACCAAAAATGGTTCAACGGTTTAATGCTCGATAATGTTGAACTTGAAGATGGACCCTTTGAACCAAAGGCCGTTGAACCACTTGAACTAGGTCATGAACTGAACTCATTGAACTTTTTGAACTTGAAAATGATTGGCATTAAATAGCAGGGGAAGAAGGTGACTGAAATTTTACTTGTCGGCAAAATTGGTCAACAGATTGGTGACTCACAGGGGAAGCATGCCTGCTATGCTTAGAAGCTAGTTACCTTATAGTCCATTGGGCATGGAGTCAGATGCATCTATGAAAGAGTTAGCAACAGCCCCAAAGATCTAAGAATCAAACATGAAGCTTTTACCACACATGCAAAGGAAAACATGCAAGGCTAAAAAACACTACCTGCGTAAACTACACTTAGGGAAAGAAGGAAAAGAAACTAAAAACAAACTACTATATACAGCTAACCAAGAATGTTTGCCTCTCCTCCTAGATCAAAGGGAAAGTTTCTTAAGTCCCCTTCTTGGAGAAAGGACTTATGGTGCCAGGCAATTGGTTGAATGAAAAAGAGAGTTGGTGACCTGCTCCTCCTGCCTACCACCTGAGTTGTCTTGTATCTGAGTGGGTTAGAATTGAACATGATTCTTACATATATGTACTCTATTTGTCCTTAAAAGCCTATTGAATGTTGTTCCTTCATATTGGTGCTCTTCACCAAGAAATCAATGGCTACTGGCTCATCACCATAAGCCTTTTGATCTGCACATTCCTTCTATAATGTATCATGGTTCAGCCTATTTTCTTTTGCCTCATGGAAGACCTTGTCAAACTCATTCTCTGCTTCCTCTTAGCCTTCTTGAAGAAGGGTGACTATGGTGATGTTTGGAATGGACTCACAAAATGATTGCTCATCCCATAGAACATCACCTCTTTGTTCATAACTTTCTTCTTCAAAGCTTTCCTCAAGGAAGACAGACCACTCCTTTTCCTGCTCAAAGATCAGGACCTCTAGATGTTCAAAGGTATCTTCCTAATCCTCCTCCAACTCAGGCTCCTTAGTGTAGTCATCCTCCTCATCAAAGTAGTAGGGAAGTTCATCAAATAGAGGGGAAGAGAGATTATCATGCATTTGTCCCTCCTCATATTGCTGGAACATCTGCATATATGCAAGACTTGCATCTTCTCCACTACTAATAAGGTCTTCACAAGAAGCATTAATGATGATTTCTTCTTCATTGTCACTCATGACAGCCTCTTGAAAAACTATAGATTGGATCTTCTACTCCTCACTCGCCTCCTGTAGAATAGGTTCTTCCTTGAGAAGGGGTGAAGTGGGACAAGCATGTGGAAGACGAGGTAGTCCTTGAGCTAGAATTGAATGATTCTCCTCTTTCCACTTGGTCAGCACTTCATCAATATCAGGTGTGGCCTGATATTTCTCTTAGAAGTGTGTAGATGGGGTGTGTTCAGACATGGAATGTGCTATTTGGTCTGAACCATCCATCACACATTGATTGAGGAATTTCTCTCTAGACTTTAACTCTATAATTCTCCTAGCTAGATCCTCTTGGAAGAGCTTTTCTTGGAGGTCGTCAACATTATCATGAGCAGGAGCAGCTTTAGCTTCTTCAAGGTATTGAGAAAAACCTTGCTTCTCCTCATTCCTACCCCATGATTCTACTATTTTCCCCTACTTTAGGATCTCAGAATTGGAATTTTACTCCTATGAACAGGCAACAACTTTGTTCTCTCCAAGGTCCTAGGGCTCCTTCACAAGGTCTAGAAATTTTATCTCTTTCAAGGAGCAATCTCATCCTAACCTCTAAATCTTCAATTTGTTTGGCTAGGTTGTCTTGAAAGAGTCTTTCTTAGAGGTCACCAACATCATCATGTTGAAAAGGAGTAGTTTTGAGAGAGATGTGCTAGTTTGTAGAGTTTCCCCAAAAAGAAGATTCATGATCTAAGGAGTTTAAAAGGTTCATCTCCATGGGGTGTTACTCTAATTCCCTTTGGTGTTAGAAATCTAGGTGTATAGGATTGAGAGCATATGCATTTGATGAGATGGAGTGAGCAAGTGCTATCTAATAGAAAGGATTTGGTGCAAAAGAGGGGGCTTTTTTCAGAATAGGAAGTGGCACACAAGGCTGAATGCCTTGAATAAATGGATTTCTCCATTTTGCTACCTCCTCCTCCATGGATTGCAAGGCCTGTGCTTGCCTAAACAAACACTCCTCTTTATAGATCAGCTCTTGTTGATACCCGTACTACTCTTCTAGTCTGTTAATCTCCATTGTCTGCTTCTCAAATTCCAGTGCCATTTCCCTTATCATTGTAGGGTAACTAGGAGAGCTACTTGAGGTGATTCTCTAAATTTTTTGAGTCTGATCAAAATCATATGAAGGAAAACTAGACCCATGATTTTGAGTAAAGGAAATATACATAGAAGAAATGATTTCTGATGGCACCAGGCTGCTTAACCATCAAATTCAACTCAAAGCCACCATTAGTGTTTGATGCAAAGCCTCCAAAGGTTAGTCGGTTGAAGAACACACCAAAAATTATTTAACTCTTTAGACAAAACCTGTCCCAATTGGTCCCACCAGGTGTGCCAAAACTATTGATGCAAGAAATTGCACCCTTTGGCAAGAAGTCAAGCCCCTGCCTTCTCCTCGCAACATGGAAATTCCCCTCTTGCCTATGGGACTGGCAAAGCTGGAGGGGAGAGTCTCTAAATAAGGGCTAGCTCCCTTTGATGCATCATGTTTATACCAGTAAGTGGAAATACATACATACATACATGCATACATACATACATACATATATATATATATATATAAATATATATATATATATATATATATATATATAAGGGGGGTGAAAAGGGAGAAAGATACAGGAAAACAAACTACTCTAAAGAGGTGATGCACCAAAATAAGGTCGACCTTCACACATCCACACTTAAAATTAGACAAATGCATACATACACTTCACACTTGGCAGAAGGACCAGGCTGCTAGAAACTGGCAAGGAGGCCTTACTGGAAAATATAGAAAAAGAGATCACCAAAGGTGCTGTGAGATGCACACTTATGTAGTAATTTCCTCTATTTTGCACTTCTCAAATACTGCTCTTCTCTTGTCAGCTACAGAGATGGTGCCTTGTAGACAATAGGTATGCTGGTGTTGAACCTGTGAAAGCATCAAGAAATAATGACTGAACACAAAACAAACACTCAAGACATACTCAGATATATATATCCAAGATGGAGGTAAACACTACTTTTATTGATTCAAGTGGAAATTTTGCTAGGGCTATGCCTTACAAAATGTGGAAGATGTTTTACAAATGACAAGTCTTGAATATATAAGAGAAGCAAAGAGGCCCATTTGGCACTCCTTTTTTACAAGTGGCCCATCACGTCTTCTCATTGGGAAGAGGGAAACACTGTTGTCGATGTCATCTTTCTAGAAGAGTCCCATTGGAACCATGCTGTATAATCACCAAATTTGACTTTAGCATTCAAGCATTAATGTGGAAACACAGGCTGCCTCTCTTTTTCTACAATAGATTAAGATTTGTCCCCTTTTAAATGCATGGACCATGTCATTCGTTGCTTGTGCCATTTAGGGATTATTAGGAAATAAGTCACCTTCCACTTGCCACTTGGACTGCTTCATTTCTTTCCTATCTTGTCACTTTTTCCTTTTCTGTTTCTTGTCTCTTCTGGCTCTTTTGGCCCTCAAGGGTGAATTCTTAGTAGATCACTTCATTCTGGGCCTTTTTTTCCATGGTTAGCACTCTCTTATTTGAAAATGAATGGCTATTTCACTTTGTTAACTTTGATGTTCTCTGAGATGTCACTGTCTTCATCACAACACTATCGGGTCCATATGGCTTCCTCTACCACTTATCTTCCTTAGCCTTCTATGGGCATTCATTCCTTTGTCTCTATCACCTTCCTGTTGAACCAAACCCATTAAACCAAAAATGGTTCAACATTTTAATTGGTTCAACCATTGCCCACTGATGGACTAATGAACTAAGCCGATGAACTCATCCCTTTGAACCAAGTCTGTTGAACCAAAAATGGTTCAACGGTTCAATGCTTGGTAATGTTGAACTTGAAGATGGACCCTTTGAACCAAAGGCCGTTGAACCACTTGAACCAAGCCATGAATTGAAATCATTGAACTTGATGAACTTGAAAATGAATGGCATTAAATAGTAGGGGAAGAAGGAGACCAAAATTTTACGTATGGGCAAAATTGGTCAAGTAGCATAAGTGATGACCACTATCACCAAAAATCACCCTCAACTTTAGCCTTTTTGGTGCAGTTTGGTTGTGACACTATTTAAATGTATAATCCCTTCATTGATAGTGAACTTTAGGTTGATGATGGCTTCTACCTCCATTGTATCCATCCTCTAATAGAATGATTCTTACTCACTAAAATGAATCTATGAAGATACATTTTCAACATTATGTTTACTTTTATATTCCCCCCCATAATTTGGGCTATTACATTTCCATGATAACTAAGTTGAATCAAGACATAATTTTCAATAAAAAATACATCCATTAAAAATATGGTTTTCTCTTTTTGACTAATATAACACACAAATAATGACTTTATTGAGATGGACTAATATGCCAATTGACATGGGTATAACTAAATAGTTGTGTAACTAATCACTAGACTATGTGCCTAAAGAGTGAAATTGACCATGTTTTACATAATTAAAAACATAATGAAAAGTATATTAAATAATCCAAAAATATTTAATAAAATAATAAAAATTATTAAAACAAAAAACTAAATATTGGAAAAGAGACTACACACTTGATAAACAAAATATTAACTACATATAAATTATATGCTAAAGAATATGACATACACACTAAAAACAATCTTTATATGTATATATGTATGTGTGTGTGTGTGTGTGTGTGTGTGTGTATATATCTATGTATATATATATATATATGTATATATATATATATATGTATATATATATATATATATATATGTATATATATATATATGTATATATGTATGCATATATATATATATATGTATATATATATATATACATATATATACATATACATATATATAAATATATATATGTGTGTGTGTGTGTGTGTATATGTATATACATATGTATATGTATATGTGTGTGTATATATATATATATATATATATGTATGTATATATATAAACACACACACACACACACATACATATACATATGTATATACATATATACATATACATATACATATGAATATGCATATACATATATACATACACACACACACACACACACACACACACACACACACACACACACACACACACACACACACACACACACACACACACACACACATATTCTTTTTAATTAGCATTGGATGGGAGAACAAACCATGCATTGCTAATTAAAAATAATATATATTTTTCTTGTATATGACAATACATGAAGCTTAACATTATAAATCCAAAATACTCAAATCATAAAAAATAAACAAAGATAATGTTATTTTTCATTACAAAGGGATTATCCCAAGAACATTCATCAATGACAAATGAAAATGAGGAAATAAATAAATCAAAAATCAAAGTTACCTCTCAAGGTGAAAAAAATAAATGAGACAAGTATTTTACAGTGAGAAATTGAATGTAGTAGAGAAAAACCCAAGTGATCTTATAATAAGTCTTGTCACAAAAATCTCTACAAGTACAATTTATAAGAAAGAGAAAATTGAGAATAAGAGAGAGAGATATGAGTTTCAAGTGAGAAAATGATGAGAGGAAGGATCTTTCATAGAGATAAAGGAAAGGAATATGAGTTAAAATTAAACCCATGATTACCTTACAAGCCCCTTTTGTGTGTGTGTCACTTGTGACCTAGTCCCTTAGAAAGTGAAGGGAGGTGTGTGCCAAGTGTTGGAAGGGGTTACTTATACAAGTGAATCAAAAAGCTTAAATTATAAAAAAGAGGTTAGTGACACCTCATGGAATCTAAATTTATATGAATTTATAATTCATATAAATAAAAATTCCACACACACAAAAATGAAACTATAGATAAAATAAATTATCCTAAATAAAGGGTAATCCTAACACTCCCTCTTAAAATTTATTTAGGGGTTTACAAACAAAAAATAATGGAGGTAACATTATAAGCCTCCCCTCAATGATAACTTCCTTAAATCATAACATATTACAAAAGAGTACAATTTTTTTTTATGTAATGGCTTAGTGAAATATCAACCATTTGTTCTTGAGCAAGACAAAAAGAGAAGAAAATTGATTGTCTGCAAGAAGTTCATGCTCAAAGTGATGTTGAATTTCAATGTGCTTGAAACTTTCATAAAAATTTTCATTTTTTGTTAAGGAAATGGCATTTTGATTATCACCTAAAATTGCAGTAGTCAAAGATTATGGGTGGCCCAGATCTGTAATAAGTCTTCTAAGCCAAATAGCTTCATTGGTAGCATGATTTCAATATTTATACTAAAATTATATGGAAGATAAGGATACAATAGTCTAAATTTTATTATTCCAAGAAATTATGTTAGAACCCAAAAAAATTTGTGGATGTATGAGCATTGGGATTACCAGCCCAATAAAAATCTAAATAACTTACCAAAGAGAAATTGCTATTCGAGGTACACTCGATGCCAAAAATTAGAGTACCTTTAATATAATGAATAATTCTTTTATTATATTTAAAATGAGTAGCTTTAAGTTTATACATAAAATGAGAAACTAATCCAATAAAAAAATCAATATCAAGATAAATATGAAAAAGATAATTCAACCTATGAACTAATTATTTATAGAGAGTTAGATCAATAGTTTTAGTTTCTATGTCATTAAGTAATGTGACACCAAGTTCACAAGAGGTAGCAATAGGTTTACAATCTAACATATTAAACCAAGGTAACAAGTCATTTGCATATTTATATTGAGAAATATAAATGTTATCTTCCTCTTACCAAACTTGAATGCTTAAAAAGTAATTTACGAGACCTAAATCAATCATGTTAAAGGTCTTCTTAAAAAAAAATTTAGTGTAATAACCCATTTAACTATTAATAAAATTTATGATTAAGTTATAAAAATATAAAATAATGATAATTATTCCATTTATTTTTTTTTTGATAAAAAAAATTAGGATCATTAGAACTACGAGTAAATCCTTGAGCTATAAAAATTGATAGATTTTAGAGCACCATTCTCTAGGAGATTATTTCAAACCATAAATAGATTTTTTTAACTTGAAAAAAATATTTTTATTGCCTTTATTAACAAAACCAAGGGTTGAGACATGTAAATTTATTCATGCAAGTCACCATTTAAGAAATCACTATTAACATCCATTTGATAAACAAGACAATGCATGCGAGCAGCTAAAGCTAAAACAACTTTAATTGTGGGAATATTAGCAATAGGTGCAAAAGTTTCATTATACTCAATTTCTTCAATTTTTAAAAAACATCTAGCCACTAATCTAGGTTTATATTTTTAAATTTGATTATTAGGATTGAACTTAGTTTTAATCAACCATTTACAACTTCCCAAATGATGTCTTTTAAGGAGAGGGACTAAGTCTCAAGTGTTATTATAAATCAAAGAGTTGTACTCATCATGCATATATTTTTCCCAATGAGGGTGAGATTGAGTTTATTTTAGTGTCATATGCTCATTATTGTTCATAAGTTTAGACATCAAATCATAATTACAAAATTTTTGCCTAGTTTTATGAGTATCATTAGGATATACATCAATTCCAAAAACCTCTATAGTAGTTTTGGCCCACTTAGGCATAGTATTAGGCAGAACAAGACTAGAATAAGGAAAATAAACTTTAGGAAAAAAATCATTATGCACCACATTATTATGATCATCACTTGATTCAATAAGAAAAGAAACATAAATTATATCAAGAGAATATGAATTGGAAGCACAATAAAGCACACCATTTTCATGAATTCTAACATCCCTGTTAGTCTTAATTTTGTTAGTTTGAGGATCATACGCCCTATAAACTTTAGATGATTCATCATATCCAACAAAGATAAAATTGTTTGCTTTATAATTTAACTTCTTTCATTTTTTTAGGTAATATGAACACATGCATCACAACTAAAAATGCTTAAATGATTTAAATTAAGTTTTATGACACTCCAATTTTATTTAGGGGTAATATTTAAAACAACTTTAGTGGGAGTACTATTGATTAGATAGACAACACAATACATATATTCAACCCAAAATTTGAAATGCATATTTTTAGCATGCAACATATACCTAGACTTTTTTATGATAGTCCTATGTTAAAATTCAACTACATCATTTTGTTCAGGTGTGTAAGAAATAGTTTTATCATGCTTAATACCATGTTGCTTAAACTATGCAAAAAAATAATTTTTAACATATTTAGTTTCATTTTCAGTTATTAATATGCATAAAGAAGAATGATATTATTTTTTAATAAAGACATGAAACTCATTGAAAATGTCTAAAACTTGATCTTTAATTTTCAAGAAATAAATTTAAACTTGCCTAGTACAATCATCAACAAAAGTTAAAGCATACTTTACACCATTAATAGAATTATTTTTCATAGGGAATAAGAGATTACTATAAACTAAATTAGTATTTTTAGTAGCATGCCAAGATTGATTGTTAGGAAAAGTTTCTCTATGAATTTTTCCAGTGATACAACCACTACAAACATAATCAATGGGAGGAATTTCAATAAAAAATTTCACCACATTAAGTTTATTCATAAGTTTAATCCTTTGGTAATTAATATGACCTAATATTTCATGCCACATATTAGCATCATTAGAAGCAATAAAATCATGAGAAGAGAAGGAAGAAGAAAATCTAGTAAATTTAAACAAATTATTATTGTCTATAAAAGAAGTAGCAATTATGTGAAAATATTGTTTGGTAGTTTTAACAGAACAAGTATTATGAAAGACTTATAATTTATAGTCTTATTTTCATAATTGAGGAATAGAAATAAAATTTAATTTTAAATTAGGAATAAGAAAAAAATCATGTAATTCACCATTAGGCATTTCAACAATTCTTATGGCTTCAACATTGCAAGCATGATTTGCAAGACTTAAATTATTTTTAAAAAGATATGGTTCCAAAAAAGTAACCAAATTTGCATTAGATGTGATATTTTGAATATCAATAGAATCAAAAAATCCTTTCAATTGGAGAATCACATAAAGAATAAATAAAAACAACTCTAGTATTAGACTTCTATCCAGATTGAGTCTTGGTGTTACTAATGCTAGCATTATCTTTGACTCTAAGTTTTCTATTTTTAATATCATGTTTCTTCTTAAAGAAATGATATTCATCATGAGTATTTTTTCACAATAATTATACTCTAAATTTTTCTTAAATTTAAATTTTTGATCTTTCTTATCATGTGTATTATTAGACTTATAATGTCCTTTGCCATGTTTATGTTGGTTCTTGGAAACAAAAGCATGTTCATTAGTCTTAAGACTACCAAATTGAATTAACTTTTATTCTTGTTAATGTAACAAAGTATAAAATAACTCAAATGTCAATTGGGAAGATAAAGTAGAAAAAGATAGTTGTGAATGAATACTAGTAATAAACTATTGAAAAGGTCAAGGCAAACTTTTTTTCATGATAATATGAAAAAATTTAAATGTAAAATTTTAACACCTAAATTAGTTAGCTGAGAATGCAAAGAATGAACTTTAATCAAGAAATCATTCATAATTTTGAAATTATTATACTTTAAATTAGATAGTTGATCTTATATTTTAATTTGATGATATTAATTCACAATGTCATAAACAAATTTAAGCGTATACCAAGTAATAGATGTAAGAATACAATCATCAATATGTACATGTAATTTGGGGGTCATGGTCATGCCAATCAATCCTAAGGCATCATCATTTTTTTATTGTAATTTCTCTTAAATTTTAGAAATGGTGGTATTTTAATTAGGTTTGAATTTTGTGCCATATATTACACACACCATGTTTTTAAAAGTGAATATGTATTTCATATGCAATTTTCATAAATGGTAATTGGTGAAAATGAGTTTAAGTTCAAGAAACAATTGAGTCATGTCATGAAATCTCACCCAATACCCATAAAGTGAATAGGAAAAAAAATCACTTAAAATGAAGGAGGTGTAGAGGAGGGACAAGAAGGACAAAAAATAAGACTTAGCCAAAGTGCAAAAGAAATATCAAGGAATAAATAGAAGCCAAGAAAGGATTAAGAATCCCACAAAAAAACTACAAGATGGCTAAAACACGTCCAAGTTGAACTAGAAGAGATATTAATAATGTTTTAAGAAACTTTTATTGTGATTAAATTTAATTAAAAAAAATTAATTTAAATGTAATCCCACTTTAAAATATCAAATTAATATATTTTAATGGATTTAAATAATTGCATTTAACATACAACCATATGGATAAAAAATTATAAATTCCATTAATAAAAATGATGAAATCTCTTTTTTTATTATTATTGGAAGGATTAATTTGTTAAATTATTTGTGATGTGATATTTTAAATATATATATATATATATATATATATATATATATATATATATATATATATATATATAAGTATCACTTATATAAAAAAAAACTTAAATTAAGAGGTCATGTCGTACGACCTTGAAAAAAACTTCTTTTTTTAATTTTTCTTGTTAAATATATAAAGTGAGTGATCTAGACCATATTTATTTATTTTTAATTTGATTATAAAGATAATAAAAATCAATGCACTTGGATAATAAATAAAATACAAGAGATGAATAATTAGATAAAAATAAAATGCATCTGCCAAAGATGGCATTGCACAAAAGGATTTACTAGAGAAACACTTCAAATAATAAGTGACACTCAATGAATAAATTTGGAATGAAATGAATTTCACATAAAATGAAATATCTTACATAGAGAGTGAAATGACTAGAAAATTTAAGGAAAAAAATGGAGTATATTCTATAGGGCACCAATCTAGGAGAGAGAAACAAATTACAACACAACTTGGGTGCAAGTCAAAAATAGCTAAGAAAAATGTAGAGTAAAGGAGCACCATATGGATGGGTGCCATAAAAGAACAATTAGGGGTAAATTAAGCCAAATTATGAAATAATAAATCTAAAATAAATATGTTGCTAGACCAATAAGTATTATACCCAAGACTGGGGAAAAAATAAGTAAAAATAGAGATATAACCTTGAATAGAAAAAAGAATGCTCATAATTTAAAAAATAAATTTGAGACAAAGATTTATTACTATTTAAGCTAGAAATTTTCAAAATTTAAGAAAGAGACTGTGTGTATATATATATATATATATATATAATTCTGAATATCTCAAATTTCTTTTCATTTTTGAGTATTTTTTAATATTTAAAGGTAGATTAATTATATATATATATATATATATATATATATATATATATATAATTTGCCTTTAAAGATTAAACAATACTCAAAAATGAAAAGAAATCTGAGATATTTAGAATTTAAAAGTGAGAAGAAATATAAATATACTATTTTCCTGAGAAGACAAACCCATAAAATAAAATACATAGAATATAAATCTAATATATGGATGAGATTTCTACAGTAGTAAATAAAGAAGATTAGAAAAAATATGATCAATAAAACCAAAACAAAAATTAAACTTTAATTCTTTTTTTTTTGCTTGCTTACATTAACTTATAATAATTTAAAAAAAAAAAAAACTACTTGGAGGGCCTCTCAAAACCAAGTGAAATGTTAAAAAAATATTTCATGAGAGAAACTTGCAATAATAGATTAGAGAGCACAAAAATTAGAGGGAAATGTATTTGAATGGAGAGCAAGGGTGGAACCCTTGAATATATATATATATATATATATATATATATATATATATATATATATATATATATATATATATCCAAAAAACTACACACTTCCAAGAAAATTGTCAATAAGATGAATTTAGCTCTATACCATGAAGGGATTATCCTAAGAACTTCATCAATGATAAATTAAAGTGTTTAAATAAATAAATCACAAATGAAATTTACCTCTCAAGATGCAAATCACAAATGAGACAAGAATTTTAAAGTGAGAAATTGAATGTATCGAATAAAAACTCACATGATTTTATAATAAGGCTTGTCACCAAAATCTTTACAAGTACAATTTAGAATAAATAGAAAATTGAGAAGAGGAGATAGATCTATGATTTTCTAGTGAGGAAATGAGAAGAGAAGGGCTCTTTTATAGAGCTAAAGGAAAAATAATGGAGTTACAAATAATCTCATGATTATCTTGCAAGCCTCCTTTCTATGTGCCACTTGTGGCCTAGTCCCTTATAAAGTGAAGGGAGGTGTGTGCCAATTGGGGAAAGGGTTACTTATGTAATTAACTCTCAAATCCTAAACACGAACAAAGAGGTGAGTGACACCTCATGGAATTCAAATTTATGTGAATTTATAATTCACATAAATGAATATTCTACACAAACAAAAAATTAAATTAGGATAAAATAAATTATCCTAAATAAAGGGTAATCATAAACAATAATTACGCCAAAACAAATTTTCACATGGAATGTATAACTATATAAATCCAAACATGAACTAGAAAAAATATATGATAACATGGTAGATTCTAAGCATGGAGGTGCCATAGAATATTTGCCAACATTTATAGGGAAAATTTTATGATGGATTGCTCAAATAGAGAATGACCTCACACAAATGGAAAACAAAATTGGATAGAAGAGACACAACTGATAAGTATGAAGAATAAGAATACAACATAATTTATAAATGTAACTAGGCTTAGAAATTGAATATACAGAATGTTTTTAATATTTTGACTAAAACACATAGGCGATGATCATATCTTTAGGGTTATTAAATGTACACTTCCATAAATTATGCAAAAGCACAAAATAATGACACCAAAGTGCATGTTGGTATGGGTGAAATGACAATGCCTTGAATTATCTTAAAATTAGAAAATTTTCTCAAGGAGGATGGATCCATAGGTGTAATATGTAAAAAAAGACCATGCACAAACTAGATATAGTAGAATGTTTGAGATCACATGAAAATAAAAGTGGATAGGTGTAATTTTTTACTCAAAAACATATTGATTAACCTAAAATATTAGTGCATAATGAGAAAAAATCCAAACTAATCCTTAACTCAAATATGATGAGACTTATGGTGAGTTTTAACAAATGGTTATTTGTAGTAGGAACGAGAGAGGACTGGTCCATGACAAAAGTGTTTAATGAATATATTGAAACAAACTTATACTAAAATACTAAATTTTTTGGAAAACTATATAAAATATCACATAATAAATATCTTATTAAAAAAATTAATTCATGAATTAGAGGCAACAATTCAATATATATCATTGCCTAAACTTAATCTAATTCTCCATTAGATACATGTGGCCTAAATGGCTTTGATACCAAATGTATAAAAACCAATTATTCAGTTATTCAATAATAGGTCACACACACACACACACACACACACACACACACACACACACACACACACACACACACACACACACACACACACACACACACACACACACACGTGTGTGTGTGTGTGTGTGTGTGTGTGTGTGTGTGTGTGTGTGTGTGTGTGTGTGTGTGTGTATGTATGTATATATATATGTGTGTATATATGTATATATATATGTATATATATATATATGTATGTATGTGTATATATATATATATATATGCACATACATATATATATACATATATATATATATATACATATACATATACATATATATATATATATATATGTATATATGTATATATATATATATATTTCCTACATAATGGGAGAACATTCTTATCTATTACAATCTTATGATCCCTATAATATGTCAATTATAGTTATGTGAGTTGTTTTAACACCTCTAACAATTCACCAATACATACATTAAAATAATAATGTACATAATAAGTTACATATCTAACTTGATTGTAGGTTAGTTGGGACATAATTAAAATAAAATACTACACACACACACACACACACACACACACACACACACACACACACACAGAGAGAGAGAGAGAGAGAGAGAGAGAGAGAGAGAGAGAGAGAGAGAGAGAGAGAGAGAGAGAGAGAGAGAGAGAGAGAGAGAGAGAGAGAGAGAGAGAGAGAGAGAGAGAGAGAGAGATCAAAAATATTAAAAATATCAAATATTAAGAATAATAAAATACTAGGATTTATGCATGATATGTTTTGTTGTTACACAAATTAATTTATGTTATTTGTCATAGATATGGTGAATTACCTATCTATTTTCGATGCACATATTTGTCATCATATACAAAAGTGGCATGCAGGATAAAAAGGTTGCATATGATACTTACATTGGTGACATGGCTATAATGGGTGAATATTCATATATTATTAGGTAATATCTTTATATACTATTTCATTGATCATTGTAGACTATTATACTTGAATTTCATTTTATCATAATTTCTAGGGTGTTGTTTCCTATAGTATTTACTTTTTAAATTATAGATGATGGCATTGATTAATTATGCAAACTGACATTGATTTCTCTATGCATGCATCATAGTGGTAACTATGGCATTGTATGATCATTGATTTATGTTATAATAGTTTTTCTATGGATCATTTGTCTTATCACATCATGTGTTGATTTTGTCAAAATATCCTCTATTCTAAGTCACATCCATGTTGTGTTCGTGTTTGGGGAAAACACATAAAGTCGAGGGACAAAAAATGTGACATTCATGGGGAGAGATTTTCTTTTTGCAAAGGACATACACCCTCTTCAAAAACGCATGTGCATTTTTTTTTCAAAAAAAATTGTGCCTATGTTTGTTTGGCATGGTTCCAAAAAAAATGGTGTACGCCCTATTCAAATGCATGTATTCCCTTTGTGGATCAATGGGCATATGCCCTTATTAAATCTCTTTTTTTTCTTTGATCAAACCCATGACCCATTTTTTCAATTGAAGGAGCTCTAAATTTTTTGAACATATCTTGAAGAAGATGTGCATGTTTTGTATTTACATCCTTCCAATTAGATTCGATATTTTAATCATAGTATCAGGTGTGTTGATTATTAAATTTCAATTTTAGGATTTGCATTTATATGTATTTATGCTTAGGGTATTAAAATTAGATTTACGTTGAACTCTCTTGCATTTAATGAAGAAAACTTATATTTTTATAAGTCTAGATATAAAATTTGATAGACCCCTTTATTGAATAAAACTTATATGTTTATAAAACTATAAAAAAAAATTGATGGACCCATTTCCTAAAGAAAACATTGAACAAAACCATGATCAAAACCCTCAATAGTTTGACTTCACAGAAGAAGAATCTAAATTGTATGAATAATATAATTTAAAAAATAATAATAATAAATTATTATCAATATTTTATATCACTCTTCAAGTCATGGTATATTTAATTCACTTGTTAATACATTGGAGGCCATTTTGAGTGAGGTGGGAGTTGTCACTTAGAAACTTGATACAATGATGCATCAAAGAGAGGTGATGAAACAATATTATTCTAATAAATTTTAATATAAGGAACTTAAAAATAATCAAATAAGATGTGTGCACTATGTTTCTTAATCTTGCAACCAACCAACCACCACCAATGAGTTTTAAACATATTATCATTGATGGTGAGTTCATGCGGATATAAAAACAACTTTTGGGATAGGTGGTGGATGGTGTTTGTTGAGCCTTCATGCAATAATAATCAGGTTCTATTATGTTTTTTTATAAATTTTTATTGTGAGTTTGTGCTTCAATAAATCCCAAATTATTTTGAGATGAAGACCTCCCAAGATAGGGGAGGTGGGTCCTCATTTGATATACTCAGTGCCAAGTGGGACTAAAACCATGATAACCAAGTTCAAATAAATAGAATGATAATAACATCTAATTATATCCCTAAAATATTCCATTGTAGTAAATATATGGACACCCTTGAGGTAATTATTATTATCATAGAAGTTATGATTGAACCTTGGATGCATATAATGAGTAGTTATACACATGCTACAAGTGGTGCCACATCTAGTAGTGCCCCTCATACTATTGGTGTTGGTGTCCCTCATAACATTGGTTTTAGTGTTCCTCCTACTAGTAGTGTCATAAATATGAATCATATTATAGCTATTGTATATAATTCTTGATGATGTGGGAGGAAGTGTACTAGACCTCTTATTCAAGTATGACATATACGGGTTACATCTATGAAGATTCGACCTATATTTATGTAGCATATTAGTACCCAACAATCTATGTCATTTACAGTTGCTTCAACATCTTTATACACTATTAAAAAATAATATATTCCATATATAGTTTCTTAAATACCTTAGGGCAATATCATGCCTGAGTATATGCCATTTATAGTTATTTCAAGATATCGAGACACTAGCATGCCACAATTTATGTCATCTTTAGTTGCTTCAACATCTCATGACACTATCATGCCAGACTATATGCCATCTATGATAATTAATTCACCACATCCCATAATAATACAACTCGTTATGTATGGATTATTTAATTCACCATATATATTTGACACATTGGTTTAATTTTAATTATATTTTTAACTTATGTATATAAAAGAATATTAAGTTCATATTTTAGTATATGTTTACTTAATTGACTAATAGTTTACTAAACTTTCATTTTTTTGTTTTATAGATGATCATCGACATCTAAGGTAACTAACATGGACTATACTTTGTTATTGAGGTTACGATTAGCATTGCAATACCCTATACTTAGGTTTGGAAAGTTTAAAATTTGATAAAGCTATTATAATATTAAATCACAACTTTGTACATATTATACCTAAATTTTAGTTTTTAGTGATATATTCATCAAATTATTGTATTTATTGAATTTTATTACTTTTTAAGCTACATATTTTTAAATTTCTTATATGGTATATTTACACATGTACATAATTTAAAATTAATTTCTCTATAGGTATATAATGATGAAAATAAATTAAATGTAAAAGTTGATTCAATGTCTTGAGATATTGTATTCTACTTGAGACAAATCCATAAGTGTAACATCATGTATAGTTGAAACAATGTCGTAAGCATGATATCTTATAGAGTTTAAACACTCTCATGTAAGTGTAGAATATTTGTGTTTCATTTTCAAGAAGTGTTTCCTTAAAATCTTGTAACTTTGTAAGATGTTGCATAATCTCAACTTAAAATGCTGTATGTGTTTCTTTTTTCACTGACATTACTATCTCACATTCTTGTCTTAATCCAACAAAAATATGAACTCTAGGTCATGGTTATTTTATATTGATAAAAATACAATATATATGATGCCAATAAAAATGATAGTCAAAATGTTTCTAATTACTTAGTCCAAGGTATTAATTACTTAGTCAAAATATTCTAATATTTGATTTCCTCCACTACTGGCTCAAAATCAACATTCAGCTTCCTCTTGCATCTAACCTTCTCCTTTATTTGTATTTATCCTTAAAACCTTATTGATTTATCCTCCTCCTTGTTCACTTTCTCTTTATGTACATAAGGAATAATATTAATTTTGATTTATCTTAAATTAGGTTTAGTTTTATTTGAATCATAATTCACCTCTTTCAATTGTTGGTTTCATAAGTGATAAGAGATGATATGGGATTTGTCTAATGTTACAATTTCATCCTAAGTTCCAATATCTCCCCATTGACACTTTATTCAGAGATATAGACTAGTGAGAACATGGTAAAAATATTTAACTTCAAGTAATGATACTCCACATCATATTTATATTTGTATGCACATCTATATCTAGTGATATATGTATTCTCCATAGGATTATCCATCATAAATATACTCATGATCATGTCACCCAAGAAAATCATTTAGGTGGCATGAAATGAGTCTAGAATCACTTTGTTGAAATTTTTTATTCATAGTAACTCTATCATTTTCTATATATCATTTTAATGAATTAAATTTTTTATTTCATATTTTATGTCGGCACAATAGTGTTTTGAGATTTTATAAGAGATATTTGGTCCCTCACATGCTGAGAGGAAAGTTTATTATTATAGTGAGTCATGCAACACCCCTAGTTATACATCCATGGTAAGGAAATGTAGATTATTTGTAAGCAATGAGAAGCAAGAGAGCGAGTTATTATGCTAGGGGTAGTTGTAGGCACAATCTATTTTTTATGCCAATATGGCCCACATTGTATGAATATATGACACATTTCTATATGTATATTATGGTATAAATTTAATGTAGATATGTCTTATTTGTGATGTCATTATGACATAGTTCTCATACACATATTATATTTGACATATCTATATGTGAATCATAAATTGTTATAATTTGTGTATTCATATTTATTTCTTATATGTCATTATTATTTGTCAAACACATTTTTTTTATATACATCTAATCCTTCTCAAAATTATGCATTTGATGATTGTTGATCTATGTGATGCTTTCTTAGTATTATAGTATATTTCATTAAAGGAATAAATAATGAACAAAATTATATTAATGTCCAAAAATGACCAAAATTAAGTAAATGATACTGAAGGAAATAATCATTACAATAGGAAGTTCTAGGAAGAGAGACCCAAATAAATAAATTAAAAAAAGATATCTTGTTTTTTTGTATCATTAGTGTAACTTTTAAGTATATAATTTATTATTATTCCAAGTTGGTCTTGACAAATATTTTTTGATTCAAATGACATTATTTAAGTCTAATAATAGTTATTCAAATGTTCTTTTTCCATGTTTCAATCCATATTATCTTAGTAAGGGTCTCCATAATTCTGTTAACCACATTTTTCCCTATTCCTTAAATTGGTTGTATTTCTCTAAGTTTGTCTCAAATTAAACATATACACTAATACTATAACAACTTATAGATTGACCAAAAATAGTTATAAATGTACAAAAATGGTTACATCCTTCCAGTATTCACTATCCATTAGTTTTAAATCTGATACAAATAGTTCTTTAAAGCCATAGATTATGAGCAAAGTTATCTTGTACAATACATATATTTAGTGTATACACTATTAGAAGACCTTAATATCTTCATCACACTACATATATTTAGTGTTTCCTTACCCCAATTGATTTGTCATGATAACTAAGTCATAAGATATCATTATTTTGTATCTCAAGTTATTCTTGACAACCATAATAATAATGGAATAAAACATATGCATCAACTCTGCATTACAAAAGTATGGAAATATTAGTCCTACTTTCAAGTAATTGACAACAATGAGATAAGTACTATATCTCATATAATACATATCTTAGATGTATATATTTTGAAATTATTGAAGTGAATCTATATATGGGTGTGTATTCTTTTAGAAAGTCACATTTACTAAGAATGTGATTAGAAATATATAATAATCATGCATGTGATAAAATAGATGAAGTAATTATTAAATTATTCTCCTTATTATAGGGATGTGCTCAAAACATTTAAAAATATGGAACTACATATGTACCACTTGGTGACACCAATACGAGGAATACTTTGTTATAAAATGAAGTGTCAAATATAAAATTATTGTTGGAACAAATGAAATAATATTAGATGAGGGAAGGTTTTTCTAGAGTCTTTGATGGATAGATGGTTATTGCTTGTCATCCAATCATTAAAAGTATTGTAATATATTTAGCAAGTTTTTTCATGATAAAATAAAAAATGTTGTCAAGAAAAAATGGTTGGGGTCTGAAACTCATTGCCGAGTTAGGGAAGTCGTGCCCTAGCTCATTTCTACCGTATTCATTATTGTGTAGGAGGGGGAAGGTTGACTAATATTGTGGGGTGGAGAGCGGTGGACTTCATTGCTGAGGACCATCCAAGGAAGGGTGCAGTTATGGCTTAGAGTAAGCCTTTTAAGCCCTTGCCAGATAGAAGTTTTCATGAGGTGGTGGGCTTGAATAAGCTGAGACAGGAAGTGAGGATATTTGAAAATGTAGTCTTTTCCTAGACTTTAGGGGCTTCAAATTTGAGCTTGCCTGGGGGATCTAGGATCAAAAAGATTAATGGATGCCTTGAGTAGTGCAAAGAGAGACCCAAATTGGTAATCCCTTTTGATATGATCACTGAAGATGTTGAATACTACTCCAAGCATTTGATGTATTGCAAGTTATTGGGATTGAGAGTCTCCCTTCAATTTTTGGAGGGTTGGGCTCAGAGAGTGTGGGAGCCAGAGGGCAAGATGGAGGTTACATTACTAGCAAACAATTTCTTCATGGTTATATTTCTTTGCTTGGCTAATTGAAATAGGGTTTTTGAGGGCAGACCCTATTTTTATAGTCGGGTTGGGTTGTTTGTCAAACCATGGCTTGCAAGATTTAATCCTATTGAGGAACTACCAAATAGGGTTTTGGTGTGGGTTTAGTTACCAAGAATGCCTATAGAGTGTTGTCAAGAGGATGTTCTTCAGATGATAGCTTCAATGTTAAGAAGGCTGGTGGGGTCTTCAACACAAACCTTAAATAAGAAAGTTATGACTTTTGCTCAAATTTGTGTGGAAATTGATTTGAGTAGACCACTGCCAGATGTGGTGGAGATGTGTGTGGGCTCATATTCTTAGGTGCAATAACTAGACTATGAGACCCTTCCTTTCAGATGCTACCTTTGTCATGAATATGGCCACCTGGTACAAAGATGCCTGAAGGCCAAGCCAATGGAATAGCAACCTCTGCCCCCACCTCCTCCAAGTAACACTCCTAGTGCTGATAAAGGGAAGAAGTACAGAGCTGGAAAAGGCAAGGATGCTAAGGGTTTTGTTCAGGCTAAGGCTTGAAACCAAAATAGAGGTCATAAGAGGACACTAATGGAGTGACAAGATGAGGATACTTTTAATAGGTTTAAGGTATTGGATGAATTAGGCCAATAAGAAGTTAACCCAAGACTAATTAGTGTAGAGTAACTTGTAATGGGGTCTGGAATGGAGGTTAAGTCATCCACTCCTCACTCTATGCTTCAGGAGGAAGATGCCTTACCTATGATCATGGATGGGCAGACAGGGAACAAATGATTTTTGAGCCAAATGTTGATTTGGGATAGGGTGTAGAGGACGGGGATCTTCCAACACGGACTACGGCTATAGATATGGATAAGTGAGGTAAAGTTTCTCCTCATCTGGGCATTCTTCAAAAGGATGGTAAGAAGGGGGTTTCAAATAAAAGTGTTAAATTAGGATGGAAAAAGGACATGGAGGAGATTAAGATGATAGGGGAGAATTTGGTAGAGTCAGGGTCTGTTAAGACCTTAGATTCCCACTTTTTGACTCCTCTAAAATGATTATTATTTCTTGGAATGCAAGGGGCTTGAACAACGACCCTAGATAAAAAGATATTTGAGAATTAGTTAGAAGTCATTCTCTTGAGGTCCTCTTTCTATAGGAGACTAAGGTTTCTATGGATTATATGTTGAGTATCACACCTAAGTTATGGAGGCATGGTCTATGTCAGTGCATTGATGCTCAAGGATCTTTGGGGGGTGTGGCATGTCTATGGAACCCACATAAGATCCAGCCTATGTCCTAGATTTCCTTTAAGTCCTCTATATCTATGGTTTCTTTGTGCATTGAGTCAAGTGAATATGTTCTTTTTTTTTAATGTCTATGCCCCTACAAATTTCCAAGGTAAGCATCTTGTATGGAATAATATTCACCTGGTCCATAATGTATTTCCTTACCTACCATGGATTGTTGCTAGAGACATTAATGCTATTTTGGACTTAACAAAAAAATGTGGAGGTTATGCAAGGCTGGAGCCTTCTTCCATCCTACTCTAGGACAAGATTTTAGCACTCAATCTAGTGGATATTAAGCCTGGCAATGGTCATTTCACTTGGAACAACAAAAGGGTGGGCAACAGGTGCATTACTGAACAAATAGACCTATTCATGACCTCTTGTTATTGGGTGGGTGGATTGTGGTCTTCTAGCTTTGAGATTTTGGAGTGGAGAGGATCGGATCACTAGCCCATAAAGCTTACCATCTCATCAGCTTGCTTGCCTCAAAAGCTGCCTTTCAAGTTCCAACTCATGTGGTTTAGGGACCCAGACCTATTTGGATGAGTTGCTGAATGGTGGAGGGCAGGCTGGCCTGCTGTTGGTACAACAATGTATATTTTCACTAAGCTACTCTAATTTTTTAAGTATCAGCTCAAATGGTGGAACTATCAAAGCTTTGGGAACATCTTCCAGGAGAAAAAAGAGGTACAAATGGAGTTGAATGACATTACCAACCTGATTAGGGAGGAAGGGTTGTCTGAGTTTATGTTGAGGGAGGAAGATAGGGTTGTAAAAACATTAGAGGAATGGGAGCTGAGAGAGGAAATCTATTGGAAACAAAAATCTAGGATTGAGTGGCTATAAGAGGGGGATAAGAACACTGCCTTCTTCTTCAATTTGGTGAGAGCTAGACATCATGGTAATGTGATAACTTCCTTGGTGACGGATAGGGGAGAGGTTATCTCTTCTACGCAAGACATCTTTAATGAAATAATGTAGTATTTTGCCTCTTTATTCAAAGGAGGAATCACAGGGGGACTCAGCTACAGAGGCTTAGGAACTCTCTTGTATTCCTTCTTTAGTTTCTTTGGAAATGAAAGAGCATCTTATGAGTGCCATATCCTTAGAGGAATTAGAAAAGATTATTTTCATGATGCAAAAAGGAAAGGCTCTTGGTCTAGATGGTTTCTCAATTGAATTATTTCAAGAATATTCAGAAATTATCAAATTAGACTTATTGGTAGTTGTTCAAGAATCCCATATGAATAATTAAATGCTTTGGGCCCTAAACTCTACCTTCCTAACTCTCATTCCCAAGGGGGAGGGGACTGATCGATTAAGTCAATTTTGCCCCATTTCCCTTTGTAATGTAATTTATAAAATTATATCTAAGCTAATTGCTTAAAGGTTAAAAAAGTGGCTTATAGTGCTAATTTCTGAGGAGCAAAGTGGCTTTGTGGAGGGCTATCAGATTTTGGATGGGGTAGTGGTGGCTACATAGACTATCCATTCGATGACCTAGTCAAAAGATAAGGCTATGCTCATCAAGATGGACATGTCCAAGGCATATGACAGAGTTCATTGGTCCTTCCTCCAAAAGGTTCTAGGTGCCTTTGGTTTTAAGGAGGATTGGATCCGTTGGGTTATGAGCTATCTGAATTTGACTTCTTTCTTAGTTCTGATTAATGGAGAGCATTCTAATCTATTTGGGGCCTTGCATGGTCTGTGGCAAGGTGACCTACTATCTCCTTACCTATTTATTCTTTTGTCAAAAGGTTTGGGTCAGCTGATTAAAAGGAATGTTGATGATGGCATTATTTAGAGCTGGCAATGGGGAGGGGGCCTTCTTGTACAATCTCACCTACAGTTTGTGGATGATGCAACTTTGATGGGCTTGGCTACTATTAGGGAGTCATCTAATATATGGAAAGGCTTGGATGCTTACCTTGTAGCCTCAAGACATTTAATTAATGAGGGCAAGTCTTCAATTTTTTTCTTCAACACTCCACCCCCCATTCAGTGAAGAGTGTCTAATATTCTCAGGTTCCAAATTAGGAGTCTCCCATTATTATATCTTGGGATCCCTATCTCTACTAGTAGGTAGTCTAAGGATTCATGGTAGGTAATTATAGATAAGTTTTGAGTCAAGGTGAATTATTGGACCCATCATTGGCTATCCTTTGCTGATTGGGTCTAGCTAATTCAATCGGTTATGCAGGATCTTCCTCTCTATAGGTGTATGATCCAGGTGGCACCGATGAGCTTTGTTAAGGACCTTGATTCCTTGGCAAGATAGTTCTTATGGGCTGGTAACTTATCATCGATGAAGTGGAGCCTTATTAAGTAAGAGGTTATTTTTAGCCCAAAAAGGTTGGGGGGCCTTGGATTACGGTAGTCATTGCTAGTGGGTATAGCCCTGGTAGCCAAATTGTATTGGTGATGGTGTGAGGAAGAGGACCAAGTTTAGGCTAGTATATTATCCCATAAGTACTTTTTTTAAATCCCCTAAAAGGATATCCCATGATATAGTTTGACAGAGAAAGGTTCAGTGATTTGGGCTACTCTCAAGAAAGGATCTGTGCTAATTAAGAGAGGCCTATTCTAGATTTGCAAGAGTGGGGTAGAGGCACATTTCTGGCATGACTCTTGGGATGGCTACCCCCCCATAGTTATATAATACCCTCACTTGAGAGTTTTATCTCAGAGATTCAGTGAAGATGGGTGGACTAGGGTGTGTGACTATAAGTCCCTTTCCTTTCATGGGTAGGTGGTAGAAGCAAGATGGAAGACCATAGAGGAGTGGCCAATTTTTGGGATGGAGGCAAAGTGCACTGAGCTAAATTTTGTCCTTTCCTATTGTAGCTGAAATGCACTTATGGATAGTGACACACTAGCCTGGTCCCCTAATCCCAAGGGAAAGTACACCGTGTCTTTTGGTTACCAAGAGTTGATTTCATAGCAATTTGGTGGGGGGGAAGTTTCCTGGTGGAAAAAAGTCTGGAGTAGTTTCTCTTGGCTAAAGTGTAATTTCTCTGCTTGGACTTTGGTCTGGAATAGGTGTTTGACATGAGAGAATATTTGGAAGAGGGGCTTTGTTGGTCCTTCGAGGTGCGTTCTTTGTAGTAGGGAGGAGGAGGATTATTCACATCTATTCTTTCGATGCCCCTTCACTCGAAAACTATGGCACACCTGGTGGGACATGTGGAAAAGTTAGTGCATTCATGCATCCTCCCTGGCAGACTTTTGGTCGAGATTGGGAAGACCCCCCTCTGTAACTCCCTTCTTACAAGATGCTTGGTATGCTGGACCTATTTTTTTGCTTTGGTAAGTTTGGCTGGAGAGGAATCACAAAATTTTTTGGGACAAAAAATTGGGGATTCAATAGGTTTGGATGAGAATTATAGGAATGATCCAAGAGACTATAGAAGCTAAGAGTGAGATTATCTTGCCATTGGAGAAAGGTGATGCTGAGACGGTTGATAGGTTTGACATAAAGTGTATATCTTTGGCCTCAACTTGCATCAGGAGAGGTAGATGTGGGAAACAAAAAATTCAAAGGATTGGGAAATCGCTGCCCCCCTTGCTGGACTCTTTAAAATCAATACAGATGGCTCTTCCAAGGGTAATCCAGGTTCAGCTGGGATCGGTGGGATTGGTATGGATTCTTTGGGATTAGCAGTTTTTATTTTCTCAGCTAATAAGGGAGTGTAGACTGTTAATAGGATGGAAGGCTTGGCTATCTTATACGCTTTGAAGAGAGCTTATGCTTTAGGGTGGAGGAAGGTGATGTGTGAAGCTGACTCTTAAGTCCTCATCAACTTGCTCTTGGAAAAGAAGATTTTAGATGTGATTTGGCAATTTTCTACGATAGTGTAGCAGATATTATAGATTAGCTCCTTAATGGATTTAGTGTCTTATGCCAATATTCCAAGGGAGTGGAACAGGGCAGCTGATTGCCTGACAAAATGGGCATTAGAAGATATAGATGGTTGAAAGATTGATGAGTTGGTGTAGAAGCCCTATGAGTTATGTCAGAACCTGGAGAGGATTCTTGTAGAAGGTGAAAGTGGTATTGGGGAGTGATGGTATTGTTTTTGTTTTTTCTGTGGTCTTCGATGGTTCCTGGGGCTTTGGCCCTTTGCAACTTTGTATTTAGATGTTTTGAGTTTTAATAAAGTTTTTACCCCATTTATTTTATAAAATAAAAAATGTTGTGTTTTATTCTAAGATCAATATTATCTAAGTGCAAAAGGTAACTAATTGCTTGAATTAGATATCTAGAGGAGTCTAGTGTCCAACCAATATGAGCTCCATGAAAAATGTAACTAAAAACATTGTAGGAGATATGTCAAGGGGAGAGATGAGATTTTAGAACCTATAGTTTCATGGTCAAGTCCTTTAAGCACCCCTAGATAATTATCCCCAACTCGAGATGAGTGAGAAATGGTAGCACATTTTCTCTTGTAGCCAGATGTCCCTTAAGAGACCAAAATTTGGTCAGTGGGAGGTATATCTTATGAATCTCTAGCCCAATTGATAAAATATCTATGTAAACACATTTGTATGGGAATATAAGTTTTTTCCATATAGGCATATAAATGTTGGAATGGCTACCTATGCTCTCAATTACGCCCTAGGACTAAGATTTATAGTTGGTAGGATGAATCCCTTAAGATAAGATTTGTATCCCTAAGGGGTAAAATATATAAAACTTCCACCATACATTCAAAGATAATTGTGAGTTTTATAAATGAGCCTTTATTTATTATAGTTACATGGGTGAATCCTATAATCACCCCTAGATGATTCTCCCTTGCTCTAGATAAGAATGACACAGTGATGTATTTTCTATCACAAATAAATGTCTCTTAAGAGACCAAAATTTTGTTAGTGGGAGGTGTTTATTGTAACTCTCTATACCAATAGATGACTCACATGCACTAACATATCTGGATGGATGTATAAATATTATAATATCCACCTTCCATTTTTTTATTATACACTAGGATGAAAGTTATAGTTGGTCAGAAAAATCCCTTAAGAGAACCTTCTCATCCCTAAGTGTGAAAATAGATATAACTTATACCATGTTTTTCAAGATATTTTTGATGGGTAGAGATGAGTTTTTGATGCCTAAAATTTTATGAGAAAGTATTTTTAGCACCCCCAGATGAATATTCCTAGCTCAAGATGAATGATAAATGACAACACATATTCTCTTGTGACCTAATGTCTCTTAATAGATCAAAAGTTGGTTAATGGGATATGTATCATGTTACTCACTATACCAATAAATGAACCATATATGTAGAAACATCTAGATGGATGTAAAAATTCTAGAATAACCACCCTGTCCTTTTCATCAGGTCTTGAGACTAAAATTTGTAGTTAGTCAAATGAATCCTTTAAGAGAAGCTTATCATCCTTGAGTGGGAGACAAATTAAACATCTACTACATATTTTAAGAGATTTTTGAGTGGTAGAGATGATAAATTATCACCAAAATTTACATAGGTGAGTTATCTAAGTTCTTCGAGGATGATTCTCTCCAATTCAAGATGAGTGAGAAATAACAACACATCTTGTCTACTAGTAAAATGTCTCTTAAGAGACCAAATATTGGTTAATAGGAGACATATCTTATGACTCGTTATCCCAATAGATGAACCATATTTGTGGACACATCTAGATGGATGTATTAAAATTGGTATGGTCATCAGACACTCTCCATCTAGCCTTGAGGTTGAAATTTTTAGTCATTTGGAGGCATCCTTAAAGAGAAGCTTCTCATCTTTGAGAGGGATAATGGATTAAAATTTTATCACACATTACAAGATAATTGTGAGAGGTAAATAAGATATGTTAGTGCCAAAAATTACATAGATAATCCTATAATAACCCCATATAATATTCCATGCCACTCAATATGAGTAAGATAAGGCAATGATTTTTCTCTCATGGTCAAATGTCTCTTAAGAGACAAAAATTTGGTTATTGGGTTGTGTTTATTTTAACTCCCTATCCTAATTGAGGAATAATATTCATGGTTCCATATAGATTAGTATATAAACATTGGAATGGTCACCCTCCACTCTTTATCAATCCCCAAGTTCTAAAGTTATAGTTGTTTGGAGGCATCCCTAAAGAGAAGCTTATTGTCCTTGACTGGGAAAATGGATTAAAATTATGCCACATGTTGTAGGAGAATTGTGAGGGGTAAAGATAAACTATCAATGCCTACATTTTGAAAGATGAGTCTTATAATCACCATCCAAAGGATTTGATGCCACTAGAGATGAATGAGACATGACAATGAGTTTTATTTCATGTCCAAATGTCTTTCAAGTGGCCAAAAGTTAGTTTGTGGGTTATGTATCTTTTGAATTGCTAGGCCAATTAACAAACTATTTTAATGGACATATAAATATGGGCATATAAATACTAGAATGGTCACTATACACTCTCCATTAGGACCTAGGATCTAAATTTTTAGTCATTTAAAGGCATTTTTTAAGAGAATATTTTCATCCCTAAGTGGGAAAATATACTAAACATTTATCATGAACTATAGGATAAATGTGAGGGTTAGAGATTAGTCATCAATGCCCAAAGTTACATGGATGATTCCTATAATCACTCCCATATAGGATTTTGTGCCACTTTGGATGAGTGAGATATAACAATAAGTTTTATTTCATGGCTAAATATCTCTTAAGAGATAAAATGTTAGTAAGGGGGTCACATATATTTTGACTCATTATCCCAATCGATAAACTATTTTTGTGAATGCATCTATTTGAGCTTAAAAACACTAAAATGGTCACCCTTCACTCTTTTTAGGCCCTAAGATCTAAATTTTTAGTCATTTAGAGGCATCCATAAAGATAAGCTTTTTGTCCTTGAGTGGAAAAATAGACTAAACTTATACTGTGAGTTGTAGGATAACCATGAGGGGTAGAGACAAGATGTAAACACACACAATTGCATGGATAAGTCCTTTAATAACCCCATATATGATTCCATTCCATTCAGGATGAGTGATACATGGAAATTAGTTTTCTATTATGGCCAAATGTTTCTTTAGAGACCAAACATTGGTTAGGGGGTCACATATCTTTTGACTCACTATCCCAATCAACAAACCTTATTTGAAGATACATTAAAATGGATGTATAAATTCTAGAATGGTTACTCACCACTCTTCTTTGGGACCCATGTTTAAATTTATAGTCATTTGGATGTATTCATGAAGACAAATTTCTCATCCTCAGTGAGAAAATAAACTAAACTTATGTCATATACTTAAAGAGAACCATGAGGAGTAGAGACAAGTTGTCAACACATTAAATTACATAAGGAGTTAGTTTAATCACCCCAAAATTATTTTTACCCTCAATATGAGTGAGATATGGAAATGAGTTTTATCTTGTGGCCAAATGTCTCTTAAGAGACCAAAAATTGGTAATTAGTTTGCATATAGTTTGACTGACTATCCCAATTGATGAGTAATCTTTCACAAATGTATCTAAATGGGCATAAAAATTATATGATAGTCACCCTTAACTATATATAAGGCCCTAGGGTCAAATTTTATAGTCATTTGGAGGTATACCAAAAGAGAAGCTTCTCGTCCCTAAGTGGGAAAATGGACCAAAATTCCATTGCATGTTACAAGAGACCCATAAGGGGTAGAGATGAGACATAAAGACCTATAATTTCATAGATTATGAGTCATATAATCATCTCCTAATGATTACATGCCATTAAATATGAGTGAGACATAGTATTTATTTTTATCACATAGCCAAATGTCTCTCAAGAGACCAAATGTTGTTCATCAGGTTGTTTATCTTTTCATTCACTATCCCAATCGATGAACCATCTTCATTGATGCCTCCATAAGGATCATAAATAATGTAATGGTCACCCTCCACTCTTTTTCAAGCCCTATGGTTGAAATTTTTATTCATTTGGAGGCATTACATAAAGAGAATCATCTCATCCTTGAGTGAGAAAATAAATTAAACTTATGTTGCATGCTATAAAAGAATTGTAAGGGTTAGAGCTGATTTGTAAATTCTTAAAGTTGAATGAAAAATTCTTATAATAATTTTGTATAATATTTTCTTCCAATTAGGATGAGTGAGACACAATAATGAGTTCTAGCTCATGGCCAACAATCTCTTAAGAAACCAAAATTTGGTTAGTGTGTCACGTATATATTGACTCACTAGACCAATCAATGAAAAATCTTTATGTATGAATATAAATTATTTAATGGTCATCCTCAACTATCCATTAGGCCCCATGGTCAAAATGTATAGTCATTTTGAGGCATCCCCGAAGACATGTTTCTCATCCCTAAATGGTAAAATGGATCAAACTTCCACTGCATGCTATAGGAGAATCATGAGGGGTAGGGATGATCCTTCAATTCATACATTTGAAAAACTAAGTCCTATAAGCAAAACCCAGAGTATTATATTCAACTTGAGATGATCGATACATGGAATGATTTTTATGTCATGGTCAAATTTCTTTTAAGAAACCAAAATTTAGTCAATGGGTTACTTATATTTTGACTCGCTAGCACAATTGATTAACCATATTCATGGAAATGTTTGTATGGGTCTATAAATGTTGGAATGGTCACCTTCAACTCTTTTCTACTCCCTAGGGTCTAAATTTTTAGACATTTAGTGGCATCCTTGAAGAGAATCTTCTCATCCCTATGTGGGAAAATAGACCAAACTTCTAGCATGTATTGTAGGAGAACGGTGAGGGGTAGATACTAGACATTAGTACTTAAAGTTATATGGATGAGTCCTATAATCACTCCCTAGAGGATTCCATTCCACTCAAGATGAGTGAGACATTATATTGAGTTTTCTCTTATGGCTAAATGTTTCTTGAGAGACCAAAATTTTGTTAGTGGGTTACATATCTTTTGACTCACTATCCTATCAATGAACCATCTTTTTAGATGTGTTTGAATTCCAATATAAACATTAGAATGGTCACATTTACTCTTTATCATGCCCTAGGTTCTAAATTTATATTTATTTATATGCATCCTTCAATATAACTTCTCATCCCTAAGTGGGAAAATAGACCAAACTTCTATTTCATGTTGTAGGAGAAAAATGAGGGGTAGGAATGAGTTATATATACATATAGTTATGTAGATTAGTCCTATAAACACCCCATATAGTATTATGTGCCAATTAGGTTTATAAAGACATGCCAAGTTTTCTCTCACATCCAAATGTCTCTTAAGAGACCAAAAATTGGTTAGTGGGCCATGTATCTTTTGACTCGCTAGCCCAATCAATAAACTATCTTAATAAACACATATATGGGCATATAAATTTTGGAATGGTCACCCTCCAATCTCTATCAAGACCTAGGGTATAATTTTTTTGTTGTTTCAAGGCATTCCTAAAGAGAATATTCTCATCCCTAGGTGGAAAAATAGACCAAACTTCTGCTACATGCTATAGTAGAATCATTAAGGGTAGAGATGAGCCATTACTTCTTACAATTTCATAGACAAGTTTTATAATCACCCCTTGAAGATTCCTTTCTAGTCAATATGAGTGATACATGGCAATTAGTTGTATCTCACCATCTAATGTCTCTTAAGAGACCAAAATTTAGTTAGTGGGTTTTGTATCTTTTGACTCACTAGCCCAATCAATGAACCATCTTCACAATTGTGTCCAGATGGGTGTATAAACATCAAAATGGTTACCCTCAAATCTATATCACTCCCTAAGTGTCACACAATTCTTGAAGCTTAAGGCATAATCCACAAGAGAGACTAAAAAGAGCCTTAGGATTTAATGTGCTTTAGCATGTGTTTCATTTCATTGACTTTTTTTTTATAGGTGTTCCTAAAGAGAAACTTCTCATCCTTATGTGTGAAAATGAATTAAATGTCTACCCTCTACAAGATAACTATGAGGGGTAGAGATGAGTAGTTAATTCCTACATTTGCATGGATGAGTCTTATAATAACCCTTAAAGTGTTATGTGACACTTAGGATGATTTTTATATATTAATTAGTTTTCTCTTGCATCTACATTTCTCTTAAGAGACCAAAATTTGGTTAGTGGATTACGTATCTTTTGACTTGCTATCCTAATTGACAAACTATCTTCAAGGATGCATCAAGATAGGTGTATAAATTCAAAAATGGTCACCCTCCACCATCTATCAAGCCTCAGAGTCTAAAATTATAGTTTTTTGAAGGCATCCCTAAAGAGAAGCTTCTTATTCTTGAGTGGGAAAATAGAGTAAACCTTCACTACATGTTGTAGGAGAATTTTGAAGGGTAGATATGAGTCATTAGTGCCTAAAATTACATGAAAAAGTCCTAAAAACACTCCATGAATGATTAAATTCCAATCAAGATGAGTGATACATGGAAATGATTATTCTCTTATGGCTAAATGTATCTTAATATACCAAAATTTGTTCAATGGATTGCATATCTTTTGACTCGCTATCCCAATCAATGAATTGACTTCATGAACATATATGGATTGATAAATAAATGATGGAATGGTCACCCTTCACTCTCTATCATAGACTAGGGTCTAAATTTTTAGTCATTTGGAGGCATCCTTTAACAGAAGCTTCTCATTCTTGAGTGGGATAATGGATTGAATTTCCACCATGTGGTGTAGGATAATCTTGAGAGGTAGAGATGAGGTATCATTGCCTATAGTTAAGATACAATTACTCTAATCCTCATCTGGAGGATTCTATGCCAGTTGAGATGAAGAAATCATAACAATGAGTTTTATATCATGACCAAATGTCTCTTAACAGACTAAAATTTGGTCAGTGGTTTGTGTATCTTTTGATTCACTAGCCCAATTAGTGAATTGACTTCACCAACACATCTAGATAGGCATATAATTTCTAGTATCGATACCCTCCACTCTCTATTGGCCTTAAGGTTGGAAATTTTAGTCATTTTTAAGGATCCTTGAAGAGAATATTCTCATCTCTAAGTGGAAAACTAAACTTATGTCACACATTTCGAGAGAACCATGAGGGGTAGAGACAAGTTGTCAGAGCCTAAAATTACATGAATGAGTCCTATAATCAACCCATAGATAATTTTATACCACTATAGATGAGATAGATATGTAAATAAATTTTACCTCATGTCTAAATGTCTCTTAAGAGACCATAATTTGGTTAGTGGGTCATATATATTTTGACTCACTAGCCCAATCGATGAACCATACTCACTGACATGTCTCAATGCAAAGATATAAACCATCAAATCCTATAGTTGTATGATCAAGTCCTTTAATCATCTATATATTATTATCTACCACTTGAGATGAATATTAAAATTATCTACTCAACATCTATTATTTTTTAGCTTCTCTTTATTTCAAGAAGATAATTTTCTCTACTCACAACACCATGATGTGAAGGTGGAAGCTCATTTGATACCACTAACCTAAATTAAAATTATTAGTAAAAAATTCAAATAAAAATTAACACAATGATAAAATAATTGAAAATTAATATACTATAAATCAAATAAGTTAACTTTAGTAATTTGATATACCAAACACATTCAATGCTAACCTTACCAAGTCAATCCAACTTACCTTTAGAATTGGATCTATTTTTAAGTGTTTTAAGAATAACTTCATGTTAAGATTAATTAAATTTCCATAAATTTTTTTTGTGAGGCTTTCTTTGATATTTAATCATTTGAATATTTGTAGCAATGACCAGATTTTAATAATGAAGGACCACCCTATGTGTTTCAAAGTCCTCAAATGACCATTTTTTTATGAAAGTATATACAAATACAAGTTATTGTAACCACCACATATCTAGTGGGATAAAATAAGTCTTCTCAATTCATGATAGTTGTGTTTAATTTATTTTTTTACTCTACACAACAACAAAAGTAGTATTTGATTCCCTCATCATTATCCTCAAGTGCAATTACTACAAAAATGTGTCCTACATTTAAAGTATAATCATTTTTTAGGATGTAAGAAAAAAAGTAAGATATCACTAATAAAACTAAGGATATAATTAAATTATCAATAAATTTTACATGGTTTCATAATATATGAGATATGGTCAAAGTCAACTGATGATGTCATTTCATGATCCCCTAGTGGTCAGATTGAATTGTTAGTCTTCATAGGTGTTATGGGTCTATAATAATATTCATCAACCCATTATTTTGACTCACATTCATTCCAATTAAATTCCATATATCCTAAACAAAATCATGTCATATCTCTAGTATAAATAGTCCATGAAATTAAATTCAAGGTTTGAATGGAGTGGAAAATAACTCATCCAAGTACTGTACTAAAATATTCATACATTATCTTATCTTCTTCCTTCAATAACCAAAACAATCTTTACACATGAGAATAATTGTCTGATCCATGATTAAAAGAAATCATGACAACAAGTCACAATGCTTGTAACATCGATCAAATTAGCACCATCTTTGTGCTTTTTTGTTATTTTTTAAGGGATATTTTTACACATAAACTTGTAACATCATGTTCCAATTTGACATACCCAACCTAAAAAAATAAAAAAAAGTTTAACCCCATTCTTGTTATGCATCATACTTAATCATTAAAACATTTAATAATTATTAAACTATCGTACAAAATTATCTAACCAAATTTAGTGTGTGTTTAACATTATTTCTCTTGAATTCATATTTATATAAAATATCTCAAAAAAATCTTGGAAAAACTATAGAGAATGTGATCTTTAATCACTCATACAAAAGTGACGCTCCCTAAAAATATTTTTATTGTCCTCTATGCTATCAAGTGGATGTCTAAATATAATATGAATAAAAATTATAACTTGAATTGAATTATAGTATCATGATTTAATCTCATTATGTGGTTGTAGTGTGCAATTCTTAGTAAAGTCCACAACAAAAATAATGGTCCCAACTGGGAAGTTGTTTTCGTAGAACTTGAAACGATTAACTAACCATTTTTATTTGTGTGTTTGTCTTTCATATTGGTAGATAATATTCTTATTAAATTCAAAAATTAAATTATATAAAGATACTTGGTTATTAACTAACTCACATCTTGATGACTCGTTTCCATCCTTTAATACATATGTTATATATTTTTACTTCTTAAAAACAACTAGTTGTTTTCCAAATTCCTGTGAAATTTCTTCATGTTTATAGCTGGTCAAATGTGACAAACCACTAAAAGTGTTACATATTTTGTATAAACATTATTTTACAAAAAAAATTATCCCTCGAGTAAGTGATATAAATAATATGAGATTAACTATCTTGAAGTTTTATGTGAAGAAGCCACCATACATTGTTTAATAATCTCAACAGTATGTAAAGTGAAACATATATGATAAAAAATATTAAAATTATTAACAAATTCAACATGGATTATATAAAAATATTTGGTTCTTGTTTTATTGATTTTAATGTAGAAAGGCTTGCACATATCAATTGACCTTTGGATAATTATCAATTGCCCATTAAAATTTTCAATATTTTAAAAAAATAAAATTGTTTGGATCATGTCTAAGAAATGTTTTTCATATCATAGTTTTCAAACCTTTTATTATTTTAAAAACATATTTTACATTATATTATACCCTTGTGTTTTTGTGCCAAAAATTTTCAATCAAATTTCCTTCTTCAACTAACAACTTATCTTTTGTGAAAGTCTACCATTAAATGCCCAATAATATGTGAGTAAAGGGTAATCAAGCCTTGTTCTTATTTTTATAGTATTTGTTAGAGTTTTCCCATAAAAATTTTATGTATGTACTTATTTTACTAAGAAATAGATATCTAGATTTTAAATTACTCACTACAGATTATGTTATTACTTATCTTTCTACATTACTATCTTCTTTTTGAGTTCTATTACCTATTGCATTAAATTCATTAAATATATTATTTACTATTGCATTATTTCTTCCCCATTTATTTCTTCTTATTAACCCTAAACTATGCATCACACGGAACATTTTTGCAATTTCATTAATTGAACAAATAGTTTGACATCATTATGTATGGATTTTATCCTCAAATGCATAATCACATACACGTTGAATATGAAATTAAACTTGTCTTTTTTAAATTTTAAATTCCATATGTTATATTATTTTCTCATATATTTCAACCATACACCTTGGTGTTCATCACATTATCTTTGGAGGTGTGGGTCTAGGAGCTTTATTTTGTATTAAATTTTATGGTGTTACCACTTCAACCATAGAAGGTATATTAGAGTGTTGGCTAGGTATATTAGACCTTATAGGTTAATTTAATTCCTCTTCATTAGGATATATATGAATTAGGTTCATTACTTGATGTTAATTATCATGTTCAAAAACTTCATTATGCTAGATGTTTCATTAAATTATTTTTCTCCATGTATTCCATCACTCAATGCAAATTCATTAGTTAGATGTTCTATATTTTTAATTTAATCATTCAAAAAGGATTGATTAAGTTATCTTATCTCATTCAAAGATATATCTAAATTAAATTCCATGAAAATAGGCATGTTATTTTGATATGAAATACTATCTAATTTAGAAGAAGTAACTTCACCCTATGTATAAACTCTTATGGATGCTCTCCTATTTGCTTGTATTTTTTATTTATTTTTCTCTCTTAACTTTATTTTCATCAATTGTTAGTTCTTTGTTTGGTATTTTATGTGTTACATGGTGGAGCTTGATCTTATTATAATGTTTACTTACTGATAGTTGGGGGGGGGGGGGGGGGGGGTTACCATGGGGTCAGTCATGATATTGTAATTTTGTAGTAAATTTGTACCATTCACTATTAGGTCATAGATCTAATGACAAAAATTATGTTTTTACATTTTTACCCTAATATATAACCCTCATTTGATATGAGGGCATTATAATCACGACATGTAGTTTTTTAGTGAAGAGGATATTGTAGTGGATGTATTATAGGTTTTTCCCTTCATTTATTAGAATGAATAATAAGGATTGGTTATTTTTGTGTAGATGTAACCCATATTGGGTGAACCACATTAAATTTGTATCTCTATTGTGTTGTGTTTTTATACATTTTATTTCCATATTTCATTCATTAATATTTCTTTGTGTTCAATATTATTAACAAATGGGATCAAAGCTAAAGGTTTATTTGGTAGATAAACTTGTAGGAAAAGAGGTATTTTGGTTCAAGTGGGAGTAATGGTAGAAGAAGAAAAATTTAAGGTTGAGAAGTTCAGTGGCCAAAACTACTAGCTATGAAAGATGCAATTGGAGGATTATCTATATCAAAAGGATTTTTTCCTACCATTGGGTAGAATAACAAATAATTTGGTGACTTTGAAGGATGAATATTGGGAGGTTATTAATAGAAAGGCACTAGGAACATACGGTTGTGGTTGGTAGCATTGGTGCCCTTCAATATTTCAAAATAAAGGACAATAGTGGATGTTATAAAGACATTAGATAGAGTGTATGAAAAACCCTCAGCCTCCAACAAGGTATTTCTTATGAAAAATTTATTTAATCTATAAATGTTAGAAGGTGGGTTTGTTATTGATTATTTAAATGAATTTAACATGGTCACAAATTAGTTAAGCTCTGTAGGAGTAAATTTTGATGATGAGTTTAGTGTTCTTTTGATTCTATGCTCATTACTAGAAAATTATAATGGCTTGGTCATGGTTGTGAGTAATTGTATCTCTATTTCAAACACTTTACAATTTGATGATGTTATTTGTGTTATGTTTAGTGAGGAAATGCAATGAAAAATCATAGGTGAGACATCAGGTAATGCTTTGAATATGGAGAATAGGGGAAGATAAAAAGATAGAAGAAAAGGCCCAAAGAATCTTTGGAAGTCTAAGAAGGGTAGATCCAAATCTAGAGGAATGTTGGTGTGCTATATTTATGAGAAGAAAAGACACCTAAAGAAATATTTTTGGTTTCAAAAAGGAAAATAAGGAGATAGATAACAAGATAAAAATAAGGAAGCAAATTTAGTAGGTGATGTGATATAATATTCTTTGATCCTTTCTTTAGATAATATTAATAATTTTTGGGTATTAGATTCAAGGGATTAATTTCATGTTACACACCATAATAAATATTTCCAAGACTATGTTCAAGGTGATTTTAGATAGGTTTATTGGGTGATGGTGACCTTGTAAAATTTTAGGAAAGGGTAAGATATAGATAAAATTATTGAATGGAAACAAATGGTTGTTAAAAGAGGTAAGACATGTTCCTGAGTTGAGATTAAATTTAATTTTAGTAGGGAAATTAGGAAGTGAGGATTGCATAGTTACATTTACAAAAAATTTATGGAAGGTCACTAAATGATCACTGGTAATAGAAAAAAGAGAAAAGGTAGGTACATTACATTTATCTAATGGTAATTTTGACTCTTTTATTACTTTAGATTCTATAGTAGTGGACACAAAATTATGGCACCACATATTTGGGCACATGAGTGAGAAGGGGATGCAAGTTCTCCACTCGAATAATTTTTTGTCAGATTTGAAGAAGGTGGATTTGTAATTCTATGATCATTAGGTATACAAGAAATAGAAGAGAGTCAGATTTGTCGTAGTTGGGAAGACAAATAAGGATGAAAAGTTAGAGCTTGTGTATACATATCTATGAGGATTGGCTCATGTATCATCCCTTAGTGGCTCTTTTTATTATGTTTTTTTTTTGATGATGCAACTAGGAAACCATGGGTTTATTACATATGAAAAAAGTATAATGTTTTTGACACTTTTAAGAAATGGAAAGCTTTGGTTGAGAATGAGATAAGAAATAAGTTGAAGTGTGTCAGATCATAAAATGGAGGTGAATATTGCAATAAAGATTTTGATAATTATTGTGCATCCCATGGGCTTTAGAGAGAGAAGATGGTTCCAAGAAAACCATAGAAAAATGGTGTGTTTTAAAGGATTAACAAGACAATAATGGAGTGTGCAAGGAGCATGAGATTGCATGAAAAGTTGCCCTTATAGTTTTGGGCAGATGTTATGGATACTTCTATTTACTTAATAAATAGAGGGCCTTCAATTCCTTTAGATGGTGGCATTCTAGAGGAAGCATGGACAGGTCAAAAGGTAGATTATTCCTTTTTAAATAATTTCATTTGTGAACAATTTGTCAATATTGATAATGGAAATAGAACCAAACTTGTAGCAAAATCCAAGAAATGTACTTTTATTGGATATGGAGTTAATTATTTTAGTTACCATTTATGAGATTTTAGAAATCACAAAATCATTAGGAGTAGAGATGTGATCTTTAATGAGAAGCTCATGTACAGAGATAAATTGTAGGGAAAGAAATAAAAAAAGTCAAATATAGAATATGCAATACTTGATGAAATCACAAGAAATGAAATTCTAAAGGTGCTATAAAATTAGAATGTTCAACAACTATAAAAACAACAACAATAAGTACCTCAAACTCCTAAAAGTGTAGTTAGAAGATCTACCAAAGTAAACTTTCTGAACTATGCTCTCCTTCACTTATTATTTATTATATTATGATGGTGGTAAGTTATAAAGCTATGAATAAGCAATGCAGGTAGAAACTAGAAAGAAGTGGGAGCAAGGCATGAAAGAGGAGATGGAATCCTTGGTACATAAGCAAACATGGGATTTGCTTTAGTTACATGTACGTCAAAGAATATTGTAAAATAAATGGGTTTATAGGTTGAAGGAAGAATATGGAGTCAAAAAGAGGTATAAGGCTAGACTTGTTGTAAAGAGGTTCGTACAAAAGAAAGATATTGATTTTAATGAAATATTTTCTCTTTTTGTAAAAATGACTTCCATAAGAACTATTTTAAGTTTGGTAGCAGTAGAAGATTTGCACCTTGAAAAGTTAGATCTGAAGATTACTCTCTTTCATGGTGATTTAGAGTAAATATATATGGATAAATCATAGGGATAAGAAGTAGAAGGTAAGGATAAAATGGTGTACAAGTTAAATAAGAGTTTGTATGGTCTAAAGCAAGCTCTAAGGTAGTGGTATTTGAAATTTGACATGTTTATGATAGAACAAGGTTATAGTAGATGTCATTATGACCATTGTATTTACTTTAAGATATTAAATAATGGAAGCTATATTATCTTATTATTATATATAGATGACATATTTGTTTCAAGGTCTAACATGCATGATATAAATGATCTCAAAATAAGATTAGCAAATTCATTTACAATGAAGCATTTGGGTCTTTTAAAAAAATCCTTGGTATAAGAATAACAAGAGACAAGAAAAATAGAAAATTGACATTGTATCAAGAAAATTACATCAAAAAGGTGTTATTCAAGTTAAATAAGCAATATGTAAAACCTATAAATACACCTTTAGGAGGGATCTTCAAATTAAATAAGGAACAATGTCCTAAAATGCAAAAATAAATAAAATACATGTCAAATTTCCATATGATTTAGCAATTGAAAGTTCAATGTATGCTATGGTGTGCACAAGACTATATATTGCTCATGCAGTGAGATTTGTCAACATGTTTATGAATAATCTAGGAAAAGATCACTAGGATGTAGTCAAGTGGATGCTCAAGTACTTAAGAGGGACCACTGATAGATGATTGTGTTATGAATGTTCAGATGTTACCTTATGAGGATATGTTGATGTAGACATGGTTGGAGATTTAGATAGAACGAGGAGCACTGCAAGTTATGTTTTCATTATTGGTGATACAATAGTTAGTTGGATTTCAAAATTATATAAGATTGTCACTTTGTCAACTACAGAGGTAGATTATGTTGTAGCTATAGAAGTTATAAATGAGATGATATGGATGCAATGATTCATGGAAGATTTGAGGAAAAATCAAGAAGATTGTAGGTTATATAGTGATATCTAGAGTCTGATTCATTTATCAAAGAACTTGGCATTCCACTCAAGAACCAAACATATATAACTCATGTATCATTTCATTCATTCAATTTTGGAGGATTGTCAACTGGAGTTAGAAAAGATCCATATAAGTCATAATCTTATAGATATGCTACAAAAATAGACACAAAGGAGAAGCTAAAGAGTTATTCATATTTAATAGGTCTTCAAGGATATCAATGAAGATAAGAAACATTCCATGGTCAAAGTTCAAGGAAAATTCCAAGGCAGAGTTATAGCGGTAGAGTTGTAGCAGTCAGTCTCCACATGGGACATTGTTGGATGGTGGAGCCTGATCTTATTATAATGCCCAATTCATAATAAGGAATGTGGGAGGGAAATTCCCCCTACTATGGTAATTTTAGGGGTTTAGGGGGCACAATATTATAAATTTGTAGTAAATATGGACCATTCACTATTAGATCACAGATCCAATAATAGAAATTATGTTTGTGCATTTTTTCCTTAATATATAACCCTCCTTTGATATGAGTGAATTTTAATCATAGTGGAAAATAGTGTGTAAGTGAAGAGGATATTGCAGTGGATGTATATCATGTTTTTCCTTCATTTTTTGGATTGAATAAGGATTGGTTGTTTTTGTGTGGATGTAGCCCATATTGGGTGAACCACATTAAATCTATGTCTCTATTGTATTGTGTTTTTATGTATATTATTTCTATCTTTATTTCATTAATATTTCTCTATGCTCAATATTCCTAACATTATGGTGATAACCTAACCCAATTATTTATATTTTTGAAAATAATTCCATGTCTAGAGTAAAAATTGAAGAATTTCTAGTAATAAAGATAAACTAAATGGATAATTTGTAGAATTTATAGTGTTAGTAGAAAAAACTAATTTGAAGCTTGTAAAATACATAATTAATGAGTGAATTTCATGGCAAAGTAACATAAATTTATGAAATATGAAGGGCATACACCCTTTTACAAAGCAAAGACACCCTATTTTAGAATAGTTTCAAATAAAAAATACATTCAATGAGTCTTTAGGAATTTAAAAAGGGTGTATGCCCTTTGCACAATTTAATCTTTGACATCTATACTCTTCCACAAAAATTACTTTGTGTTTAGGCTTAGGGAGTCCGAACCTAGCCTAAAACTAGCCATGAATTAACCCATATGATTTTTATAAAATATAAGAGTCATTTTCATTTTGTCAACACATTTGATCAAGTAGATTTTTAAAAAATATATATATATATGTATGGGTTTGTATAGGGGAAAGTGTAATGTGTATATATATATATATATATATATATATATATATATAATGTTAAACTAATATTTTTAATTATTACTTTTAATTTATACATAACATACCTCATTATGGACTATATACATAGCATTACAAGTACATTTATAAATTTTTTACTATTAATCATAAGTTTATATAGCTTATACCTAACCAATCTACAAATTTTTGTTTGTGATTAAAAAAAGGTTTTTCTTGAAGTTAAGATCAAAAAGTTGTATTCTTGCGCTTGTAGTTCCAATTTTCTAGTTGTCTTGACTTGTTAAATTATTTTAAAAATTCATATATATTAAAAAAATAAAAAATAAATATCCTAACCAATCTTTGATATTTAATCTATCCATATATAAAATTTCATATAAAAAATCATTGGTTTACTCAAAAAAAGTGTGTTTGTACATGTGCAATCTCCTTATCTTTTCACCAAAAATTGTCAACCCATTGTAATAATGCATAAATTTCACACTATTTTACCATCTAAGTATTGAAAACATTAATATATTTAGAAACTAAAATCATAATTCCCTAATTCATATACTTACATTATTGTAAAATTATTTTTCCAAGTGTCTCTAAAATTCTCTCCAAGTTCAAACTATTGTTATTTTCAGAAAAAAAGTGTCGCTTTAAAGCCCTCTTTTGTCCCTCATTATCTTGCATCCACCCTCAAGTTAGATTCATGTCATGTATTTTATTCTTGTGTGATTCTTGATAGTTATATTGTGTATGTATATGTTTGTCAATGGTTACATATATGAATATTGATATGGGATTGGTTCCATGAATTCTATTACACATCCTTATATTGTGTTACATTTCCATGATTTGTATCATGCATATAATACATGATTAATTGATAAATTATCCATACATTAACACTTTTCTTCACATTGCCTTATATTACATGTTTCATACATGTTTTTACAATCAAAATATTTGTGTGATGACATATTTTATCAAGCTGACATATGTAATTTATGTGCTTATATTTTTATGTATAACACATGATGTGCATAACTCTTTATTTTCATATGATTGATTCATAAGCTTCATCCCTCATATGAAAATGGGCATACAAAGGACTTGGTTTAAAGATTTAAGCCATGATAAATAGATAGTTCACATCGCGAAATAAATTATGTGATTCATGTTGATTAGATGAAGACATGTGGGGGAATTTTATATAAGTGTAATGAATAATTGAGGCATTTTATGACATTATGATAGAAAAACATTAGAATTATATAACACCTTGAGGTAAAGGTGGATCATATTAGGTCATAAAATTTATTCACATAAAAAATTTAGTAATCTCGATATTGAGGATTAGTGGGAAATTATGGTACTATGTAAGAACCTTTGGTCTATAATTTATTTGAAATGAATGATAATTTTATATAAGAACCTATTTTGGGGTTCTAATTTTACATTAAAACCAATTTTAGGGTTCCAATTTTACACAAATGTTATTTTAGTATTATAGAAAAGATTTCAAATCATTTTATTTTATGATACCACATTTCTAAACTTCTAGCACCCCTTCTCTAGTTGTATTTTGGGAATTTACACTCATCAACTCCTAGTTTCATTAGTTGAATCTCCTTGGGGCATGACCACCCCTTCATATTATAAAAACAAATTTATCTACTGTAGATGATATTTTATAATTATATAGCACATCAATTTTATACACTTGGCAAACATAGACCTTGGTTGATCCTCTCAGTTATTTACCTTTCCTGCTTCTTCAAGTCTCACATCTGATTTATATTTATTCCCCTTGGCTTATATATCTTAGTATGATGATTCTTATGTTGATGACCAAGACCTTTTATCTTGTCCTAAATGCTTAAAATATACTTATATTCTATCTTTGTAAGCTATGAACTTGTACCTACGTTCCCGATCCTTAGACACTAAAGTTTGAGATAGATAGTAGTGTCGATGTTACTATCTTATCCCAATACAAGTGTCTAGTGTCCTAAATCCATCCAATTCACTAATGAAACATATCATAATGGTCAATCTAAGTGATTTAATGTGAGTTATTAATCCAAAATAATTGATATAATTACAAGATTAACCCTCATTCATTCCTCACCTATGATACCTATTAAAAAGACCAAAGGGAATTTAAAGGACATTTAATTGAAAAAAAATTACCTATCTATTTATATTTTTATACCAGACATTAGGACTACACATCTATAGGTCTAAATTACAAGAGAAACAACTAAGCTCTTGATTTTCTCAGTTACAAGATATGTCACTCTTGTACTCACTTTGCACATATTGTATGATTCACACACAAGAAAACACATATGGGAAAACTCTATGAGTTTGAGACCCTCTTTTAGAGTATCTACTATATACATAATGCCCTATGATAGTGGGGTATTTGGGGTTAGCTTGGAACCATGTGCCCACTAACCCATTTTTCCTAAAGATCATTGTGAGGATGGAAATCTTGTCATTTACCATTTTATAAAGAGTGAAAGTCCATTACCCAAATTTGAATGCACCATAATAAAGGTGAAGCAAAACCTAGAAGCATCTAGGTGGTAACATCATGTTCTAATAGGTATTATATACAAGATATTAATATTAAATCCAGATAGTAGAGTCAATGTAATCATCCCAAGATGATGTTATTATCTAGAGAGCTAGAAACTAATGAATGTAATAGAATCTCCTTCTTGCATTATTTCTACCTATTCTAGATCTAGAACTACATTTGCATCAGAACAAGCTAAGTACATCACTTCTTTGTCATTTCTATATATAACATACTTTTACTTTCCATGTTTAGATTATATCAACATAATAAATTTAGTGTATACTTATATCTAAGCTTAGCATATAATTAGCCTATTATAGATCTAATTATCACCTTTGTGTCATTTCATTTATATATACCCCTTTATAATAATTTAAGGCTAGGTCCAACCAATTTATATTCTATTTTACGGTTAAACAATTGGTGAACCCAATTGTTTAACATCAAACCCTAGGATAAATTAGGGTTTTTTAAATTATTATACTTTGTTATAAATTTTAAAATTTTCATTTATGAAGAAATGTAAAATGTTAGTGCAAAAAATTGATTCCAAATGGAAGATAAATAAGCATTGATTACTCATTCACTAATAAAAAAGGTTTAATGGATGCACTTTTGTATATTACAAGAGATGAAGTATGTAAAAAATAAAATTAAGGCTGCCTCATCTAGTAATGGTGGATCATTATAAGGTACTATAACTCAAACCATACTTATCAATGCACATTTATCTAGTGGGGGCATGGGTTATGTTTAAAACTTTGTTCCCTACTACTACCATTGATAAATCTATTATGTAATTACAAATTGTGTCAACACAAATACTAGTTTTAATACTTACTTTATATACACAATTTTTTTCAAATTTACCAATTAGATGTTCTCTCTTGCAAGAACCCATAGACTCTAAATATTTATGAGTGCATGACTTAAATATTGCATCGTGAAAGGGATGTGTATACCATTAGTGCTTTGAAATATTTCTTTCCTTATACCACCGCTTAAAACCAAAACAAGTCCCTCATATACATTTTTATAAGCTTTGACACCTCCCTTACACATTCTTCCAAGTAATTCACCGCCTCAAATAGCCCATATCTAAGCCAAAACATCTTTATACCATACTATGAACATATTCAAATGGGTTGATCCTACTTTAGTAATTGAGCATGTAATAAAACTACGTCAGCCTAATCGACTTAGTATGGGACCTAACTACTCTATTTTCCATGCAATTAGGTCAACTAGGTTGACTATGTCAGTTAAAAATTTGGAAGGTTTTAATGCTATATCTAGATATATAAACACATCCTTCACCTATATATATATATATATATATATATATATATATATATATATATATATATATATATATATATATATATATATATATATATATATATAAGTAGAATGGTGGAAGATCATATTGTAAAGAAGTGTAAATGAATGATCACCTATATATATATATATATATATATATATATATATATATATATATATATATATCTGATCATTCATTTACACTTCTTTACAATATGATCTTCCACCATTCTACTTAAGGAGTCATTTCTTAGGGTTTATACTTGGAGAGAAGAATCTTGTCTTGTGAAAATGTCTTGGATGTATAAGATAAGTCTTATATCCTAGACCTGACCAAACTTTATGATCATTATGAACCAAAACCACCTCTTTACAATATGATCTTCCACCATTCTACTTATACTTATATATATATATATATATGTATATATATATATATATATATATATATGATCATTCATTTACACTTCTTTACAATATGATCTTCCACCATTCTACTTAAGGAGTCATTTCTTAGGGTTTATACTTGGAGAGAAGAGTCTTGTCTTGTGAAAATGTCTTGGATGTATAAGATAAGTCTTATATCCTAGACCTGACCAAACTTTGTGATCATTATGAACCAAAACCACCTCTTTACAATATGACCTTCCACCATTCTATATATATATATATATATATAAGTAGAATGGTGGAAGATCATATTGTAAAGAAGTGTAAATGAATGATCATATATATATATATATATATATGATCTTCCACCATTCTACTTAAATATATATATATATATATATATATATATATATATATAATGGTGGAAGATCATATTGTAAAGAGGTGGTTATGGTTCATAATGATCATAAAGTTTGGTCAGGTCTAGGATATAAGACTTATCTTATACATCTAAGACATTTTCACAAGACAAGATTCTTCTCTCCAAGTATAAACCCTAAGAAATGACTCCTTAAGTAGAATGGTGGAAGATCATATACATGTGTGTGTGTGTGTGTGTGTGTGTGTGTGTGTGTGTGTGTATGATCTTCCACCATTCTACTTATATATATATATATATATATATATATATATATATATATATATATATATATATATATATATATATATATATATATATATATATATAAGTAGAATGGTGGAAGATCATATTGTAAAGAGGTGGTTCTGGTTCATAATGATCATAAAGTTTGGTCAGGTCTAGGATATAAGACTTATCTTATACATCCAAGACATTTTCACAAGACAAGATTCTTCTCTCCAAGTATAAACCCTAAGAAATGACTCCTTAAGTAGAATGGTGGAAGATCATATTGTAAAGAAGTGCAAATGAATGATCATATATATATATATATATATATATATATATATATATATATATATAAGTAGATCATTCATTTACACTTCTTTACAATATGATCTTCCACCATTCTACTTTTATATATATATATATATATATATATATATATATAAGTAGAATGGTGGAAGATCATATTGTAAAGAAGTGTAAATGAATGATCATATATATACACTTCTTTACAATATGATCTTCCACCATTCTACTTATATATGTATATATATATATATATATGTATATATATATATATATATATGTATATATATATATATATATATATAAGTAGAATGGTGGAAGATCATATTGTAAATAAGTGTAAATGAATGATCATATATATATAAGTAGAATGGTGGAAGATCATATTGTAAAGAAGTGTAAATGAATGATCATATATATATATATATATATGATCATTCATTTACACTTCTTTACAATATGATCTTCCACCATTCTACTTATATATATATATATATAAGTAGAATGGTGGAAGATCATATTGTAAAGAAGTGTAAATGAATGATCATATATATATATATATATATATATATATATATATATATATATATATATGATCATTCATTTACACTTCTTTACAATATGATCTTCCACCATTCTACTTAAGGAGTCATTTCTTAGGGTTTATACTTGGAGAGAAGAATCTTGTCTTGTGAAAATGTCTTGGACATATAAGATAAGTCTTTTATCCTAGACCTGACCAAACTTTATGATCATTATGAACCAAAACCACCTCTTTACAATATGATCTTCCACCATTCTACTTATATATATATATATATATATATATAAGTAGAATGGTGGAAGATCATATTGTAAAGAAGTGTAAATGAATGATCATATATATATATATATATATATATATATATATATATATATATATATATATATATATATATATATATATATATATATATATATATGATCATTCATTTACACTTCTTTACAATATGATCTTCCACCATTCTACTTAAGGAGTCATTTCGTAGGGTTTATACTTGGAGAGAAGAATCTTGTCTTGTGAAAATGTCTTGGATGTATAAGATAAGTCTTATATCCTAGACCTGACCAAACTTTATGATCATTATGAACCAAAACCACCTCTTTCAAATCATCATTAACCAATGGAGAGATTGAGCCTCAACAGGTTCATCTTTAGGGAAAGTATTCCTAACTCTTAGTCCTCAATTTTAGTAGATATAATTGCAAATTAATAGATTTTGAATGTATTTTTCTATCCATGAATTAGTATTATCTCTACATTGACTTGAGTATATTTCTTATTTTAATGTTTACTTTTATGTTTATTATCCCCTATTTATGATGGAAGCTGCGGTGAGCACTAGATTAGATTTACTTTACTTTGTTATTTATTTTTGTAGAAACCATAAGACCTATCTAGGGTTATTGTGTAGTATTGATCGACTAGAGGATTTAGAACCATATCTAGTGATATTGTATGATAAGATACCCCTTAATTAGTTCTATAAAATCCATATTGGTCATGACCCCTATTTTATAAATATACCAACAAGCATAAGGGCTAGTGTGATATATCTTCTCTGAGCTAGGATTGATTTATACATCAGAATCACTTTCCCTTGTAATACATTCTAGTGAACCCAACATGAAATTAACCCTTAAAAGTTTTATTTCATGATTTAATTTATTATTTATTTGATTTTAACATTACTAGATCAAATATATCAACTCAATATAACATTTTATGCATAGGTTTAACACACAATTGATCTGATCAATTTTATTTGGCATTCTGGAAGTCATCTTCAATTACAGGTAACTATATTTATTCAATCAACTTAGTTTGCTTCTTTACATACATATTATTAGGCTTAGTTGACCCAATTGAATATATTATTAGGTTAAACAAACTTTAATCTAGATGAAACAATATAAAATTAAAAAAATGACATCATTAAAAACGTCAAGTTCATTCTCACCAACACGGTCATTTATTTCTTTCATTTTAGTAATATTTTTTTATAGTTTTTAATATATAAATTTGTAACCCTAAAATAAACTAAATCAACTAGATTGAATTGTTTGTGTAGTTACTTCTTACCTAGAATACTTAGTCAACACATTTGACTATGTTTCTTTGACACTTGATTCAATAGGTAGAATCAACCCAATTGATTATATTCTATACTATTTGCATACTTGGTTGACCCAGTCAATCTTGTACTCTTAAAACAAAGGAATTAGCTTACATTAGTACTAATTTAACTCATCTTCCATTTTTTTCCTTGATTTCTTAGAGTAGCACACATAGACTAAATAGGAAAGTTTAATTTATTGATTTAGTGACACTATTTTTATTTTATTCACACTTCCAAACCACATAATATCAAAAAAAGCATTAAACACTTATACCCAAGGTCTACCTAATTAATTTAATCACCAAGGGAGAAGCTGACTTAGTTTTTAGGTCAAGTATAAATATGTGGTTGATGGTATATATGTGCAAATCACCTGACACCCTTATCACTATGGGATTGTGAAGTCAGGGGGTAGGCCCCAATACCAAGCTAGTACCATCACAAATACAAATCCCTTTCATCCTCAACAACCTAAAACCATATTTAGCTTACATTTCTAGTTCCTTTATAAAGTCAAACAACCTATCACATTTATTTCTAAAAGTTGTAATTTAAAATATTCAAGAATAATTGCATAGAATAACATTTATATTTATAGCATTATTGCTTGATCTTTGATAATTATATGTTGTATTATGAAACTTATATTGGATAATGTTGGTATAAGGTTTATGTTGTCTACTATAACTAGATTGACTAATTCAACCTAGTTTTCTATGTGTTTATTTTAATTTTTCTACTAATTAACACTAAATAATTGAGAGTCATAACTGTAAAAACCTATCTTTACCCTTAAAACACATTAAACCCTCTTGACTCTATATCATATAGTTAAAAATCTTACATAATACAATTGTTCTATTTGACCCATTATTTGATAGATTAGTTTGTTTACCCTCTTTCAAGACACAATCATCCTATTCGACCTAATCTCTCATAGGTTGGTCTCCAATGCTTCCCCACAAAACACATTTGAGCCAATCTATTATGTCATTTATAGATATTTTGTTAGCCTTTCTTTCAAACTAAGTCAACATGGTTAACCTTGTACCACTTGGCCAATTCAATTTTTTATCCTGAAACCCTACTTAACTAATCTAGTTTAATCTGTAGCTAAATTTTCTCCTATATTTGACCTTTTCTCTTTGATCTTAGATCCTTATTTTAAGTATCATGAAATCTCATATTAGAATATTTTTGGACAACTTTAATCTATTTAGACAATATATGTTGTATTTCTTCCTCCTTACCTTTGTCACCCAAGAGGATACTCACTCTTGGTGCACCTTATTTCACCCTTCATCTTTGGACTAAAATATGGTTCATGTTACCCAAACTAATGAAATCAATGTATTAGATCCATCTCACACTTCTCAATATAATTCTCTCTCCATTCCAGCTTATTACATTATAGGGGCAATTGACACAACTTAACCAATAACCCTATAGGAAATCTTATAAACAACAATAACCTACCACCTGACAATACTCCACACAAAAACCCATATCTTAATACCAATTTAAGGAATGTTCATCCTACCAACCCAAAAAAGCCACATTTACACACTAATAATCCCAATTCACCAATTGACACCACTCGAATTCTTGCACAAATAGTTTAACAAATGAATATTATGCAAACATATAATACTTATCAAATGATGCAAATGCAACATCACTTATTAAACATGGATAATAAACATCCTATTCTCTTACCTCAATATAATAACAAAATATCCTTCCACCCCTTAGAGATGCCATAGGAAATATAATTCTTCAACCCCTTATGATGGGATTAAAGATCCTACATCTTTCCTTAAAGCATTTGGCAATCTTTAAAAATATTGGATTAAAACCATTACCTTTTCTACCACTAAAATTATAGTCAATATATCAATAGGAGATGTATTATAATGGTGTAATCAACTCCCTCAATAATCCATATGGAAAATTGAGGATTTAATCAATCCTCTAGTAAAATAATTTCAACATAATGATCTTCCTAAAAATTATCTTAGTCATTTTATAAGGGCTAAACAATCCCCTTCTAAATAATCTCATGATTTAATTAAATCATGGAAATATTTGGCTCACAAATATTATCATAACATGATTAATGATAAATTATTAAAACTCTTTATAATTACAATGACACCTTCCCTTTAATATAAGGCTCAAACATTTTCTACACAAACTCTAAATGATGCCATTGATCAATCAAAAAGATAAGAAATTCTTATGAAACAATTTGATCCCAAACATAAATCCATCAAGGTATCTCTCCCAAAATCCATTAATGTAACTAATAGCAATCCTCCTCCAAGAAACATAGGAGTGGTTAAAGTGGATAACCCCCAATATTCCCCTGCACCTTTAATAGTGTAACAAATGAAGTAATTATTAGCTCCTTCTAAATGTTTCACCTACACTAATAATCCACCTACATGGTATGATCCTAAAAAACATTTTTGGTTTCATGTTGATGTGGGTCATTATCATAAAAAATATCATGGGCTCTCCAGATTTGTTATTTATTTTATGTTAGGAAATACATTCAACTATGATGTCATGAACAAAAAAATCATCATGATTATTTTAAAAACTTCTCAAAAGAAAAAAGTTACCAAAAATTCATCATCTAAACCTCAAAAAAAAAATTACACTTAAAAAACTAAACAGTCAATTGAATATATATGTGCAATCAATGTCAATTATTACTAATTTTATACCACTTATTAATATGTGAATGCAACAAAGGCCAATTATAGACTCAAACCTGCACACAAAGATACTATCACTAAGCCTAAAAAATACTCAATTGAAAAAATTTCTTAAAGACACCAAAAATACCACTACCATAACTTATAAAACAAATGAGGAAATCCTCCCACAACCAAAACCTCAATTTACTTCTCCTATTCTTACAAAAACCATTATACCTCCCAAACTTCATGTTGGTTTTTCATCTTCTAAATGTCATTGAAATTTCTTGGAAGAACTCAATTCAATGCCTTGTAGAATACCCCTCATGGATCTAGTTTATACTTCTCCATATCATTGAAAAACTATATTTCAACAATTACAAGACATTTATGAACCACCATCTTTTGAGGTGGAAAAGACCTTCACCAATAGAAGTCCATACTATTGAATCTATTTGTAACTCTTCCAAACCTTCCATAAAATTTCTTGAAGAAGACATGATTAATGATGAAATTCTTTTCTAATCTAATGATCTACCTCTCTTCATTAAAATTTAAATTAATACCACCCTTAATTGAAAATTATTAGTAAATGAAGGGTTAGGAATTAATGTTACCACATTTTGGTTAATTCAATAACTTGGATATACCAAAGATCACCTTAAACAAAATCATCTCACATGTTAAAGATTTGATAAGACATAAAAAACCACTTGGTTATATTTTTCTCCCCCTCACTAATGGACCTAAGACCATACGCACCAAGCTCATGTTCCTTGATTACCACTATATTAAATCATAATCCTAGGTTGCCCATGGACACATTGTATGAGAAATATTTCCTCCTCAATTAGTCAATGTATTAAATTCACCCATAATGGAAAATGCTATCAACATGAGGCTAGTACTAATGCATGGAGTATCCAACTATAAAACCTTAAATCTCATTATCATATTCCAAATATTCCATGAATTAATAGTACACCTCTATATAAAATTTTTAACATGCATCTAGATCTATAGGTCACTCTTATAGATTATGATGATGATGAACCTAATGAATTATAAAATACTTGTAATACCATCCCTATAGTTGATGAGATCACTAAAATTCATCCTCCCTATAATGCACATGAAGCTTCTTACATCGAAGATGATTTCACATGTGATGAGTATGGAGTGGTCAAATTATTTTAAGATCCTTTAACAATGTCTCCCTAAATAATGAGTATGGAGTGGTCAAATAAATACATGGATTATTTCCCACACATGATGATAATTATATCATGGCTCAAACTCAATCATGAGAGTTAGATGTATAACACTATCAACAAACATTAGAAAAAATACATGCCTTCAATGATAATATCCATGTAGTTCACATATCAAATGATATTGAATCATAACTTGAAGGTAATTTACCTTGCATTAATCCTCCACTTTTAGATACCCCATGGTTACTTGAACAATTTTTAACTCTAGAATATTTAGAAACATATGAACCATATATACCTTCTACATAACCAACTAATATACCAACTTATCAAACTTATCATAATGCTATAGATACCACTGAGGCTATCCATATCAATTCAATTAAACATCCATTTGCAACGCAAACTAACACACCTATAACCAATTTGGTTGAGTCCACTTAGCCTTAACCTAAGATTGAACCTACATCTAAAATTACCTTAGATGATAAAGCCACAGATGTATGATAAATATATTTTGCATATGATCACATAAATAATAAAATAATTAATATCAAATTAGATAGTGAATAATATGGACCATTACCCATGCTCCCTAGTGATGAAGCTATACTTGAGCTACTCCATGATAGAGAACCTCAGCTTCCTTAACAACATCATAAACTTTGAAACTTCACATGAAAAGCTACTTGTTTTAATAATTTCATTTCTAATGTGGATTATAAAACAAATCCTATTTTTTCTCTTCCTCATGTTCCATATCATTTCAAATATGTAAATGTTATGCTCATTGAAGAAACCAAAAGAATAAAATATGGTACACCATCATGTCCTCGACCTATCTCCATCTCTAAATAATTCACACCAATAGAGCATGATAACTTTAGATTATTCTTTGACAAGTATACCAAAACATTTGCTTGGTATAATGAATATATTCTAGGTATTAATCTTGTTGTTGTTGTACATAATGTCATAACTTATAGAGATGCAAAACTTGTTAGAAAAAAATAACAAAAATTTCCACCTATATTTTATACCTTATGTCCTAAAAAAATTATTGAACTTTTGGATGCCAAATTAATCAAACCTATTGACTATTCTAAATTATTATCAAACATATTTCCCAATAATGAAAAAGTCACCATGGTCATTCATATATGCATCAATTTTCACAATCATAACTTGGCATGTCTAAAATATAATTTCTTCTTACCTTTAATAGAACCTATAGTATATTTCACTATTGGATATGAAATTTTGTCACTTATGGATGGTTTCTCTAGCTATAACCAAATCCACCTATCCCTTGAAGACCAACATAAAACATAATTAACTACAAAATGGGGCACCTATTATTACATCAAAATTCCTTTCAACCTTTAAAATGCTAGAGCAACCTATAAATGTGTAATGATCCATATTTTTCGTAATATTATAAATAAGATTATGGAAACCTATGTCGATGATCTCATCACCAAATCTAAAAGTCATACAGCACACCTCACTAAACTAGATATCATTTTTATCAACTAATCAAATATAAAGTTAGACTTAACCCATACAAATGTGTATTTGGAGTTGTATCTGGTAAATTTTTAGGTTTTTGAGTCTCTCTTTGAGGCATTGATGTTGACCTAACCAAAATAAATGCTATCATCAACATGCTTATTTTTAGCTCCAATCCTAAGATATACACTTACTTTGGAAAACTTATCACAATTCAATGGTTCATCCCATAAATGGCTTATCATATATACTCCATTAATTCCCTTCTCAAAAAATGTAATGGTCTAGAATGGAAAGATTCATACCAAAACAAAATTGATAACATGAAATAATATTTTATTCATCCTCCTACTCTAATACCACATTCAAACAACCATCCCTTAATGTTATATGCCTTCTTTACTCCTATAACATTTGGGGAAATGATTTCCCAAAAAGATGATCTTGGAAGAGAGTACTCTATTTATTACATCAGTCAAGGAATCATTGACTATGAAAAATGTTATACCAATGTATAATGTGATTACCTTTCTATATATTTTACAACTAAAAAGATTCATCATTATATGCTCTACAACACCACTTATGTCATTGTTCATTCCAATCCAATTCATCGTTTCTTCTCTAAATCATTCCTACCTAAAGATAAAATTGGCAAATGGATGGTCCTCTTGATAAAATTTGACCTTAAAATTGTTACACAAAAACTATTAAAGGACTATTCATTACCGACTAACTTGTGGTGGCATGTTTACCAGCTATAAATCATATTCAATATAATCTCCTCAATGACAAAATTCTTTATATTAAAAGGTGTTAGCCAAGTTATCTCTCTTAAATATTATTTTCATAATTTCCCTATTGATTTAAAAGTAAATAATCAATAAAATACTAATAGCACTACTGATACTAAATCCAAAGTAGTTAACAAATAAAATTTTGAAGTTATCATTGACTTATATGAAAACACTTGGACCCTCCAATTTTATGGTGTTAAATGCCTCCAAAGATCTGGGGTAGGATGTATTCTAACAAATCCACATGCTAATATCATAACCATAGCATTTTAATTAACCTTCATGTCACTAATAACATGGTCAAATACAAGGCTTTAATATTAGGCATCAAAGTAGAACTCAATTTATATATCCCAAATCTAAACATTTTGGGTTACACACAGCTTATCTACCACTAGGTAAATGGTGATTATCAGTGAAAAAGAAAAAATCTAAACACATATCCTTAAATGGCTCCAAACTTGCCAAAGAATTTTATTCTTTTACCATTGAACCAATTCTAACTAACTCTCTTGCTTCATTAACACCTCTATTTCAAACTCATCAAGTACTTAATGATTCCCAATTTCTTATCCAAATAAGAAAATCACCTTCTTCTATCAAACCAAATGATTCATTCATCTATCAAATTGAGGCTATCACTATTTGATAAATCCTATGGTATAAAAACATAATCCAGTTTATTAAACATCAAACTTATCCTCTAAACATGTATTGTCATGAAAAAACTAGAATATGTAAACAATCATTCAAGTATGTGTTTCAATAAAACACCCTTTAATATCATAATGTAGAAGGTACCATACTCCATTGTGTAATGAAAGAAGAGTTCATACTATCCTAAAATAAGCACATGAAATCATTTATGTTGGTCACCATAGTGGACATGCTAGAGCCTACAAATGCTTATGCATGGGTTAATTTTGGCCTACTCTAGAAAAAATGCTATTAATTTTTATATAAAGTGTAGTCCTTTCCAACTTGATGATCTAATTCACTAGCCATCAAAATAGTGGAGTCTCCTTATAAATTATTTATGTGGGTATTAGATCCCATTGGTAAATCACCTTGGTCACAAGATGGTCATGTTATTATCATTAATAATACTAAATATTTTAACAAATGAGTAGAATCCATGCCTCTTGTCAATGTCACAAGAACTAATATTTATAAATTTATCCTTAACCAAATCATTTGTCACTTTGGAGTTCCCCATACTATCATCTTTGATAATCATGGCAATTTAAAAAATAAAGACATGAAATAGTTATGTGCTAAGTTTAAAATTTCCCACAAATTTTCCACACCTTACCATCCATAATGTAATGGCAAAGAAAAGGATAATAAAAAAATTATAAATAAAATATTAAAAAAGACCATTCAATAAAATTTTATTGATTGGCACCTTCAACTATATCCCACACTTTGGGCCTACCATATTAGTATATGTATTATCACTAGGGCAACACTATTCTCACTAGTATATGGTTCTAAATCAGTCTTACCATTAGAATTCAAACTCCCATATTTGCATATTTCTCTTCATGGTATCATTCTTGATCAATAATTATGTGAATCTTGTCTTCATGCTTTAGACTTTATTGATGAACATTGTTTATCCACCTTACAACATAATTATCAATACAAGGCTCGCATTACTAAACAACATAACAAAAAGGTCAAAGCCTACACATTTAATGTTGGTTAATTATTCCTCAAATTAGATTATACACATGACAAAGAAGGAAAATATGCCCAAAATAGTGGGGGCCTTACTTAGTAAAAGACATTCTTGCTCATAGTACTTATTATTTACAAGCTAATGAAGGCCATAGATTCAAAGAACAAACCAACACACATTTGTTGAATAAATAATTTACCTTAATTATGTCCCTTATTTTAATAATTCTATATAATATCCTACTAACACTTATCATAAGACTTCTTCAATGATCTATCATTTTTAGCCATCTATTCTATACACAAACTTTAGTCCCCTTATTTCATTTTTTGGTTTCATTTTATTCATGAGTTACATTGTAATATTGTGGATATGACTTGGTTTTCCTCATGAATACCTTTTTCGATCATACATCCATGTTTCATGATTTTTCTCCTTTGATCATTAGTTTTTTTTAATTTCACAATCTCTTTTTCTCTTTTTTATTTTGTGTGTTATAGTTTAAAACCATGGATAAGACCAAGCATTCCTCACAAATACCATTTTTCACATTTTGACCCTACTTGGATTTTTATTTTATGATTTTTTGTATAAGACCATGGATAGGACTAGGATTTCTTCATAAAATCTACACATTCCTTCAAATGTTTTTGCCAAACTAAGTGTTATTTTTATAATGTTCAAATATGGTTACAAGTTTTTAATCCATATTCTTAGCCTTGTTGTTTATTTTTTTAAGATTAAACTTGCAAAAAAAACTATGTCAGAATGTTTCCCTACACATACATACATTATTATGATAAGGAATCATACATAATTGTCATTTTATCCCTTTGACATTGTTACATTTTTGTGATTTGAATTAATTCAAATTGTTCTATTCTTATTTCCACTGACTTCCTTCCCTTTTATTCAACTTTAGATAAAACAAGGTTGAAGTCAAGATAACACTTGTATTTCACACTAATAAACAAGAATCTTAGACAGCATGCTCTCTAAATCTTCTTTCTTAGCTACCAAGTCCAAAATTTTCAAATTATAGTCATATTTAATGCTTTGGTTCTCTGAATCCCAATGGAGGAGGAATAAAAAAATCCATCAAAATACTAAAATCCAAATAATTTTAAAAAAAATAAATGATCAAAGGGAAATATATAAAAAACAAAAATTCAACATCATACCAAAAGACATAATTTATATCACATCTCCTATCTCTAATCAAAATTCAAATTCCATAGTTGGTCTAATAATAGAGCTGAGGTCCCTTGGGGTGCAGTAGGATGGTATATTTGGATAGGAGAATTCAAAATTATCTAGTGCTACATACTTTCTCACATGAGTACCTAGTTTTCATAGTAGACTTATAGATCTATAAGGGGTCCTAAGGAAAGGGTAACACATTGTGGGAAGGTAGGTCCATTTTTAATTTTCATGCATATAGCCTTCATGGGATGATGTTCATACTTCATTTGATAACCTAAGATTTATGTGGTTAGGAGAAGTTCTTCATTATCCTTAATATCAAAAGTCCTCTTGTTTTGATGAACTTAATTTTAGTGTCTTGAATTTGATAAAGAGCTTATCTACCTTGATTTTTCTAACATTTACACCACCACCCATTTCATTTCCCCCCTTGATAGACAACTTTTATTCTAAATTTGTTTCCCCACTTCTATATCCCTTCTTCACATCTTAAAAACATATTGTCACTACTTTGTTTTGGTTTTATCTATCCTTAGAACAAAATTGTTTTTTTTAGTGACTATGGATTATTATTACTTACACCATTGATTTATTTTTCTATAATTTCCATGATTTTTATGAAAAAATTTAAAACATTCATCATCCTTTTTTATCGACAACTACATCTATTTCTATATTTTTGTAGTTTTTCCATTATTGAGTGAGTTTGGATTGTTACTTCTCACTCACCAATGTTTTTAACATTTTCATGTACTTTTTACATCGATGATTTAGATTGGATTGTTACATCTCAATCATTAATGTTGTTTTGCCATTTCTTTTCCATCTTTATTTAAGTAAGGATTGTTACTGCTTTCACATTGATGTTTGATTTAAATTTTAATGTATCCTTAATTTGATTTAGTTTGTCACCCTTATTAGTTAAGGTACTTTTTTTGAGTTTTATGATCATTTAATATCCTTGGCTTTTTGAATACCCAATTTAATCCAAATTTTGGCTTGGTTACTTAGCTCTAACCTAGCATTTATCACCCTAGCTTACCAACTTTCCAAGTGCTTCATGCCTACATAGTTTAGCTATCTTGGCTTTCTTGAGTTTGTTTGTTTTTGTTCTTTAATTTTTGTATCCTTAGGGTCAGTCCAAATCATTATCTATGCCATCCATAATCAAGAATACAAACATAACAGACAACCATCCCATGATAAAGGTAAGTCAAGGTACGTATATATTACTTATTTATTTTAGTTATTTCCTTTCAGTCATTTACTTTTAGCTATTTTATACTTTAAAATACTAAAATTTACTTATCTCAATATTATGTGTTGCTATGTTATTTTCTCAAAGCACTATATCATGTTGTTTTTTCTCTAATACACATGATAAAATTATGTGTTGTTATGTGTTGCAATTTACATGATAAAATTCGAGTAGGGAATATTTATACATATGATATTTTAAAACTTTACCAATTATTGATGTTTTCTCTCTAATAAGAACTTGTCAAGTTTCAATATCTTAGAGTTGACACCTTGAAGGGTGTAATAGGAAATGGGTGGGTAATCCATTGGTGTTTTTCAAGATTGTTGTTCCTCATACCACCACTTCAAACCAACACAAGTCCCTCCTATACATTTACCAAAGATTTGACACATTCCTTACATGCTCCTCTAAGAAATTCACCACCTCAAATAGCCCATATTTAATACAAAACCTCTTTTTACCATCCTATAAACATAGTCAAATGGGTCAACCTAGTCTAGGGAATTGAGCATGTATAAAACTAATTCAACCCAACCAACTTCATTGGAGACATAAATCCTCTATTTTATAAACAATTGAGTTGAATGGTTCAACTATTTTGGCTAAATTTTTAGTAGGTTTTAGGGTTAGATCTAGCTATAGAAACACATCTTTCACCCCATTTTCATATATAGAGAGATACATATAATCATTTTTTCACAATATGCTCTTCCACCATTTTATTTTAGGATCATTTCTTAGGCTTTATACCTAGAGAGAAGAATCATATCTTATGTAAATGTCTTAGATGCATAGGAGAACTCTTGTAGCCTAGAGCTGACCTATCTTTATGTGTAATGCCCTTAACCTATAGTGCATTTAGGGATATGTCTGTATGACTTATGGCTTACACGTATTCATATTATTAGAGATGTTATGGATCTACTAATTTTTATAAGTGCACTAGAATTGATGTGAGACATGATTTGCACATAGGGTTAATCTAAGCAAACACATACAACTACAAATTATAAATAAACAAAGACTAATTTGCACATAACAAATTTAATGACTCCAACTCAATACATTTGGATTAGAAAATCTATATGAAGTAAAAGTACAAATAGGAGTGGATGTAACTCTTCCATGAAATAAAGTCAAGGATTCCTCCAAAATAGAGTGTAACTCCCTAGTCTAAGAATAGTTGGTCAACAAAGTAACCACCATAATGAATGAGGTATAAGATAACCACTATGATATATGATAGGTCTATAAAAACACCAATGACTACACACCTAAGAAAGACTATTCACAAATGTAGGAAATCTAAACGACACAAAATATTTGAGTAGGAAAAATACAATAAAATGCAAGGAAAATAAATCCTACACTAATGCCTCCCCATAAGCACAAATTAGGTTAGCAACAATATAGAAATGGGTCCTAGCAACTAGGCATGATCAGGCACCCATGTACAATGCAATCCTTCATACATAGAGAAGAGAAAATCTAGTGGGAAAAACTCCCCCCAAAAGAGATAAATGAATAAGTGAATAGGCTAGAAGGCCCCCTTTGAAAATGATGAAGTTTCCAAAGTGAACCACACCCCATGAAGAGCTCATATATGGATGAATTTTATCTCAATGAGGGGTTTGGTGAAGATATCAGTAACCTACTCTGAAGACTAGAAAAATACTAAGTCAATGACCTACTCATGAATCATCTCCCAAATGAAGTGCATGCGAGTATTGATGTGTTTGGTCCTCTAATGAAGGACTAGTTTCTTGTTGATTTGAATGGTGATCTAGTTTATACAAAATATGACTATAGACTTCTCGATCTAGATACCAAGGTAAAAAAATAATCCCTTAAAGCTAAATAGCCTCAATAACTATGTTAACAATTCTCTTGTACTCTACCTCTATCAAAGATAGATCAATAGCCTTTTGATTTTTTCTTGACCAATTGATGGGGGTTGAACCTAGTGAGAGACTATAACCTAAAGTGGACTTACAACATTTAGTGTTGTCAGTCCAATCTAAGTCTGTGTATCCAACTAGGTTAAAATCTTAACCAACACTATAGTCTATCCGTATTTGTGTTAACCTTGATTATAGTACAAGATCCCCTTAGATACTCTCCAATGCAGCTCATGGGGATCCTACATGAATCTCAAAATAATACCAATAGCATAAGAGATGTTGGGTCTGGTGTGAGTCAAGTAGATAAAGCTACCAACAATTTTTTATTATAAGGTAGCATCGACTAATGGAATGGAACATTCAACCTCAAGCTTAAATCCAAATAGGAATAGAGTTAGAGATGGATTATAGGTAGCCATGTGAAACCATGCCAAAAGATCAAGAGAGTACTTGGGTTGTGTATGTGAAATCCCTAAATTGGTCTGAGTGATCTTAATATTATGGAAGTAGTGTAGTAGACTTAAATTAGTCATGGTAAATCTATCTTGAAGAGTTTTCTTCACTACTGAGATAGTTGAATAACTCCTAATGATCAAAAGGTCATCAACAAAAAAACTAGTATCAATAATGAATCATCCTATCATAAGAAGTACACATTGGGGTCTGAGTAGCATCGGGTAAAACTTGAAATAAGAAGGAAGGAATCCATTTTGGAATACCAAGCCTAAAGGGCTTAGTTGAGGCCATAAATAGATTTCTTAAGTCTACATATTAAATAAGAATCCTGAATGAATATATGTGGCTACTCCATTTAGATTTCCTCTTCAAGGTCTTTGTGAATAAATGCACTTTTCACATCCATATAATGCACACTCTAACCATTTGTGTCAACTACTATAAGTGTAAGTTCAATTGAAGTTATCTTGGATATTGGTGTAAATGTCTTTGAGTAGTCTATGTTGGCTACCTATGAAAAACATTTAGATACCAATTTATCCATATACTTGTCAATAGAACCATACACATCATACTTGGTTTGATATATCAAACAATAATGAATAATCTTTATTCCATTAGGAAGTGAAGTCAAATTCTATGTGTGATTGTTAATGAAGGAATTGTATTTCTCATCCATGGCTCTGTCTCAATTAGATATGAATTATGCCTCCTTAAAAGTCTATATAATAGTTGTTGAAGTAAATAAGGCATGTGGTACACTTCAAAATTAATTTCGAGTATGCATGTCATCATCTAGATCCCCTACCCAAGTACCTACACTCTAAAGTGTCTATATATCCCAAAGAGGGCTTAAAATGTGTGAATCAAGTACCAAATCCGCATCCTCTAATACATTCATATAATTAGATGAGGATGACTCCCCATCACTCTGCTCACTACCAAACTCATTATTGAAACTAGAATAATAAGAAGCCTTTGCCTTAGGAACCTGTTGTGAATAATCAGAATCCTCAAACTACTTATCTAAACTGAGTGAAACCAATGTAGATGGAGAAGTGTCTAGTAAAGATTCAATGAGACTCTCCTATAACCTCACACTTATCTTAATGAACAAATAATGAGTCATAGGGTAGATAATCCTATAACCTTTAACCCCATATGAATACCCAATAAATATGTTAGGTTTAGATTAAGCCTCTATAGCCTTGCATTTATTTTTTGGAATGCACACCATCATCTATGATCTGAAGACCATAAAATGTTTCACCTTTAGTTTCCTATTATTCCAAGCTTAAAAATGAATGATTCCCTTTAAATATTTAGTAGTAACCTAATTTTGAATGTAGCATGCATAATTGATGGCATCTGCCTAGAACTATGGAGCCAATGATTTAGATTGAATCATACAATTTGCCATCTCCTTTAAGGATCTACTTTTTTGTTATGGTACACCAATTTTATAAGGAGTGTATGGTACTATATGTTAAATATCAATCCCCTCTATTGTATGAAACTACTAAAATCTATGGTTGATATATTCCCCCCTAATTTCTATCTAAAGGATTTTTATGAACTTTCTAGATTGATTCTCAATAATAGCCTTGAAGTCTTAAAAATTATCAAATACTTTAGACTTTTGTCTAAGAATATAGGCCCATGTGTATCTAGAAAAGTTATCAATAAAGTTGAGGATGTATCTGGCCCTGGTAAAAGAAGGATGGGAAACTTCCCCATGACATCACTATGAATTAACTCAAGAAGTATTAAATCTCTCCTAGATTTTCCTTTGTCAAAATTTTCTTCAATATGTTTTCCAAGGGAAAAAACCTCATAAAGTCCCTTAGAGAATTTAACTCTAGGAAAATTGATGATTAAGATAGTGGTAGTTAAGTTTTCCAAACCGCTCATGCCATAACCTTCTAACTCTATTTGAATGGGTAAATAATATGGTAGGACAAACATCTAGATTAAAATGGGAGAAGGTGTATAGCCTAGAATGGTGATTATCCCTCCCCAATGCAACTATGGTGTCACTGTGTAGCTCTCTGATCTTAATGAAATATGGTGTGATATTGACTCTCATATCCTGCCTTATGTGGGTAATCTAATACACTAAAAGGAGAGTAGTTGATAGTAAAGGTACACTTAGAAAATTTGTGAATGTTCCACCTTCAACTTCAACATACCCTATCCCTGTAACTAATACTAGAGTTTCATTACCCAAAGTGATAGAGGACATGCTACAAGGCTCTATGTCAATAAACTCAACATCTAACAAACCCATATGGTGTGAAGTACTAGATTCTATAACCCCAAATGAAGTATATGTAGAAGACATTAAACTAAATCTTTTCCCTTATGATTTTATTTTCATTTTTCCTTTGATTTATAGGATTCTTTTACTAATGAAGACTATTTGATGGACTCAGGAACCCCTATATTGTTCTTCTCTAAGAGATGTGTAAGGTGGTCTATCTATTTCTTCTTGAACTTATGCTCATTATGCCCATTCCTATTGTAATAAGAGCACTTAACCTTCTCTCCCTTAGGTTTCCCTTTAGAGGAGGTTTTCGTGATAGTTTTAGTAGTGGTTTTCTATTATTTCTTCTTCTCAGGATCTTTACTCTTCTATTTCTTATCGTTGTTGCTAGAGGCTTTCAGTGTCCCATTCTTGGCAATGAGGGCTGAAGGTTTGGAAGACTTAAGGGTTCCCATTTGGATCAACATATTATGTTACTTAGTCAAATATGCAACAAAATCATCTAAGGATGGAATTTTCCAATCGTCTCCTATGGCTATCTTGGTAGCATAAAAGGTAGAGACAAATATACATTAATTAGGTCCTAGTTTTGCAAGCATAGAAATAACTAAATGCTTAACTATTTTCTCAATTTTACACTCTTTTAAATAAAATTTAAGTGACTTAATCTTGGTAAATAAGTCCTCCAATGTGTCAAAGTTGTTAAGGCTTAGATTAATTATCTCAAGCTCATGACTCCTCATGGTGTCAATTTTCCAAAACAAGTTTCCTAGGGTGTCCCATACTTATTTGGGAGATTTGGCTAACTCTATGTGAAAAATAAGTTTTGATGACACCAAAAAACATAATATCCCAAAGGATTCATCACATTTATTAAAATATTTTATCTTATTTGCATCCACTATGGGTTCAGTTTCTACCCCCATAGGCAAAATAATCCTTTACTCCTAAGAACCATTGTAATCTTACTTTTCCATTAATGGTAGTTGAAGGGTGTGAGTGCATTAACAGGGTTAATATCCATTAAAAAATTAAGATTAATGTGGTGTTTTTGTTTCTATAGAAATCAATTGTGCAAAAATAATAGAATTGTAGAGCATAATTATAAACCACAATACACCCCCCTGAAACTAGGTCAAGGAGTCCCCCCCAAATTTAGTACTTTATAATTCAATGAATATTATAATGAAAATGGGCTAGCTACATGGTAAATTTTAAAAAACACACTTTTTCAAAATATGGTGCTCAATTTCAAGTTATCATTTAAAAGATATTAACAAAATAAATACCCATCAATAGCCCATTTTTAATATAAAATTGCACTAATTAATTAAAATATGCCTGATGCTAAGGGGGTACATAGCCTTCCAACCAATCATTAAAACCAAATCAAAGTGAATAAAATAGAGGTTTTGATCATGAGGGGCAATTGGCCTCCTACCAACCTGGGCCTCACTCTTCATCTTCATTAATCAGAGATACAAGGCTTAAAAAACCTCTAAATTGACTTAAATGCTAATTTCTCAAAAAATGATTTAATTCATAAAATTATAAAGTTTGATGTCAGAATATGAAGAGAAATCAAATGAAAAATAAATATTAAAAAAGATAAATATGAAATATTATGTTGGATTTAAAGTGGACCCACCAAAGAGAAGTGCCAAAATAAAGTGCCCAAACCCTAGCTTCTTCTTTTGCTAGTAGTTTACCTAATTTTGGGTACCACCAAAGGATAAATATAGGTCTGAAGATGAAATAGAATGTTTTTTGGAGGTTGATAAAGGCTATGAGTAGCTACCAGAGACTTGCAGATTAAAAAAAAAAAGTTTTTTTATGATACCATGCACAAAAATGTGCTTGGAGGGACGTTTTTATAGTCAAAGCCTTCTGAGATGCCTCCCATAGATCTAAGGTTGCATGTAAATGTTAGATAAACTATGTAAAAGGGTTTTCAATTAGTCAAGGTGCCTTTCTAATCTATTTTAGGCCTAAAATAGAGATTATGGGACACCAAACTTCCACCAGAGAGTAAAAAATGTGGTCTAACTTTTCTACAGGTTTGGAAGACATTGGAAGGATCATGGACATCCTTCACAGAGTCAAGAAACATTAAAAAGGAGCCATTTAAACCTCCTTGGAAACATGTAAATGTATTTTTCTTGAAAAATAACTATAATCATATCCAAACAAGCAAATAATAATACCATAATAACCAAAACTAGATAAAACTTATTGTAAAAAAGAATTAATCTTGAATTCAAAACTAATTTTTATAATAAACTAGAACTAGTGATACTAGTTTGGCTCTAATACTATATCAGGGATGGAAAAAAATTGTTGGTTCATGGAAGTGCATCGAAATTGATGTGAGACATGATTTACATTAAGGCCAAATTTGGGCAAACACATACAACTACAAATTATGAATAAACAAAGACTAATTTGCACATAAAAATTTAATGGATCAATCTCAAAACATTTAGATTAGATAATCTATATGAATTACAAGTATCAATAAGAATGGATGTAACTCCTCCATGAAAGGCAGTCAAGGATGCCTCAAAATTAGAGTGTAACCCCCTAGTCTAAGAATAATCGATCAATAGAGTAACCCCCATAATAAATGAGGCATAAGATAACCGCTATAACATATGATAGGTCAACAAAAACTCGTATGACTATACACCTAACCAAGACTATCCATAACTTTAAGAAATATAAATGACATGGAATATCTAAGTAACAAAAATACAAGAAAATGTGAGGAAAATAAATCCTACACTAACACATATTAGCTTGTTACATTTCTTGATGTTCTTAGTATGGGTAACCTATGGAATAACCATGTCTAATTAGAGTATATATAGGAGGTACTGGTTAGTCTTTTATCATCGTATTATGAATTTTATTCTTATTGCATTATTGAGAAGGTTTCCCCCTCAAAATGGCTTAGTCATAATATTGAATTATTCTTCTCTTTCACCAATTGTTGTTGTGGATCTACTTATTATACTCTTAATTATTTCATATATTATTCTACTATCATGAATCATATAAGTAATTTCCTTACAAGCGGTATCAGAGCATCAATTTGGGCAAGTTTCTATGCTGAAGTTTTTTGGATCTAGTGTCCTAAGCACTAAAAGGTCAAAAAACACAACTTGTGATTCAAGAGGATTTGATTTTTTTCATCACTACATTTTTTTTCATGAGGTTTTTCTAAAAAAAAACAAAAAACATTTTTTTAGATAAAAATAAAAAATAAAAATAAGTCTAAAATTTGTTTTACCTTGTGTAAAGTAGCAGTCATTCAATTCATCTCTTTGATCCCATCGCAATGGTATATTATACTCATATACTTTTCTGGGTCAAAATGTTTCACCCTTGTTCATAATATTAGTCATTAGATTCATCTTGGTAAGATGATTTCAATGGTTTATTCCATCGGTACATTTTTTGGGGTTGAAACCCTCCTAGGGTTTGTCCATGGTTGTTGTAAACACTCACAGTCATAGAAAAGGGAAAGAAACTCTAAAAACTCTTTACAAGGATGACCTAAAACTTCTTATCCATTAATTTTAGAGGTAGTTTAGCAACTTAAGTCAGAGTTTTAGGGCATGGTGAAAAAAGATGATTTTGATACAGTTCAAGATGATATTACACATTTGAGAGGGGACTTAGATAGAGTGAAGGATCAATTACAAAAATTATCTAGGCAATTGACCAAATTATTAATTCATCTACTATTAAATACTCCTCTACCATTTCAAATTGGTTCTCTTACTCCAAACAATACCAATACCAATTTTGGCCCTAAGTCAATGTGACCAAAATTGAACTTGTGTAAGTTTGATGGTAATGGTCCCCTCATGTGGCTCACTCAAATTGAAAATTTATTTTATCTACATCAAACTCCATTTTCACACAAAGTGGTTAAGAACTCTTTCTATCTAGAACCTGAGCCATTCATTTGGTATCATTGGTTGTGTGCTCAAAATTAAAAAAAGAGTGTCCTAGTTTCATGCTTGATATTTTTTGAGGAGTTACAGCTCCATTATAGAGACAATGTCTCTAAAAATTACTTCAATAAGCTATCCATGTTAAGCCAAACTATTACTATTAAGGACTACATTCATCAATTTTAGAATCTCTCCTTACGTGTGGTAGACATCACTAAGGAAAACCTAACTGACCTATCTTTGGGTGGCCTCAAAGATAACATCCAATTGGAGGTTCGCATGTTTCATCTTAGTATTGTATCTATGGCCATACCAAAGGCACACATTGTTGAGGAAAAAGAGATTATCAAATGAAGACCTTTCTCCAATGTTCATGAATACACCTTTTCATCACTATCATTTCATTATCCTACCAAATTGACACATCAACAAGTGGAATAAAATCATGCAAAAGGTTTATATTTTAGCTCTGATAGAAAATAGAGCAAAGGGAATTGATGTGGTGAAAATAATTTGTTTTACATTGATGGTACAAATGATGAGGAATAAGATGAGGTTTTAAGAGAAGGATTTGAAGAACCTGAGGATGAATCTAAATATTCTCAACATATTATTTCTTATCATACACTTTCAAGTGTTAGTACTCCTCAAATTCTTAAGGTGGTGGGGTTCTTGAAGAAACATAAGGTGACTATGTTGATTGATAATAAGAGTAAACATAACTTCATCAATATTAATTTTGTTGTTTATTTAAATTATTTCATTTACCCAGCTCCAGAATTTTAGGTCATGATTGGAGATGGTGGTACAGTTAATTTTTATGGAAAATGCCATAGTAGTAAGCTTACCATGGGAGACTATTTTTTAGATTCCCCTATGTTTTATATTCCCATGGGAGGATCTGACAATATTTTAAAAGTGTATGGCTCACCACTTTAAGCACTATTGAGATGAATTTCCAAGAATTATTCATGTAGTTCCATTCAGAAGGAAAGACTTTTGAACTACATGGATTATAGGCTAAATCTCCACAACTAGTTAATTCCTCCTAGATGATGAAGATTCTCAAAAAAGGTGTGGAAGGTTTTATGGCATGCTTATTTTCCATGGAGGTTCAACCAACCAAGGAGTCTACACATCTTGACTTTTAAAAGGTGTTGGATGACCATTTTGTTGTTTTTGGTGACATGCCAAAAGGACTTCCTTCAAGTTGTGCACATGATCATTCCATCAAACTCATTCCAAGAAGTACACCACTTAATATTAAACCCTACAGGTATCCTTATTTCCAAAAGAGTGAAATTTAAAATATGGTACAAGAGATGTCAGAGGTAGGAATCATTTAACATAGTTAAAGTGAATATTCCTCCCTGATGATCATATTGTAGAAGAATGATGACAATTGAAGGATGTGCCTAGACTATAGATAAATTAAGAAATACACCATCAAATATAAGTTTCCTATTCTAATAATTTATAATTTTCTATATGAATTGCATGGTGATATTTATTTTACCAAGTTAGATATTCATTTTGGATATAATCAGATTCACATCCATAATGAGGACATACTTAAAACAAATTTTAGAACTCATGAAGGCCATTATGAAATTATGGTCATGCCTTTTAGCCTCACAAATGCACCATCTAAATTTCAGAGTTTGATGAATACTACTTTTAGTCCATTTTTGAGAAATTTTGTATTAGTGTTTTTTTATGATATCCTCATCTACAAAAAAAATTGGGAAGACCATTTTAAAGCATGTGAAATAGGTGCTTTCAATTCTAGAACAACATAAAATTTATGCCAAACCTTCCAAATTTGATTTTGGTTTCAAAGAGGTGGATTACTTGGTTCATATTATTTCATGTGAAATAGGAAAGTTGATCCTAAGAAAATTCAAGCAATGATGGATGGCATATTCCTAAGACCCTCAAGAACCTCCATGGTTTTTTGGGGATAAATGGTTATTATCACAGGTTTGTCAAAACTATGGTATCATTACAACCCTAGTCACCTCTTCATTGAAGAAAGATTCTTTTTAGTGGATTTATTTAGCTACCAAGGCATTTGAATAGTTGAAAATGGTTATGTGCACAACTCCAATTTTGGCTACTCCTAATTTTTCAAAAACTTTTTTTGTGGAGTGTGACACATCAAGATATGGCATGGGGGTTATAATCATGAAATAATGTAGACCATAATCATTTGAAAGTCAAAAAAATTAAGGTTAAAAATAGGCTCAAAACAATATATGAGAAAGAGATAATGGTTATTTTGCATGTAGTGAAGTAATGGAGACCATATCTAATGGGTCATCACTTTTAGGTAAAGATTGATCATGATAGCCTTAAATATTTTTAGAACAATCCTTTTCATCTAAAAAACAACAAAAATGGGTGACTAAAATGTTAGGATATATATTTTTAAATAGTGTATAAGAAAGGAAAAGAGAATGTGGAGGTTGGTTCCCTTTTCAATGAGATGAATCGATTGAGGCATTGGTATGTGCCATGACCATGTGGTAGGAAGATTGGCTAGAGGAAGCAAGATCAAAATGGGAGAATGATGATGTTATGAAGAATTTGATTCATAATCTTTATTAGGGTTCTAAAAAATCTAAAAAAAATCCATGGAAGGAGAACACATTATGGTATAAAGATATATTATACCTTTGTAATCATTCTCTCCTCAAACATAAAATTATTTAGGAACTTCATGCCTCTCCACTTGGAGGACACTCAGGGTTTTTGAAAACATATCATAGAATCAAGAAATATTTATTTTGGTAATGACTCAAAGGGGATGATAAAAAAATATGTGGTTGAATGCATTGTATGCCAACAAAATAAAATTGAAACCATTAAGACCTTAGGCCTTTTGCAGCCTTTATCCATCCCTATCCAACATTGGGAATAGGTTTCTATGGATTTCATTACGAGGTCACCAAGTTCTAAGGGTAAAAATGTTATCATGGTAGTTATGGATTGACTAACCAAGTATTCTCATTTTTGTTCCTTATCACAACTATTTATTTCCAATACAATATCTTTTGATTTTCTCAATATAGTTCAAAAATTGCATGGCACTCCAAAGATCATTATAAGTGAAAGAGATCCCATATTTACTAGTAATTTTTATACTTAATTATTTGTATGCTTGGGTACTTAGTTGGCTCATAACTCATCCTGTCATCCTCCATTTTATGGACAAATAGAGGTAGTCAATAAATGTATTTAATGGTATCTTCATTATTTTCTTTATGACAAATAGGATAAATGGATTCATTGGTTGTCACTTGCTAAATGGTGATATAACACTTCTTCTAAGATATCTCCCTTTGTGGAATTGTATGGGTATCACCCCTATCCATCACTTTAGAATTTATAGTGCATCCTAAGGTTTGATCTATTGAGGAACACATTCACTATTAATAGGAAGTGTTAATCAGTTTATGAGAGAATTTAGAAATGGCACAAAATTGAATGAAGTAGTAGGCAGATCAACACTATAGTGAGAGGAATTTTGACATAGGTGATTGGGTATTTATGTATTTTCATCCATATAATCATATGTCTCTAATGAAATATAAAAAATATAACAAGCTATCACCTAAGTATTATGGCCCTTACCAAATCTTGCATAAAATTGTTAGTGTGGCTTAAAAGTTAGAACTACCCCCAGCCATTTGCATACATCTAATATTCCATGTATCTTGCCTAAATAAAGTAATTGGACATAGATTTTACACCCAAACTAAGTTACCTAAACCATATTTAGAAGGAAGAGTCATTTTATAGCCTGAGTAGATACTTCACATGTGCACTAGGTAATTGCAGACCAAAGCTATTAAGCAGTACTTGATCAAATGGAAGAACCTACATTATGAAGATGTAACATCAAAGGATGAAGGATTCCTATAGAAACATACTAGTTTGATTCAACATAGGACAAAATTGTTTTTAATGGTAAGGTCACATTATGCCCTTAACTTATAGTGTGTCTAGGGATATATGTGGTCGACTTGTGGCTTACCAATCTTCATATTATCTTATTGCATTCATCGATGTTCATAGTAAAGTTGGCCTATGTAATAACCATGCCTAAGTAGAGTATATATAGGATGTAGTGGTTATTCTTTTATCATCATATTATGAATTCTATTCTTACTATATTATTATGGAGGTTGTCCCCTTAAAATGACTGTCATAATATTGAAGTATTCTGCTCTTTTGCGAATTGTTCTTGTGGATCTACTTATTCTACTCTTAATTATACCATATATTATTCTAATAGCATGATTCATCTAATTAATTTCCTTTCATTATGATCCATATGAACTAGAACAACCTCTTTCAAAGTTTCATTGGCCAAGGGAGATACTGAGCCTCGATGGGTTCATCTTCAAGTTAAGTTATCCTAACTCTTACTCCTCTATTTTAGTAGACATAATTACATAAGTAATGAATTTTGAATGTATTTATATCTTCATGAATTAGGATTACCTCTAAATTGAATTGAGTATATTTATTTGCATTTTTATTTTTATGTTTATTATCCCCCATTTGTTCAACAAGCTTTGGTGAACACTAGATTAGATTTACTTTACTTTGTTATTTACTTCATTAGAAAACATAGGACCTAACTAGATTTATTGTGTGGTATTGCTCTAATATAGGCTTTGTAACCCTCTATAGTGATATTTTGTGGTAATATACCCCTTAGTTAGGTCTAACAAATAAATATTGATCATAACTTTGATTTTCTAAATGTGCCAATAAGTAGAAGGGCTAGTGTGGTTTATCTTCTCTGAGCTAGGATTGATTTTTAAATCAACTTCACTTTCCCTTGTATGACCTATTACTACTCAAAAGATATTTTCATCCCCTCTGGTGACTACTAAAATTGTTGATCTAAATCCAATTATGCCTATAGTTTAATCATTCCTTCATATTATAAAGACATTGGAGGACAAGATTATAACTATTGAACAAAAAGCTTTAAAATACCCTCATGCTATTAATTCTCAATATATATTGCATAATCCTCTTGCACTTTAAATCTATTTTCATCCTTTTTCAATTAGATTTGTTGCATATAAGTTCATATTTTACGATGGCAAGGGTGATCCTAAACAACATCTTTGATCCTTTTATGTAGCATGCCTTGACTATGCTTCCAATGATAAAATCTTAGCCAAAGTATTTTCAAGAAGCCTCAAAGACTGTACTTTGAGGTGGTTCTATAATTTACCTCTGCAATCCATAAAATCATTAAAACCTCTTGTAGACAAGTTATTAAAAAAAATACATTAATATTTATGAAAAGGTTTCCTATGCTCAAATTTCCAAAAGCAAATAAGGAAACAATAAACCTATCAATGAATGTGTTTTGAGATATATAAGACAATGCTAGCTGAAATTATTAGATTATTTGTGATCCAAAGTTAATTATTTTAATATTTCTTTAGTTTCTAATTTGTTAGTAAACACATTATTTTATGAGAAAAGTTAGTTTCCCCGTAACCACTCTATGAATATTTATAAGCTTTAACATTCTTTGTAAAAAAATATCTTAAAATAATATAATATATTTTTGGTGTAAAAACTTTGTTTGTGATGTCAATTTATGAGTTTATTCCTACTTGTGGGGTCAATAGTGCAATCAAAATAGGCCAAAATTGAAAAGGAAAAGGAGGAATATTAAAGATTTGGTTTGAATGAAATGAAGTTGTATGTCCCTAAGGATAAGTGCTATAATAAAAGAACTAACTTGTATGGCACTAATCACACACAAAAAAGCAATCATATCTTCCTAGTAAGGTTTACAAAAATCTAAAGGAGTGTTTATATTATAATAGGAGTAGAAGTGGATCATTTTAAAAGTCTATATGTATTGATGCCTTTCTTAATACCTTTAACTGATCTATTGTGATCAGACCATCATCATTGAGTGTCGTTGTAGATCAATATTTACCAAGCGAGATAAAGAAATGAAATAATGATAGTCATTTAAATAATATGAAAAAGAAAGCTTATGAATGTTGTTCATAAATTAGAATAGCCAAGAAGAAATACTATCATTATATGTGAATTAAATAAAAGTTCTTGCATTATTATCAGTGTTGTTCAAAGCAACTTAAACTCATCATTTCAAAGGAAATCCTAGCTTGAAACCTTAATTTGAACCCCTACATTAGAATTGGTTTACTTTCAACTCAAAATTTTCCAAGATTATTTTATGTGAGTGGAATACACTTTACATCAATGCCTAAAATTAATAATTGATCTCAAATATTGATCTAATCTAACTGCAAGCTTGCACCATGGCCAATTTTGAGAACATAAAAGACAATATCTCAACTTCTAGTCTCGACTAGATAACAATAAGTGATCTACCATCAGCTCAACCCATAGATCCAACCCATGAAATATCAATCTCTATGCATATATTATCTTGAATAAAAACTATTAATCTTCTACTAGCATGTGGTGGTATTCACTCCAAACCTAATCCAACCTTTCATATCAAAACTTGATTTTGGAGGTATTGGTTAGTTTATTTTGTTAGTTACTTGACAAGTAGAGGGTTCAAAACCCATTGGTATTAATTTTGGTCAAAATTAATTTTTGACATCATTTTGTATAAATAATTTGAAAGGAGTTTCAGTTAAAATGGTGATATAAGGGTGTTTTTGAATTTATCAACCAATATAATGAAACTAATGTATAAAGGTGCATTTTTTTATCAAACCTGACACCTTTGAAATGAAAATTTTCATCATCTCACTTCATGATTGTCCTTTCAAAGATAATACCATCCATTATAGGTTCCAAGATCCTTTTGATTGATATCATCTGAATGAAAACTAAAGGTTGGAGGATCCGTCAGAGGATAGAGGATAATTACCCTCTCTAGTAAGCTATTCACTTGGATTTTGGGTTCAATGCTTGAATATAAATTTTAACATGTGTTATTGATTTTAGTTCCATTTTTGACTTTCTATATATGATATTCATGACATGGATAAGGCATAGTCAGTTCATTTTTGTTTCTCTCAATACATATATTCTCACCTCTTGAATGATAGGGGAGAAGATATTGCATTTGTTTCTCTTTGATCAGTCGTTAATGATAATACAAGTTGATAGGGGTTATTATAATTTTTAGTGTTGAGAAAAGGTCATTAGCATTTATTGGACATTAGAGAAATGTGCCATACATAATACAGTTCGACACTTGGATGGGTTATTGATGGAAACTTTATGTGGGTTGATTTAGTGGGACATGCTTGATTATGTTTTACTATAGTACAATACAATGATCATCAAGGATGATTACTATTTGATCATGTTCATCAGTCATTTTTTTCCAAAACTCATAGGGGTGGTATTATTTATGGAATAACATTAGTTTTTGGTTAGTGCCAGAGGTACAATGCACCAATTACAGTTGTGACAAACTTTCTTTGATGAAATTAGAGTCATTTTTCTAGTTCACTCATTTCTTATACCAATTTTGATCAAGGGGGAGTTTGTTGGATTATTTATGATCCAAACTTAATTATTTTGATGTTTTTTTAGTTTTTATTTTGTTAGTAAATAAGTTAGTTTCCCTATAACCACCTTATGAATATTCCTAAGATTTCACATGCTTTATAAGAAATCATCTTAAAATAATATGATATATTTTTGGTGTGAAATACTTGTTTGAGATGTAAATTTATGAGTTTATTCCTACTTGAGGGGCCAAAAAATGACCAATGTTATGGAAGATAAAGAGTTTCAAGATATATTCAAGGAAAGTTTACTTCCTCCTTTACATGAGTCCATTATTTTTAATAAGTTCAAATATTTTGATCACGTATGCCATGTTGTATGAGACTATGAAATGAAGCTCATGTCAATGAATAAGATCAATTATGTAGCAAACACACCAGTTGCATCTACATCTAGTACCAGGTTTACTATTAAACTTAGTTATAAAGTTAAACCTTCTGAGCCTAGAAAGAAAACAACCACCACGGTAACATATTTTCATAGTAGCCTAATCAAATTATCTTATCTAATGCACTAATGAGACAATTCGCATGTTTACCAAAGTCCCTAGATTTATAACTCCCATGGTTAGTAGAGTGCCATATTATATCTCTCATTCACCCTATTGAGTTTGATATGATCACCATAAAAATAAAATTTCTAACAATCTTTTGCAAGACCATTCTAATAAGAAACCAAAAATCCAAATGACATATAATGCACATCCTCCTCCCTTAGATTATGGGCATCCAATAGATCATATTATTAGTACTTACACATGACATATAACTCCTATGGTTCAGAAACCTTCTATTTTCTTTGATGACATAGAAATTAAAGATGGTGAATCTGATCTTAATTCTCTATTCATTCAAACATACCTTGATAAATACCCCATATAAAGTGTTATGATTGATAATGGCATAAGCAAAAATGTTTACACCATGAGATTACTTACACACTTGGGTTATACTTATTATGATTTACACCCATCTACTAGATCAATTAGAGAATTCAATGGGACTTCCTTGATTATTCCTATTGATATTAATCTACCTTTACAGGTTGGTCCTACACATGTGGTTATTACCTTCTCAATTATCCCTTCCACATGCATCTTTTATATGTTATTGGGAAGACCTTGGATACACACTCTTTGAGTAGTACCTTATACATTACATGGGTGTGTTAAATACATTCATACCAATTGGGTAATTATAATTTCTAAAATTCCATATGAGCATCCTCTTTAACAAAAGAAACCTATACCTAGACAACTATTTATCAATGTTACTAAGGCTAATTCACTAAAAAAGGGTAATCAACATGAAATCCCCTTTACTAGGTAGCTAATACTTGAGATACCATTACATTATATACATACAATGGATTCTATAGAATTCCTACACAACATATTCGAATATATAGAGCACCTCAAAATGTACATATTATTACTATGCCAATGAAACCACATAACACTCAACAATGGGTTAAAAAAACCCTACTCCTATTAATCATACTACTATTACATGACCACTGAGTCCTATTTTAAATATGTAGAGCACCATTGATATCATACTAATAGCTATTACACTTACACATGCTATTTAGTAGCATAAATGGGGTATTATACTAGATTCATAGTGGGGAGATATCTATGACCATCCTTTAGAAGGCATCATAAGATGATCTTTCCTCTTCAAAAATATGAAAAAAATCAAAAACATCCAAAAACATTTTTATCACTTATATGTTCTATTGGATCCTTGGCACCCATGTGCTAGTTCCATGTTGATGGATGACATACTTAGTTACTTTTACATACACATATGCGTCACACTTATACTACAGTATGATATATACATATGCAAATACATGATACATTCTTATTTTAGATGTTGGGTTTTCCCTCTACTCATGTCATTCAGACATTGGGGGCATTTGCTTATTTGATCTTGATGCATATAGATTATATGATTCAATGATCAAGATACATTTTCATGTTTGAGATTACATATGTATTTACACATGCCTATTATCCATGATTATATTTTACATAGGGTACTTGATATGCTATACACTTGTTATAATTTTCCTAACACATTGGATCTGTGGAATACTAATTTTTATAACACATTGAATGTTATACATGTTTTATTATAATTTAATTTATGCACTTATTTGAGTGTCTTTTTTTTTATTCTATTCCTTATTCAAATATTTGAATATGCTTATTTACTAATGGCCCCCATGACTATGTATGCTTTCATAATAATTTACATATTTCATGGTTTGTTGTATGGTGATTTGAATGTGTAATTCTTATTTTTATGGACATTTTACTAAGTCATGTACCTTCGATTGTGTGGCATTTGAACATGCCCCTTATTTGCAATCTCCTTAGACCACTGCCTTTTGACTTGCCTTTGAGTTCTCTTGTCTGTGTTCTTATTTGTTTTTTGATCTTGCACTATCATTATCTATATGTTTCCATGATACTTAACAGGCATCTTATGCCTACATGTGATCACATTGGTTATATGTTCTTCAATGCTATACATTTACCTAGACATGTCCCCTTTTATATGTTATATGACCTTACATTCACATATTATATAGTTGTCTTATCCTTTTAAGGTGAGGTAACTACCAGTTCCTATCCTTCCTTTAAATCAAATGGGTAGAATATTAGTGGGGGCATATTATAGTGGCATGTTTTCCACATATGACATAGTTTCTAGATTCAGTAAGGGCATGCTTTGGAAGCATGTCCTCCACATTCATTCAGTACATGGTAAATATAATATTTTTGAAAATCAATTGGGGTATGTCATATGCACATGGTTTCCACATATTCAAAGTTATAAAATTCAGTGGGCTTATTTTGGAATCATGTTATCCACATTCATTCAGTATAGGGTACTTATATCAATTCCTAGATTGAGTGGGGCATGCTTTAGAAGCATGTTATCCACACCCATTTAGTATTTAACATCTCCAGTTTATAGTGGGGGCATATTTTGGAAACATATCCTCCACATTGGCACTTATATAAATTTTTAGATTTATCCATATATAGTAGGGGAATTTTTTGGAAGCAAGTTCTCCATAGTTACACAATTACCTCAATTGGTCAAAGCACATAGTTATATGATTTATATTTACATTTGTGGTACAATTATATACATTGGTACTATTATTATAAAAAAATTCAACATGATACATATATAAGGTGAATATACTATGAAACATGTGCCTGATATTGAAAAATATAAATAAGTTTCAAATTTTAAATCTCTTTTATGGATTGTTACCATATCATAAAATTCTTCATATTGATACCCCATGGACTTTTACCGACTTTGTTGAGTCAATATGCTCTAGTATTTGGTTCACTTTATTAGTATGGTTGAGGTGATAAAATCACTCAATATTTCCAAGGTTTTATGCTATATTTAATGATCTATCCTCGCTAGGTTATAAGTATTATTGGGTTACATGATTGAACTAATCTTAACTACTAAGTGGAAACTCATTTTTGCTCCAAAGTTGGGGGCATGTGCCTTCCAATATATTTATATATCTCCTTGGATATATGCACTTTAAATATTTATCTATATTTATCCTAATCTTAGTTTTAGAGCCTTACAATGATACATAATTTTCAAAATAACTTTCTAATAGTCAAGGCAATTACATCAACACACAAATGTACTTGTATACATTGCTCTTTAAATTTGAATCTATTTAAAGTACTTTCAACCTATATTATATGCATTGATTTTATACTATAACATTGTCTAAGTTTTAGGCTAGCCAACAACAAATCATTCAAGTTAGGCACATGCAAATACAAGGTATGTGCACACACCCAGGTGCACATTATTTTCCTTTAAATTAGGAATTGCATTAATAGATTAAAATGGGGGAAATGCAGATGATATTTTATGACTATATAGCACCTCGGTCTTGTACACTTGGTAAATTTAGACCTTCATTGTTCCTCTCAATTATTTACCTTTTATCACTTCTGCAAGTCTCACATCTACTCTATATTTTCTCTCCTTTGCCTATATCTCTTAGTACAACTAGTAATATTTTTATTACCCATGTCTTTTATCTTACCCAAAATTATTAAAATGTACTTATATTCCATATCTATAATTTTTCAACCTATACCTACTTTCTTACTCCCTAGACACTAAAGTTCAAGATAGATATTAGCATTAATGCTACTATCCTTTCCTAACACAAGTGTCATGTGCTCTAAATTCATCCAATTTTTTAATAAAACATATCCTAATAGTTATCCTAAGTTATATAATGTGATTTATTACTCTAAAAGGATTGATATAAATATAATATCAAACTTCATTCATTCCTCACCTATGACACCTAGAAAAAAGACCAAAGAGAATTTAAAGAAAATTTAATTGAATAAAGCTTCCTTATTTATTCCTATTTCCATACCAGTCATAGGGACTACACATTTATAGGTATAAATTACTAAAATATCCATCTAAGAGACCATTTTTATAAGTTACAAGTTAGGTCACTATTTTACTTACTTTGCATATATTGTTCAATTCACACACAAGTCAACACATAGGGGAGAACTACATGAGTCTAAGGCTATCTTCTAGAGTATTGGCTATGTAGGAAATACCCTCTTATATTGGGGTCTTTTGGATTAGATCAATACCATCTTCTCACTAACCCATTTTCCCCAAGTCCACTATGAAGATGAAAAGCTAGGGTTTTACCATTTCAAAAGGTGTGACAATCCATGGCTTAGGTACGAATGCACCATAATGAAAGTGCAGCAAAACTAAAAGTCATCCAAGTGGTCACATCATGTTTCAATAGGTATTCCATATAAGACACTAATATCAAATTATGATAGTAGCATCGAAACAACCATCCTAGAATGATATTACTATCCAAAGAGCCATAATCTGATGATTGTTATAGAATCTCCTTCCCACTTGTTTTTTGCCTATTCTAAATCTAGAATTGAATTAACACCAAAAAACACAATTACATCACTTTTTTGTCATTTATATATCTAACATAGTTATACTTTGCATATTTATACTATCTCAGAATAATAAATTTAGTGTATGCTTATATCTAAGTTTATCATCTAATTGGCCTATTATATGTATGATTTTCACCCTTGTGCCATTTAATTTCTATATAATCCTTTAATATTAATATAAGGCTAAATCCAACCAAATTATATTCCATTTTAGGGTTAAACATTTATGAACAATATCTTTGAACATCAAACCCTAGATCACTTAGGGTTTTCTAATTTTTCTATTATTTATCCCTAATTATCATAAAATATGTGAAACATGGATGACTTTATCACCTATTTTGGATTCCAATATGTCATAATTGTTATGGTTTGATACATTATTTGCCATATCAAATATTATAATCAAATTTATACCAATAAGGAGAGGTTTTTAAATCAAAATAAACACTTAATCTCTTTTAAAAATTCATTTTGAAATGTTATAGAGCCAACATCTAGATGCTAATGGATGATTTTGAGCTTTTGTCCTACGTAGATCTTATTTGAATGACAAATACCATCCCAAAACCATTATTCATCCATGTATTATATTGGATTTTGTGTTCCATGCTATTACAAATAGGTAAGGTTGCTCAACCTAGTCATGTCTTAATCCTTACATTATAAATTGTTTTTGGGTATACATTGGATAAATTTAATGAAGGCTATACATTCTATGCTTCATTGATGTGTAAAATTCATACATGAGGGGACCTTATTATCCATATTTATCGATTATTAACCTTTCAAATTTTTCAAAATTTTACATTCTAAAACTAAAGGCATCCATAGAGTGGTACCACCTAAACAATCCATTCCTCTTGAACATATACATATGTATGAAATAGGTGAGTCAAATACAATGGATATTTTATCTCTAGATACAAATAAGGAATTAAGTCTAATTTACACATATATATTCATAAGGAAAAAATAACCTATAATAAAAAAGATAAAAAAATAAAATAACCCCCAACATTTGAGCTTCTTGTATTAGTCAATACTGATCAAAACAATGGCCATGTCAGATTATTATGATAATAATGATGATAAAACTTATGACATAACATATGATAAAATGTAAAACTCTAAATTTGATCCACTTGATCACTTATCACATAAAATATTTGAACTTATGGCTCTTGACACATATAAGTTAAACCCATTTGTAGAAAATACATCGAATCTAGATAAGGGAAAATAAAAAATAGCATACAAGAATGTAAATGTTTGTTATTATATACCTCCCTCTTGATTAAAAACACTAAGTAAACCTTATAAGGGCCAAATTCAAGTACATCATGTGAATAATGTGGAGTATTCTCAAAAGGCTTTACCCCAAATACTATAGATCATAACGAATTAAGATACCATCGATACCATATTATCTTTTTTATTTGAACATATAATGTTTTATCTACCTTATACCAGATAAAAATCAAGTAGTAGACTACTACCTACAAAGGGGGTACCATATTGTAATTACCATCATATCATTAACCATACTAATAATCAATGTGTGGCATTGTAAAATCTAATCCAACAATATCAGAATTAAGAACACATACGTAATGTGTCCATAATAGGTAAAATAAAACACACTCCTTATATTTTATAAGAAAGGTATATTTATAAAAGTATGATTATTCAACTAATACTACTAATATTAATGGGGTATATTCCCACCATATTATGTCTGATCCAAATAAGCATGATACAACTTGTGGACAACTTTTCTTGCATGATTATGACATTTAATAAATGAACTAATATATTCTCTCATGGATCCTAAATATCGAGGATACATTCACTTACCCATTACCTGTGGCACATGTGTCAAAGCTTCAACTATATCGATATCAACACATAAGCCACTTTTAAAACTAAAGTTTAGACAAACTTGGCTAGTTGAGTGGGATGTTAAGCTAGATATTACAAACATGTGTGTAAAATTTCATCATATAGGTATATAGATTTGCATATAACATGATGGACATGATTATTTTATTGCACCATTAGTTTTATTTTGACATTTCATAGAAATATTGAAATGTTGGCACTAAATTGATACAAAAAGATCTTAAAATACTTTTTAGGTGGCCTACACCTTTTGAGGATGAAGACTTGATTAAACCTATGTCAAAAATACCAAAAAAATCAAAACCATTCAAAATTACAAAAAACACTTTTGGCACTTACGTGTTTTATTAGCTCCTTGGAATATATATGTTAGTGAAATGTTGATAGAAAACAAACTTAGTCACTCCTACATACACATGTGTCACACTTATACTTGAGTGTGATACAATAATATGTAGATACATGATACATTCATATTTCAAATGTTGGTCTTTCCCTCTACTCATTTGATATGGATATTGGGGGCATTTGCTTCTTTGATCTTGATACACATAGGTTAAATGATTTTATGGTCACTCTACATCATCATGTTTAATCTTACATATGTAATTACACATGACTATTATCCATTATTATATCTTACATAGCTTACTTGATATGTTATACACTTGACATAATTTTCCTAGTACGTTGAATCAATGGGCTACTATGACATTTTTATGTTGGCTGATTATGATTTACTTTACGTACTTCATTGAGTGTCTTCCTTGATATTTTATTCCTTATTCAATCATTTTAATATGCTCCTTTGCTTGCAACCCTCATGCCTATGTACTCTTTCATAAATATTTACATATGTCATTATTTATTGTATAGAAATTTGAATATGGAATTCTTGATTTTATGGACATTAAACTAAGTCATGTCCCTTTGATTGTGAGGAATTTGAATATTCCCCTTGTTTTAAGTCTCCTCAAAGCATTGCCATTTGACATGATTTCAAGTGTTCTTGTTTGTGTGCTTGATTTTCTTGTTGAGATTGTATTATTACTATCTAGATGTTTCCATGATATTTATCATGTATTTTAGGCCTACATGTGATCACATTAGTTCTATGTACTTCAATGATACATTTACCTAGACATGTTTTATTATATATGATACATGATTGCATTCATAGATTATATACTTTTCTTGTCCCTTGGAGGTGAGGTAACTATTAGTTCTTATCTTTCCCTCACTTCAAAGGAGGGCACATTAGTGGGTTCATGTCATAGAGTCATGTTATCCACACTTGGAATTGTTTTAAGATTCAGTGGGGACATGTTTTGGAATCATGTTCTCCACACTCATTCAATATATTATAATTATATTAGTTTTTATATTTAGTAGGGGCATGTCATATGGGCATGGTTTCCACACATTCACAGTTCTCATATTCATTAGGGGAATGATTTAGATGGTTTTTCTATGTATTAATTCATTAATGGTACTTATATCAGTTTTTAGATTTAGTAGGGGCATGTCATATGGGCATGGCTTCCACACATTCATAGTTTTCATATTTAGTGGGTGCATGCTTTGGAAGCATGTTCTGCACACCTCTTCAATATTAATATTTAGTTTATAAGGGGTGAATGTTAAATGGGAATAGATTCCACACATTCACAATTCTCATATTCATTATGGTCATGTTTTGGAATCATGTTCTCCATATTTATTTAGTATATGGTACTTATATCAGTTCTTAGATTCAGTGGGGGCATGCTTTAGAAGTATGTTCTCCACACCTATTCAATGTTTATCATCTCCAATTTATAGTGGGGGAATGTTTTGGAAACATGTCTTACACATTGGTAATTATATTAGTTTCAAAACTTCTCCATATATATTGGGGGCATGATTTGGAAGCATGTTATCCACACTTACACAATTATCTGAATTGACCAAAGCACTTAGTTATATGATTTAGATTCACATTTGTGGAATAATTATATACAATATTACTATTTTTATAAATATTTTTAACATGATACATATCTAAGGTGCATATTATATGCAACATGTGCTTAATATTTCAAAATCAAAATCAATTTTAGATTTCAAAACTCTTTTATGGACTATAACCATATCATAGATTTCTTCATACTAATACCCCATGAATTTTTATGGACTTTACTAAGCAAATATACTATATTAGTTGGTTTAACTTTTAATATGGTTGAGGTGATAAAATCACTCAATATTTCCAATATTTTAGGTTGAATGGATCGTGCATCCTCACTAGGTTAAAGTATCATTGGGTTGTATAGTTGAGCTAATATAAACTACTAAGTGGTAACTCACTTTTTGATCCAAAGTTGGGGGAATATGCCTTATATTCTCTCTTTATCTCTCTCTATTTCCTTGGATATATGAACTTTAAAGATTTATCTATATTTTTCATAATCTCAGTGTCAAAGCCTTATAATGACATGATTTTTTTAAATAACTTGCCAATAGACAAGACGGTTACATCAACACACATGTGTAATCCTAAACCTTGATATTTTAATTTAAATATATTTCAATTAATTTTAACCCATATTATATGGAAATATTTTATATTGTATAATTCAGGTGGTTGCACATCTATTACCAGAAAAGGACTTAAGTTGGGAACATACAAAGGCAAGGTGTGCATACACACCTAGGGATGCATTCCTTTCCTTTAAACTAGGAATTTATTTACTATATTAAATGGGAACAAATGTATAGGTTATTTTATGAATATATATCACCTCAATATTGTATACTTATCAAACTTAGACCTTGGTTATTCTTGTTAGTTAGTTACCTTTACCACTTCCACAAGTCTTGCATTTGCTCTATGTTTCTGCCTCTTGGCCTATATCTCTTAGTCTAATGAGTCTTATGTTGATGAAAATGGACTTATCTATTTCCCATAATGATTAAAATTTAATTATATTCCATCTTTACAAGTTATGAACATATAGCTACTTTTTTAATCTTTAGACACTAAAATCTATGATAGATAATAGCATGAATGTAATTATCCTATCTTGATGCAAGTGTCTAGTGACCCAAAGCCATCCAATTTAAAAAATTAAACTTATCCTAATGGTTAGCCTATGTGATTTAATGTGAGTTATTACTCAAAATGGATTGACATAAATATAAGATCAACACTCATTCATTCCTCACCTATGAGACCTATAAAAATACCAAAGAGCATTTAATTAAATAAACCTTCCCTTATCCTTATTTTCCTACCAATCATAGGGACTACACATCTACATGTCTAAAGTACTAAAGGAATAGTCCAAGAGCTTGATCTTCCAAGTTATAAGTAATGTCACTATTGTACTTGCTTTACACATATTATATGATTCAAGTATAAGCCAATATGTAGGGGATAACTACATGATTTTGAGGCTCTCTTCTATAGTATTTGATATGTATGTAGTGACCTCTAACAATTAGGTCTTTGGGGTTAGCTCAACACTATGTGACCACTAACCCATGTTTTTCCAAGGTCACTACGAAGATGGAAAGTTAGGGTTTTACCATTTCTCAAGGAGTGACAATCTATGACCTAGATTTTAATGGATCACAACGAAGGTGAATAAAAACCTAGAAGCATCTAGGTAGTCACATCATGTTCCACTATGTATGTCATACATGACACTAGCATTGAACCTAGACTATAGTGTCGACACAACCATCCCAGGTTGATATTACTATCTAGAGATCTAAAAGCATCAAAGTTAGAATTTGATGATTTTTCTAGAATATCATTCCCACTTGATTTATTCTTGTTCTAAATATAGAACTATATCAGCATTAGAACAAGCTAAGTACATCACTTATCATTTCTATATCTAGCATAGTTGTACTTTTTGTATTTATACTATATTAGTATAATAAATTTTGTGTATGCTTATATCTGAGTTTAGTATCTAATTACCTTATTGTATATTTGATTATCACCCTTGTGTTATTTCATTTATATATACCCCTTAAAAAATAATCTAAGGCTAACTCCAACCAACTTATATTTGATTTTAGGATTAAACAACTAGTGGCAAGTTAGTTTTTATAGCATAAATTGTATTTATTCTTTCAATTTTTAATTTTAATTCATTTAATATTCTAGATTATTTTATATTTATTATGTTGAGAAAAAATTTATCTATACATGTTTTATTGTATGTTTCTCATGGATAAAATTGGATATTCAAGGCATACTATCAACATCAAGTGTGGGTATTATAGGTACAAAAATTATACTTTTATGTTTTTCATTTAGTATTTTCAATAATAGATTAAAATGGGGGCATTTATATATATTTAAATTTGGTATTAGAAACATTGGAAACATAAATATTGACACACTTGGACATTGTATGTACATTTGAATCTTGTGAACACTTTATCCTATCTATTTACTCATATATTATCTTGGCCAAATTTATTCATTGGATACACCTATTTCATATTAGCCTGGTCTAAACTTGAAAGTCCAAAAATCCTACACAAACCTTCTCTATATTTCAAACACTATTTTACACTCCTATTATAATATTGTTAATGGATACAAAATTATAATTACCATAAGTGGCTAACTTTACTAGTAGTGTCCAAGATAACTCAATGTATATTTATAAAACTCATAATTCTCCATTGGATAAACATAGATACATTTCATGGGTCAGTCATAGCAAGAAATAATGAGGAGTTGGCTATAGATATAAATATTTCCTAAGGTTATACTCACTTGAAAATTCTAAGGTACATCATGGAATGTATTATAAACCTTAAGAAAACATCTAACAGTCAATTAAGACATTATCAAAAAGGCATGTGTAGTCATATAAAACATCCAAATTGGTAGTTTGAGTGTGGATTGTGACACCCCACCCATAGGTCATTCTTGCATGCTCTTTTGACCCTTTTAAACACCTTTTTACTCATTTCTAATCATATAAAACCTTTTGAACCTTTATTCCACCTCAACCAGATAGTATTCCCTATGCCAATATTGTTCCTTCAGGTCCCAAGCCTATAGGATAGGAGGACCCCATTTAGAATATAGCATTGGGCACCAAAATTTGCCATTTTTGGTGCTCTTATCCTTTTACACTTTGAGTCCCAATGGTAATTTTCATCCATTCCTTATCCTTAATTATGTCAGCCTAGCATGAATACATCTAACCCATGACCAACTATTCCCTATAAAATCCCACTCAAATCTCATTTACAAACAAGGTGACTAAACTTACAAAGCAAGAAAGAATACAAATAAATCACTATGGCAACCTTCCATATTATTTACACACAGTCACCCAATACAGCTATAAACATACTCAAATCCTCATACCAATCCCTAGCCACCTCAAACACTATCAAATTAGCATTTGTATCCACATAAAACTATTACACAAATCATATTAGGTGGGAGAATTACATATGGCTTGATCCCTCTTTTAATTATTGGTATGTAGGTAGTGTGTCCACATAAGGAGTGTGGATTGCACGTTTAGTACATCTTACACACTACCCCCCCTCTTTCTCAAGTGGCTCAAATATCATTTTAACAAGAATGATGGAGGGTTAGGGTTTGAAGACAAAATCAGCTCCATAGTGAGTTATGTCGATAATTAGCACTCAATTTTTCATAGGCACACTCATACAGGAACAACACAACTACCCAAAAAGTTTTAAGTCTTTGTGATCAGTTTGGAAAATAGCAAAAAAAATGGATAACAGTGTTAGACACCAAAGCCTCCACTTTTTTTCACTTCTATCCTTTTACTGAACAAAAGGAAAATTCAAGTTTATGACACCTTTTCAATCATACACAACCATTTTTAACCTCTATTTAGTTCATCTCAACCTATTTTTAGCTAAGTTAGATTTCTTCCTATTTATTGTTATTTTTAGAAAGGTGAAAAAGATAAATAAATTGCACAAATTAGGATTGTATTTATTGTTATATTATGTACTGATTTATTAATCTAGACCTGTAACTAAAATAGGAATAAAACTCCATTATTCCCAAAAAGTTAAATCATTTGGTGAACCTGACTTACTTTGAACAAATCTCAAAACCTTAGGTACCCCAAGGGTTTTATTTCACATTTTTGTGTAAAAATTCAATTCCAAAATTCTTATTTTTGTATAATTTTGTGTACATTTATTTTAGAATTCAAATTATTTCAATAATTTAAAATTTATAAAACTCCAACCCAAAACCCTAGATTTCCAAACTAGGTCCTCAAATCCCAAGCCTTCCTCCGTTACATTTTTTAGATTTTTTTTTGGATTTTTAAAAAATTATTTAGAGTGTCAAAAATATTTTTAAAATCTGTATATTAGTATTCATTCTTGCATTTATTTACTTAATAGTACTTTCACATACTCTCTTTGGTGAAATCAATAAAATGGCCACTAAGGCAGTTCTTCCCTCTGATCCCTTAGATAAATTTATAAATTTTTCTCATAATTGTGAAAATGAATGGAAAAATTTACAAAATTACACATAAGCCAAAAATGAGGAAAAATATTTCATTTACAGTGAAGACAATTACTATTGTTGTAATGAGGAATATGATGATGCATATCAAAGTGATAGTGAAGAAAAAGTAGATGCATCTTCTTCTCTCAAATCTATCTCTTTTCTTCCCTCTTCTAGATAAAATAATTTTGTTAAATGGGAATGTTAATTTTAACCTCATTATCCTATGCACAATACATCAAATATACAAATTAGTCATGCAGTTCCAAGTGTACCTCTCATTGGTGATAATTTGCTTGCATTTGAACCTAGTTTCTCCTTCTCTTTTGCTACTTCTATGTCCAAATTAAAAAAATATAAACAAAATAGAATCAAATTTCTAATGCATAGTTCAAATGATCCATCTCATATTCATAACTCTACTTTGTCATCTCAAAGAATGACAAAAAAATGTCTATATGATAAATATCTTACTCTTCTCATATTTCAAATGAAAATAATGCATGCACTCTATTCAAGGATAACATAGATGTACATAGTACTCCAATTTTACATGAAAATTTAGTTCATATTATAAAATAATTAACATCTTCTCTTACCCCTCTCCCTAGTGATAATGGAAGTGATAATGAGTATGATAGAGAATATGAAAATGAAAATGACAATGAGAATGAATATGAAAGTTATACTTCTACTTCTCTTCTTTCAAATGAACAAAATTTTGATTGTGACAATTCATGGAATATTGATGAATATTATGTATATAGTGAAGAATAAACTGCATCTCATACTTATAACTCTTCTCTCACCCCTTTTATCAAACATAATGTATTAAAAAATGTTTCTTCTACTTCTATGCATGATTATATTTCAAATGATGCACATGTCAACGATAACATCACATATTCTATTAAATTATAATGTTATTCACTAAATCCTAAATATACCAATAAATATCCCAAGACACCCCCTATAATGGTAGATCCTATTTTTCACTCTCTAGTCAAAGAGAATGGTATCCCACATACCTCTACTAAGGTCCAAGTTACCATTCCTCTAAAGGTTCAAGTGAGCACACCCCCTTTACATGATCTAATTGTTAAATATAAAATTCCCATGGCTAAAATAAATGATGAAATCCAAAGTTTAAATGAACCACTTCAAGATGCTAATATAGCATCCTAAGATATTATTTCTTTGATGCATGTAGTTGGTGAATTACAACATGAAGTACATCTCCTTACTTTGGAAAACAAGGCCTATAAATCTTGGATGGATGCCAATGACTTGCATGGTAACCCTCTTTCAAAGACATTTGTCAAAGATTTATTGCCTAAGCACTTCCATATACCATCATTGCCTCAATTTGATAGAAATATAAATTTATTCATACAACTTAAAGCCTTTTGAAAGTATTTTACATCTCATGTGAGTCCTTTGACTCTACTTAAGTTGTTTCAACATACATTAGTGGGTAATGAACATAATTATCTATTTAATCTACTCCCTATTGGTTCCTTGCATACATATTATGACTTATAGGAGATATTACTCAGATATTACATAGTAAGCATGGGTCTTCATGTTACATATGATAAACTTGTGCATCAGAATCCTTCAGAGTTAGTTAGTGATTATATTTTATGATTTAAGATTTGCATGTTACACTTGATCTATAAAACAAAAAATTTATAGGTTTAGCATATATTTATTAATGGGCTTCACCAACCCTTCCTAGAGCATATATTATATCAAATAGAGTCCTCCTCTAGGAACTTATGTTTCACAGTTCTAACCTTGGAGAAGAAATTGGGATTGATTGCATCAGATTCAATTTATCAGCTTACTCTAAATTTCAAAGCATTCCCTCAATTTTTATATCATAACACACAACATCCACCATGTCACAAATAAGATAGGAGACCACAACCAAAAAATAAACTAGTTAAGAATAGACAGCTAGTTTCTAAAGCACCACCTACATTATGCACTATAGAGAACAATCATAGAGCACTACTACAATTTGATTCAGAGTGAGATAGCCCATATATCATATTACCAACACTACTAGATAGGAGGTTAATCACATTGCTTTATACTCATAATCAAGATCCACATCTCTTACATAGAAAGCCACATTAGCTCTTTTGTAACTATAATTATATCTATGGACATAAAGACAATGATTTTTATGGATTCTGGGCATGTATTAAAATATGTGTTGATAATGACATCATATCAGTTACATTAAGGTCACTAATATCTCCTTCATCATATATCTATATACCTCATTCCTCCATGACTAAGTCATCCCAGGACATTCCTTCATAGGAATCATTAGTTACTCATTATGAGAGTAATACAGTTTCTAGGATAGAGGCTCATAAGAGATATCCTATCCCACCTACTCAATGGGTTTGGAGAATAGTATATCTAGAGTAGCCTACATATATAATGTGTAATCTATATATTATATAGTGTAGTTCCATATACATATCCAACATAGTCACCGGCACCACAATAGAGTTTTTAAGGTCTTATCTCATGTACCAACCCACTACAATTAAGATTAGATAAACCCACATCATAAAGTACTGATCCAGATAGATATTCACTACAACTAAGTTGTTAGGGACCTATTTCACATATCAACCCACTACGATTGAGATTAGATGAGTCTCCATCATAGGTTACAATTCTATCTTGATATATTGCTCAATCATACACATCATGGTAGATGCCATAGGGTGTTATTTCACATAGCAACCTGCTATGGTTATGATTAGATGAACCCACATTGTAAAGTACTAATCCAAATAGATATTCACTATATCCAAGTTTTTAGGGACCTATTTCACATAACAACCCACTATGATTGAGATTAGATGATCCCCCATCATAGGTTATAGTTCTATCTTGATATATTTCTCAGTCATATGCATCATAACAAAGTCCACATGATGTTATTTCACATAAAAACCTGATATGATATAAATTAGATGATCCCCCATCATAGGCTAAAATTCCATCTCAATTTATTTTTTAGTCATATGCATCATAGTAGAGGCCATAGGGTGTTAATTCACATAGAAATACATAACAATTACAGATAGATGAGCCTCCTTCATAACACAGTTTTAGTTGTGCATCTACTTAGGTTGCATCTTACAAAGTATCCATGTATAACTATAGTTAGTGCACCATAGACAACATTAGATACAAGGCATGTTCCTAAATAGCATGAATAGTATGGCCACTTGTTCATTTGGCCATCAAGGTTTAGATAGTGATACAATAGACATGGGGATAATATGCATAGAGTGATATCTTACACCCCCTTCTATTAATATATAATATTCCTAGTTCATCCACCAGTTACAGTTCTCCCTCTAGTTGAGATTCAAACATAGTTAAGGCCTCCCTTTTCACCATAGAGAGTTCATACACTTCCACAGAGACCTATCTTAGAGTAACCACAACATCAATGATAGTTTTAGGATAGGGATAATTTCTAGCTATAGTATTCAAACCCAAGGTAGTATCATTGAGGTCTCATGCCTCTACACATAGAACACATATTTAGAGAGCTTCTTTTACTAATAGATGGGTCCTTAAGATCCCTCTAATTGGATCCACTTCTTAGAGCTACAAGTGGATGCCACAATTGGTTTCTAATATGGATATTTCAGAGCACTTATAACATACATAGTTTTCAAAGTCACAATCTTAGCCCTTCCATCATGCTTCATGATCATGCACGATCCCTCTCCTTGACACAAGACACCATGATAGGGAGTCTCTTATGAGAGTCATCAGTTAGTATCACTCTTCTTATTCTTACGTCCAAATAATTCCTTAGCTTACTTGTACATATTGTATTTTTTCATACTTGTACACAACTTACTTCAAAATACTATAGCAATATAGCATATCAAAATACAAAAATATTTAGAGAACTCAAAACACCAAAAACTCTTTTTTAATTATATGCATTATCCATGCTTTACATTTATATTACCATGCTAAACTTATAGTTTGTTATTCTATGCTATTATTTATTAATTTATATACATTACCATGCTTCACTTGATCTTATTTGAGTCTATGTAGTAACACCTAGATCCTCGAAGGCTTCACTCTACCCATTGAGGTGGTATCTTACTTCTACATTCAAGACATAAATTGACATATCTACCCATTAGGGGAATTTTCTACATGACTAAATCATCTAGATTATGTTGTTCTTACACCACACACTCTAGTTATCATGTTGATGTTTATTAATTACTAGCTTACATAGATTATTCTATCAACACTCACAAGTATATAACACTTGTGTATTTCTTAGCATCTACCTAGGCTTGTAATACATGTTTTGCATCATTTCACTTCTTTTTTTGATTATTTAGAGTGATAGTATTTACAATATTTACATTCCTTCCTTTCTTTATTTGAGTAGCTAGATGTGATTGCATTTATCAATTCTTGTTTTATTATTTATGTGTGCCTTAGGACATTTACCAATGTCCTTTACTTGTACTATTGTATGTGCTTGTAGCCCTCATGCCAATCTTACTTGTTTGAAATTGTATGCATAAGTGGGAATTTGAGCATGCCTTGTATGATTGATTTCCCAATTTGAGTGACATGTGTCCATTTTCCTTATTTGCTTGGCCCCTTGGCCTCTTTTTTATGCTTCTAACCTTATGTGCTTGTTTGCTTCTAAACTATTTACAATGTCATGATCCACATCATGAATTATCTTACCTTCTTAGATCTTATAATGGACATCATGATCTATGCCTCATTGAAAACTAACCAGAGTTCCAATTTAAATTTAGTATATTGTACATATTGTTACATGATTTCATATATCTAGGCATACCCTTGTTTATCTAACAATATCCAATGCAAACTATGTTATATCTTGAGACATATTTTGGATTATGATTGCTACATCATGTATTTCATAGCATAACACATTATAGGGATATTTCTTAAAGGGCAGTCATTGTATGGTATTCATTACTACCCTTAGAAGAGGGGGAAACAAAAAAGGATTTTATCATAGAGATCACAACCTTCTACTAGTCAAAAATCAATTCTTAGAACACATAGAACAATAATCAAAATTCAAAACATGCAAAACAAACCAAAAAATAGTGATGAATATAGAATAGTCATCATAAATAGTAAAGGACAAGAGCACCATATTTGGACTACAACATGAGACACCAAAGTTTCCACTTTTTGATGCTCCTATTTAAAAAGTTAAAAACCTAAAATGTTTAGAAATAGATAGAAAGGTAAGGTCAATTACAATTTTATCAGCTATAGTTCAATTTAGATTGGGTAGTTTTAATATAGTTTTACTTAGATTATCTAGATATAGGGGGCATCATGTGTGGCATGATGGATGTCACTTCTAATTTTAGATTGTGTAGTTGGTATAACTTACAAATCAAAATCCATGTTTTAGACACCAATAATTGGGGGCAATGTGCATGACACATTTTCCTTATTTTATTTCTAGTTCATTGTATTATGTAGGTATTATTAGTAATTGCATGCCTTATTCTATCTATAAGTGGTTCAATCATTTTAGAGTGGCTTTCATATGAGCCTAGTTCTTAGTTTTAGAGTGGCTTTCATACAAGCCTAATCTCCACCATTTAGAGTCATAAAAAATAGCCTAGTTCTAAGTAATCATTCGGATATCGACACCACATTGTCAAATTACAAATCATTCATGGGATTCATGAGTCATATCATACAACACACATTTATATTGGTATCAGTTCATATTTCATACTTAGTGGTCAATCATGGATCCAAAGGACTAGCTAGCTTTTATATTCTTGAGCCACCTACTTAGAGGGATAGGACACAGTCCAAACATTGATTAAAACATGCATGATCAATAGCTTCACACTTACTAGCTGATGATGGAGCCAAAAGTCTAACCTTTGTATTATTGAGCCACTCTTGAGGAATTGAGCATTGAGCTCCATTCATGATATTATCCTTGGTACAACACATACCCAACATCACTCAACATCACAATAGGTTTTGTATTAGTTAGTGTACTCATGAGGTGTATTCATTCCTTTTTCTTCCTATCTCTTTTACCCAACATTTGTACATTTTTATTTTAGATAAATCATGTCTATTAAAAACTAATTTACTCTTTATTTTCTCTTATAGATTTATGCTTCTCATTCTACTCTCTCTATGCATACTCAACATCACACATCTTCATGGGCTTCACCATTGCAAGTAAGTTTAGGTAGACTTTATTTTTCCTTTATCCTAGTATTTTGATTTGTTACATCACTAGAATAAAGGTAGGGAATTACAGTCATATAAAATGTCTAAATTGGTAGTTTGAGTGTGACTTTTGACACCACATCCATAGGTCCTTCTTGCATACTCTTGTGACACTTATAGACACCTTTTTGCTCATTACTAATAATATAGAACCTTCTAAACCCTAATTCCACCTCAGCTACACAATATTCCCTATGCCAATCCTATTCCCCCAAGTCCTGAGCTTGTAGGATAGGAGCTCCCCATTTGGACTATAGCACTAGGAACTAAAGTTTCCCATTTTTTATGCTCCTATCCTTTTACACTTTGAGCCCTAACAATCATTTTCATCTTATCCTTATCCTTAATTATGTTAGCCTAGTGTGAATACACCTAACCAGCTATTCCTTATAAAATCCCACTCAAAGCTCAATTAAAAAGGAGGTGACCAAACTTACAAAGAAATAAAAAATACAAACAAAACACTAAGGTAACCTTCCTTATTTTTTACACACAGTCACCCAACATAGCTGCAAACATACTCAAATCCTCATATCAGTCCCTATCCACCTCAAACACTATAAATTTGGCATTTTCATTTGTATCACACTATTACACAAAGAACATTAGGTGGGAGAACTACATATGGCTTGATCCCTCTTCAAAGTATTGGTATGTAGGCAATGTGCCCACACAAGGGGTGTGGATTGCACCTTCAGTACATCTTACACACTAACCCCCCATCTTTATCAAGTGGTTGAATTATATTTTTATCAAGCATGATGGAGGGTTAGGGATTGAAGACAAGATCAAATCCACAATGACTTTTGTCTACAAGGAATACTCAACTTTTCATAGACGTGCTCATACATGAACAACATAACTACCCATAAAGTTTCAAGTTTATGTGATTAGTTTGGACAACAATGGCAAGAGCATAAAATAGTGTTAGACACCAAAGATTCCAATTTTAAATGCTCTTATCCTTTCATTGAATGAAATCTAGATTAAAGTTTAGGACACCTTCCCAATCTTACATAGCCATTTTAGCCTCTATATCAACCATCTAGCCTATTTCCATCTAAGTTATATTTATTCCTATTTGTTTCTATTCTTAGAAAGGTGAAAAAGATTTAAAAATTCAAAATCAAGCCTATAATTATTGCTATATTCTATACTAATTTATTAATCTAGACCCTTAACTAATATAAGAATAAAACTACTTTATTCTCAAAAAAGTTAAATCAACATGGAAATATAAAAACTAGTCAATGAAATATCCCTAGAGATATGTATGAACACACATGAAATTCAAAATTACATGTTTTCAAGTGTTGAAATATAAACATTAAATTGCATTATAAATTAATCATGATGTTATACACATAGATAAGTGGGAAAAATATGTGTGGTTTACATAATATTCAAAGTATTGGAATGCAGGAAATACTATTGAATAGTGGGAGTGATTGGGGCTATCCAACCCAAAATAATAAACACATTTTAAGGATTATATTGTGGTCAAAATCAAAATTAGTGGTTGGTCAAAAGAGAAGGAAAATACATATAATCTCATAGGACCAAAAGTGATCACACACATAGGAAGAATTTATAGGTTTAGGAGCAAGGGTATCAGGATTCATAGAATTTCATAATACATAGGGATATTGTTAGTAACCATAAAATAGTGTAAGCTACTACAGGGGACATACTTTACCCATAGTGTCTAGAGAGATTTGTATCCTCTATTTCAAGTGTGAGTAGCCAATGACATAGGTATAAAGCATTTCTAGGTACAAGGGCATCTTCTATAATCAATACATAACAAGAATCAAATAAGTAAAACTATACCCTTTTGATTTTTTAATTCTAAATTGAAATGGTGCAATATTTAGAACATCAAATTTAATTTATATTAGTACATTATTTATATATTTTATATAATCTAATAATGTATAGTTTTACACTATTTTAGGAACCCTAAATCTAAAATAATTATAACACTAATATTGAGTTTCATACATTTGGGGGCATGTTTTTTCCTTAGGTACATCTTTACTTTTGGGCCTTGCCTTATATTTTTATATATAATTGATCATGACACTTGTCTATTATCCTATATAATTGGTTAATCTACATATGTTCCTTGCATTATTATAGTTTTTGGGTCATTTTTTCCTACAAATCATTTGAAATTATGTCACATTATGTTAATTCTACTTGATACAAATATGATTCATACAATTTTCCCATCAAGCAGTGGGGTCTCATGTTAAAAAATTGAAAACCATTGAAATATACAAAATTGGAAACATTTATTCATAGATGATTACCTATGTTAGAGGTTTTTATATCCATGATTTTCACACATTATTTTCATATTATATCTTGAGTGAGTGTTATGTATATTCATAAGTTACATGATACTAGACTTCATAAGTTATTCCTCTAGGGGGAATTTTTCTATGGCAAGATATCCTATCTTAAGGGAATTTATTTAAAGCATATTCTACATGATGATATTTTTCTTTTTTTTTTCCTTTATCATATTTAAATATATTACATTGTTTACTACATGTTATGTTAGTACCTATATCTTATATCTTAGATGAATACATTTATTGTGATTATTAAATGGATATATTGATTGTTGTGTGTGATTGAATTTTTGTGTTCTATAGATGTTCTCTTATTTCCATGTTTTATGGTTTATGTCATTGTTTGGTCTCACTAACTTTCCTTGTCACTAACATAGGTATGCTCACTAACTTGTATAGTCCATTACACTATGCATTATTTGTAGCCATGATGTTCATCATGCATATTATATACTATGATTTTAATCATTATGCATATTTTTATATTATTTTTGTGCATGTGTTTCCATGCTATCTAAAATGAATATTTTAGGGCATGTTTCTTGTGTGTGTTCTAATTTTTATATATAGCCTTATTGGGGTCATATTATGTCACATTTTTTAAATTATAGTTTTTCCCATTTTTTCATGTGGGGGAATCATACCATTTTGATTTGTCTCTTTAAATTTTGTGGGTTATTTTTCCCACTATTATTTATATTACACATTTAATATTGTCTCTTGTCATTGCTAAAGGTGAATAAAATGCGCCATATTGTCCTAGATCTCCATATATATAAGTCATCCAAAATCAATTATAATGAAATGAGGAAGCATCAAACATAATAGTATATTGAGGTCTAGATAGAGAAAAGCCAAGCATCAAAATATTTATTCATCCTAATTCAAGTTGAGTTGCATTGAGTTAGATCTTACACACATATAAAATAGTTTTATTTATTGGTATATCTATATTTACATATGCCAAATAAATATTTTAGTTTTTAATTAACTATATCGTCACTTTTAAGGAAGAAAAGGTCTAAAACCATTGCTTGAGATATTCCATTTAGACTCACTCAATACTATGTTGAAGTATGATTATAAATTATGGGATACATAATTTTCAATTTAAATTTATCAATTTCCCAACCCTTTAACATGTTTATTGTTTTTCTTTCCAATTAAGGTAAAAGAGAAGGAATCAGTAATTTAGCACATTCTAAATGGAATTAGAAAATTAGAAGTATCTTAAGATTGGAGAACATGAGGAAAAGTAGTATTAAGTTTAATAACCCTACATAGGATATATTTGGTTAAATAGAGACATATCTAGTATCTCTAATTTGATCAATATGATTCTACCCAATTTGAAACTACACAGGGCACAAAACTCTCGAGGAGGATCCAGGGGTCAAATCAAAGTTCAAGATAATTCATAATCATCTTTGTATTTCTATAATTATATAATATTAGGACAAAATTAGGGTGTCATCATTATTTATCCCCTTGTAGTTAATTTGAATAGACTTTTTATTTATCAATTTATCCTATAATTATTACTTGGCCAATTGGGTAAATATGAGTTATATACTTTCAAATACATATTTTTAGATCTATTAATTGTAATAGTTTATTCTTTATTTTGTGTAAAATAAGAATTAGGGTAAACATCTCTTGACAAAACAAGTTTCCAACATTAAAAAAATTGCAAACCAACAATATCCAAAGGACATTTAATACCCAAAATAAGATAAAATTACAAGGTATTCAATGTGGTATCCAAATAACCATATCTAATGCCATGCATCTAAAGGTGACATCCTCACAAATGAAGAAGGCCAAGAACTTCTATTTGATGTATCTAAAAAAATTGGATAGTGAAATCTTAAAATACTTTATAAACAATAATACCTCCCATGAGTTTCATAATAAAAGGGTAATTTGATTATGAAATAATTTTGGGTCTCTACCTCTTGGAATAAACAAATATAATATATATCATGTTTATGGGAAATAAATTATCTTATTCCAATAATAAATGGTTAGAATCACTAGTAGATTATAATGCTTTATGTCACTTTTTATGACATAATCAAGTAAAAAACACTATATATTAAAAAAAAGGTGGCTTGATGAAGGTTCTTACATGATGCAATTTGCATTAAGATGTAACTAGCTCCCAGAAAGAACATATTTAATGGTGCTTTTAGAGATACATTTTGAGTATTTTTAGTGACACTCTATGCAGCAAGAGTTTGAATAAAATTTTATCTTTCCATTTCTTTTTTAATTTTACATTTTCTAGGAAGGCCATTTTTATAGTAGTTTTTCATAAAAATGTTGTGTAAAAAATGTTAAAAAAATGAACATGACGCAAAATGCATCATGATATGCTCTAGGTAATGCAATTTATATCAGGGGATGTTTAAAAAATATATGCAATGTAATATTAAATTTTATATATAAAAAATACAAAAATATTCAAATAATATTAAAAGTATAAATTTAAAAAAAGGCTAAGGAGAGAGATCTATAGAGGGAGTGTCAAAACTCTCATGGGAAGGGTATAGGTAGACTAGGCATTAAGACCAAAAATCATTAGCTACTATAGGAGATCCATGATGTCCAAGATTGTTTTTAGGAACATGTCTAGGAGGAAAGTCATGATGATTTTCTATAACCACCTAATGTGGTTATAGGGTTTGGATATTGGTAGATGGGTTGGTAATAGTCTGAATCCAAACAAGATTTCATGAAACCTATAGAAGCTTGTTTCAATAGGGGGGTTCCCTCTAGTACAACCACTCAATAAGGATAAGTGAGATATGCACTTAGATCGAATGATGGTTTTTGAGACTAGATATTTCTAGGAAAGTGTGGAAATATTGAAATGTAAAGAGTTAATTGGAAGGTTTGTAGGGAAATGGTTGATAATAGGAGTAGTGGAAGGATGTGTAGAGAGAAACTAGGGCCCTGGATATAGTCCCCATTTTTTACCAAAAGGGTTATGTTGACCAATTTTTACTTGCACGCAAAATTATGGTCACCTTCTTTCCCCTTGCACTTTAAAACTAGTCATTTTGGGTTGCAAGTCCATCTTCAAGTTCAAGGCCACTCGGTTCAAAATCTTGGTTCAATGATGGTTAAACCAAATCGTTGAACCAATTTTTGGTTCAACAGGCTTGGCTCAAGTCAAAGGTTCAATGTGGTGGTTCAAAGCAAAAGAGTTCATCGACTTTTATGCCTTTTGGTTCATCATCGTGCTCGATTGAACCTTGAACCATTGAACCAATTTTTGGTTCAACGCTTTGGTTCAAGGGTAGGCCCTTTGTTGAGGGATAGTAAAATAGTCAAAAAGCCCTTTTGAAGGGTAGGTGCAACAAAACAAAGGGACTCAGGCAAAGTTCAGTTCAAGGCTTATTTTAAAGGTTCAAATGTTTAAAGCCCCAAATTCCTTTAGACTTTTTGCCTGAAGGAATTCCTTCAGACAAAAATTTTGAAGGAATTTGGGTGCACTTTCAATTAAAGCAAAGGCCAGGTGGGAGAATTCTTGTGGACTTTTTTTCCATGGAAACAAAGTGAAGCCATAGTCAAGCTTGGGGAAATTTAACCTAGGGAAATTGTCTGTGAACAATTTGCTCGCGGGAGCCCGGGAAAAGTCTGAAGCAAACAGAGATCCACCGAAGCACCCCAAAGGGCAAGTGCCCTTGTGAGGGACTTCTAGCCAAGACAAAAGGGACATTTCAAAGGTTTTTAAGGGAAATTTAGCAAAGGAAGATGCCCATGGAGAAATAAAGAAGTGCCTGAATGCCACGTGGCGTTGGACCCAACCGAGTCAGCAATAGACCCAATGACGTCCTGGAGGCTGTCAATATTAGCAGAATGGTATATCCATTGGTTTTCAAAGATTGATTATTGGGTGGATGTCAAAATTTAGAAAAGGAAATGGTTGTTTCATTTCAAGCTGAGAAAGCATTATCAAGAGCCAAAAATGCAGCGACCTGCTGAAAGTTTGCCCCTGGGGGGGCAACTAAGCCAGAAGAGACAAGAAAGACAAGGGACAAATCACATATGATAAGCAAGGAGAAATGACATGGTGCGGAAGTGACAAGGTATTCCAAGTGGCAAGTGGAAGGAAATTTATTGCCTATTAATCCCCAAATGGCACAAATAGCAAGCAGCAGGGTCCGTGTATTTTTAAAAAGGGGACAAATTTCAATCTGTTGGCAGCAAAGAGGTGCCACCCATGCTTCCACATTAAATCTCGAATGCCAAAGTCAAATTTAGTAATTATATATAGCATGGTTCTAACAAGATTCTTCTAGAATGATGACAACACAATAGTGTTTTCCTCTTTCCAATGGGACGTGACAAGCCAACTTGTCAAAGAAGTGCCAAATTTCTTTCTCCTCTCTTCTATATATTGTAACTTCTCATTTTTGAGAAGAATCGATCTTCCACTTTTGCAAAGGTGTAGCCCTGGGAAAATTTCACCTAAATCAAATAAAATGTAGTCTGTTACCTCCATTTGGATAGATGTTTCAGAGTATGCCTTGAGTGTTTGTCTGTGTCCAGTCATTGTTTCTTGATACTCTCACAGGTTCAACACCAGCAGACTTGTTATCTACAAGGCGCCATTTCTGTAGCTGAAAGGAGAAGATCTGACATTTGAGAAGACTAGAATAGAAAGAGTCACTTATAGTGTGCATTTCATAGCACCTTAATGATTTTTTATCTCTTATGTTTTCATGAAAGCCTCCCTGTCAGTCTTTTGTAGCCTGGTCCTTATGCCAAATGTGTAGAGTATGTATGAATTTGTCTTATTTCAGGAGTGGATGTGTGAAGGCCAACCTATTTTGGTGCATCACCTCTTTAGAGTAGGTTTTTTTTCTTGCATCTTTCTCCCTTTTCACCCCACCTTTTTTATATACCTATATATATACCTATTAACTTTTGCTGGAAACAACACGATGCATCAAAGGGAGCTAGCCCTTATCTAGAGACTCTCTCCTCCTGCTTCACTAGTCCCATAGATGAGAGGAGAGTTTCCATGTTATGAGGAGAAGGCAGGAACCTATTTTCCTGCCACTAGGTTCACTTTCCTGCGTCAACAATTTTGGCACGCCCAGTGGGACCCAGCTTGACAACGAAGTAAAGTTTCAGGATTGATGTTGGTCCTGTTACAGCAAATAAAATATTTTTAGCATCTGGTGACTCTAAGTTAATTAGTTAGTTAAGTAGCTTGGTGCCATCAAAAATCATTTCTTGTATGTATAATCCTTTTACACAAAATCATGGGTTGTGTTTTCCTTTATATAATTTCGATTGGACTCAAAATATTTAAAGAATCACCTCAAGTAGCTCTCCTAGTTGCCATAAAACTATAAGGGAGGTGGCATTGGAATTTGAGAGGTAGACAATGGAAATTAACAGGCTAGAAGAGTTATATAGATATCAACAGGAGCTGATGTATGAAGAGGAATGTTTGTTTGGGCAAACACAGGCCGTACAGTCCATGGAAGAGGAGGTAACAAAATGAAGAAACCCATCTTTTCAAGGCAGCCAACCTTGTGCACCCCCTCATATTCTAAAAAAATCCCCCTCTTTTGCATCAAATCCTTTCTATCACATTGCACTTGCTCACTTTAGCTTATCAAATATACCTACTCCCAACCCAGTGCACCTGGGTTTCCAACATCAGATGATATCAGAACAATCTCCCATGGAAATGAACTTTCTAAATTCCTTAGATTGTGAATTTTCCACTAGGGGAAATGCCACGAACCAACATGTCTCTTTCAAAGCTGATCCTACTCAACAAGATTATGTTGGTCACCTCCAAGAAAGACTCTTTTAGGACAACCTAGCCAAGCAAATTGAAGATTTAGAGGCTAGGATAAAGCTGCTTCTTGAAGAAGAGATGAAATTTTTAGACCTTGTGGAGGAACCTCAGGACCTTGGAGATAACAAAGTTTCTACCTATTCACAGGAGCAAAATTTTAATTTAGAGATCCTGAACTAGGGAAGAATAGTAGAATCATGGGGTAGAAAAGAAGAAGAAAATCAAGGTTTTTCTCAAAACCTTGAAGAAGCTGAAGCTACGCCTACTTATGATGATACTAGTAGCCTCAAAGAAAAGCTTTTCCAAGAAGATCTAGCCAAGAGAATTGTAGAGTTGGAATCTAAAGAAAATTTCCTCAACCAATGTGTGATGGATGGTTTAGACCAAAAAACACATTCCATGTCTGAACACACCCCACCTACACATTTCCAAGAGAGTTATCAGGCCGTACCTGATATTGATGAAGTGCTGAGCAAGTGGAAGGAGGAGAATCATTTGATTCTAGCTCAAGGACTGCCTCCTCTTCCACATGTTTTCTCCACTTCACCCCTTCTCGAGGAAGAACCTATTTTGAAAGAGGTAGGTGAGGATCAGAAGATCCAAGCTGCATTTCTTCAAGAAGCTATCATGAGTGACAATGAAGAAGAAATCATCATTAATGCTCCTTGTGAAGACCTTATCAGTAGTGCAGAAGATGCAAGTCTTGCATATATGCAGATGTTCCAGTAATTTGAAGAGGAACAAATGCATGGTAAGCTCTCTTCTCCTCTATTTGATGAACTTCCTTACTATTTTGATGATGAGGTCAACTACATTGAAGAGCCTAAGTTAGAGGAAAATTAGGAGGATACTTTTGAACATCTAGAGGTCTTGATTTTTGAGGAGGAAAAGGAGAGGTTTGTCTTCCTAGAGGAATGCCTTGAAGAAGTAAGATTTAAATAGGGAAGTGAAGTTTTATGGGATGAGAAATCTTTTTGTGAGCCCATTTTAGACATTACCATAGTCACCCTTCTTCAAGAAGGCCAAGAGGAAGCAGAGGATGAGTTTGACAAAGTTTTTAGTGAGACAAAAAGGAAACAAATCAGACCATGATACATTGCAGAGGAATTGTGCAAATCAAGGGGCCTATGGTGATGAGTCAACAACCATTGATTTCTTGGTGTGGAGCACCTATAGAAGGGACCAACATTCAACAGGCTTCCAAGGACAAATAGATTACATATATGTCAAAGGCATGTTCAATTTTGATCCACTTAGATTCTAGCCAACTCAGGGGATAGGCAAGAGGAGCAGGTCACCATCTCTTTTATTTATTTATTTATTTGCCTACCACCATAAGTCTTCTCACTAGGAAGGTGACCTGAGAATTTTTCCTTTTGATCTAGGAGGGAGGTGAGCTTTCTCCATTAGCTGTACATAATAGTTTGTTTTTAGTTTCTTTTCTTGCTTTCCCTAAGTGCAATTTGCATGAGTAGTGCATTTTTTTAGCCTTGTGTGTTTCCCTTTGCATGTGGGGTAACACTTCATGTTTGATTCTCAAATCTTTCAGGCTATTGTTAATTATTTCATCACTACATTTGACTCCATGCCCAATGGATTTTAAGGCAACTGGTTCTAAGCATAGCAGGCATGCTTCCCCTGTGAGTTGCCATTTGTTGACCAATTTTTACCTGTAGGTAAAATTGTGGTCACCTTCTTTCCCCTTGTGCTTCAAAACCAGTCATTTTAGGTTACAAGTCCATCTTCAAGTTTAAGTCTGCTTAGTTCAAAATCTTGGTTTAATAATGGTTGAACTAAACCGTTGAACCAATTTTTGGTTCAACGGGCTTGGTTCAAGTCAAAGGTTCAACGTGGCGGTTTAAAGAAAAAGAGTTCATTGGCTTTTATGCCTTTTGGTTCATCGAGACGCTCAATTGAACCAGGATGTGGAGGAGGAAATGATTGTTTGATCTACACTCATGATTAAAGCATGACAAAAGAGAGTAAAATCCCTTTTGAAGGGCAGGTGCAACAAAACAAAGGGACTCAGGCAAAATTTAGTTCAAGGCTTGTTTTAAAGGTTCAAATGTTTAAAGCCCCAAATTCCTTTAGACAAAAATTTTGAAGGAATTCGAGCGTACTTCCAATCAAATCAAATGCCAAGCAAGAGAATTCTCACAGACTTTTTTTCTGTAGAAACAAAGTGAAGCCACAGTCAAGCCTGGGGAAATTTAACCCAGGGAAATTATCCGCAGACAATTTGCCCACGGGAGCCCAAGAAAAGTCCAAAGCAAACAGAGATCTACCAAAGGATCCCAAAGGGTAGGTGCCCTTGTGAAGGACTTATATCCAAGACAAAAGGGAAATTTCAAAGGTGTTGAAGGGAAATTTAGCAAAGGAAGATGCCCGCAGAGAAATAGAGAAGTGCCCAGATGCCATCTGGCATTGGACCCAACTGAGTCAGCGATGGACCTGATGATGTCCCAGAGGCCGTCAATATTAGAAGAATGGTATATCTATTGGTTTTCAAAGCTTGACGGCTGGGTGGACTTCAAAATTTAGTGAAGGAAATGGCTGTTTCATTTCAAGCTAAGAAAGCATTATCAAGAGCCAAAAATGTAGTGACCTGTTGAAAGTTCACCCCTGGGGGGTCAACTAAGCCAGAAGAGACAAGAAAGACAAGGGAAAAATTGTAGATGACAAGCAAGGAGAAATGACATGGTGCAGAAGTGATAAGGCAGTCCAAGTGGAAAGTGGAAGGTAATTTATTGCCTGTTAATCCCCAAATGGCACAAACAACAAGCAATAGGGTCCGTGCATTTTTAAAAAGGGGACAAATTTCAATCTATTGGCAGGAAAGAGGCATGACCCATGCTTCCACATTAAATCTTGAACACCAAAGTCAAATTTGGTGATTATATATAGCATGGTTTCAGTAGGCTTCTTCTAGAATGATGACAACACAATAGTGTTTTCCTCTTTCCAATGGGACGCGATAGGCTAACTTGTCAAAGAAGTGCCAAGTTTCTTTCTCCTTTCTTCTATATATTGTAACTTCTCATTTTTGAGAAGAATCGATCTTCCACTTTTGCAAAGGCATAGCCCTGGCAAAATTTCACCTGAATCAAATAAAATGTAGTCTATTACCTCCATTTGGATAGATGTTTCAGAGTATGCCTTGAGTGTTTGTCCGTGTCCAGTCATTGTTTCTTGATGCTCTCACAGGTTTAACACTAGCACACCTGTTATCTACAAGGCACCATTTTTTAGCTGAAAGGAGAAGAGCTGACATTTGAGAAGACCAAAATAGGAGTCACTTACAGTGTGTGTTTCATAGCACCTCAGTGATTTTCTATCTCCTGTGTTTTCATGAAAGCCTCCTTGCCAATCTTTTGCAGCCTAGTCCTTCTGCCAAATGTGTAGAGTATGTATGCATTTGTCTGATTTCAAGAGTGGATGTGTGAAGGCTAACCTATTTTGTTGCATCACCTCTTTAGAGTAGTTTTGTTTTCCTGCATCTTTCTCCCTTTTCACTCCCCCTTTTTTATATACCTATATATATACCTGTTAACTTTTGCTGGAAACAACACGATGCATCAAAGGGAGCTAGCCCTTATCTAGAGACTATCTCCTCTAGCTTCACCAGTCCCACAAGTGAGAGGAGAGTTTCCATGTTATGAGGAGAAGGCAGGAACCTATTTTCCTGCCACTGGGTGCACTTTCCTACGTCAACAGGTTCTTCGTGGTTATCTACCCCTCAAAAGGAAATAAGCATGAAATTATTGGTGGAGACCCTTGGCTACTTTTTGATGCCTCTAAGTGTATCACAAGTGATCTTAGTGTTTAAATAACACTTCTCATTTTAGAATTCAAAGCATGGGTTTCAAGTTTTGGTGATCTAGTTACTTGTGATGAAATAACGATAGAGCAAGCAAACTATTCCATAATATTTATAAAACTTGGTGGTTGGGATCTACCTTTTTCCTCAATAACCTTTGCACAAGATGTAGTAATCTTTGTTGATTTTGATGGATTAGGATCAAGTTATAATCTATGACCATTATAAGATGAATATTTATAATAATTTTAAACTATAGTGATCTAGTTAAAAAAGGATAAAAGAGAAGGGTAGGGAAGAAAAAAAATAAGCTATTGATATTTACCTCAAACATCATGTCAAATTTTGAATTCCAACTGAACATACATTTAACCAATGTATGGAATTAAATATCATACACCCAAATCTTACCACACACTACGCAAGTATCTAAGGATAGTATGAAAAAATACAAGTAAGAACTAGATTTACTTTAAATATTTACTATTGCAGTAAGATAACATATGCACATCCTTATGTAGAGAAAATAAAATGAAGTAATGCAAAGAACATTTAGCTAATCTAGCACTTTCACAAATTAGAAACCCTATATTAAATATGCACTTCCAACATTCCTAAAAGCCATTCAAGTTCGAGATAGAGAACAAACAATTAAGAGAGAAGCTAAATGACAATTGTCATAAACAAGATGAGATAAAATTCTTATAATTATTTGCTTATATTAATTACTTCAATCTTTACACCAATTTTTTTTGTATCTTAAAAAACTCTCCCTTTTGACAAATGACAATGATCCTTTAATAGGTTTCAACTAAGCATATCAGTTAGTTGCCTCAACTTACAAGTGTACAAAATGTGAAAGACAACTATCCTTTTTACAAAGTTTTTAAAAATACACTTAACTTTCTACAATAGATTGACCTTTAGGCAATGTGCTAATAAAATTCACGTGCCTTTATAAATAATATTATAATTCCAAAATTTATAATGTTTTCTGAAATAAGAAAATTCTTAAGTAATTGGTGGACCCTGTGTTGATGAAGACCCCTAGCTTTGTTGAAGTAATCTCATCACCTTTTGATATTTCTTATCAACTAACTTCAAGTTGATAGCTGGCTCAAGGATGAGTTCATATTCTTTATTTTCCAAATCATCCAAGTCTCTATCATTTCTTTCCAAAGCCTCCTTAATGCTCTTCACCTTGGCTATCTTCTTTTATATTGTTAGAATCATATCCATGATCCTAATATTGTCACCTCTAGACTATCCTTGGATTTTATTTATCTCCTCCTACATGACTAAGGTGATTTTGTGCTTGAATTCATCATCTGACATGATGCCTATGGAGGTGAGCTTTGAAGGCTTAGTAATCATGGTTCTTAGGATATTTTCAATTATGTCTAATTTTTCTTTGTCATCCTTGATGATTCTCTCCAAATATTTGGACCATGCACTTATGCTATTGATGTTATCCAAAATCAAGCCCAAGATGGTGTTGAAGTGAGATATGTTGATAGTCTCAAAACCAAGGATTTTATCTTTTTTCAAGATGCTAATCAAATCCTTGATTATATCCTTGAAAATCTACCATTGGGTGATCAAACCCTTGGCTATTGTATCATATAGGTATAGTGCACTCTGCCTCAAATTTTTTCAATTGAAGTTGTTACATCTCAAACATAACAATAGTGGAGTCAGGTACTGATAGAACTTCTTTCTTCTCCAAATCCTCATTATTCTACTGAAGGTTATTTATTTATTTCTATGACCCCTTGATGCCATTTTGCAACTAAGAATTTTGTTCTTTAGCCAACTTGAGTATATTTCTTCATATATGGGGTCCTCCCCTAGTCTTTGGCCTCTAATTAGGGTCAAACCAACAAATGGATCCACCTTATAAAAGGTGAATTCCTCTCTACCCACCATAGCTTTCTTTGTAGTTACTCTTTCTAATTTAGTAGTGGTTGGGTCAAATTGGACACTAATTAAAGAGTGCATCATTTTTGGTAGATCTAGGGTTTCTATTTGGGTGAGTTTTAAAGATATAAGAGTAACCTCTTATCTTTCATGCTCTTTCTAATGTAGATCCACTATCCAAGGCTTAAGTTCCTCATAAGCTATGATGTTGGCAGTCTTTGTGATGGCCTATTGATATTGTAGCATTAGGATATTTTGTATCTTGCCATATACAACCTATTCATGAATGGTTGGACCATGAATTGGATTCTCATTGATGAATAGATTAATTTCACTCAAAGAGTGAGTGAAGGTTATTTTAGGCCTCTTAGTTATTATAGGAACTAATGCTAATTCAACCTTCCTCTTTTGAGGGAGAATAAATGGAACTAAGTTCAAAGCTATCTCCTTCCCCTTTTCTTTTCCTACTTCCTCAACTTGGGGTTAAGTTTATCCTTCTTTAGATTCCTCTTCATTAGATCCATAGGCACCAACCAGTGCCTCTAAGGCATAATATACTCTCTCCCTAGGATGTAATTCTATCATGTCAACGTACTCAATTAGAAACTCTAGCTTCTTAGGCTAGGTAGAAGAGGTTTCCCCCTCACCAGGTCTTTCTTCAATCTTTTCTTTTCTTAAATCTTAGGCAATTGGTGATTTTGGATGTTTTTAAATAGGTCTAGTATATGGTCCTAGAAAAAAATGATACTATAGAGGATTCATCTACTAGATTTCACCAATTAGGTTCTCATCTCTCTTCAACCTAGCCTTGGGCTTGATATTGTGTTTCTTTAATCTGGATAGGACCCCTAAAATGAATATGACCAGATATACATGATGTCATGAACACCAAGTTGATTCTCATAATTCATGTTTATTTTCTTGGCCTTCATATGATTCACCATATTATCTCAGGGGTCCCACTGCATTAACTCATCAAGATGTAAATCAAATGAGTCCCTATGCCTAGAGAAGATGTCCACACTATCCCAATTTTGTAGCATTTTTCTACTGATAGTTAAAGTAAAAATATGGATTAGTCCCTTACTCTTCTACTTTCATACACCATCAATTTCATGGAACAATTGTTATGTAATCTCTTGCTCAATCAACTTGGTGGGCACATAGATTGGCAACTTGAGAGGCTGACATAAGATTCAATCTGTCTTGACTATAGTGTAATCAAGATATAGCCAAAGATATCCACATATTTTTTTATCAAGGGGATTACCCTCATCATGGGTAGCTCTGTAATAACCTCACACAAGGTTGGATACACATAGTCATAAATAAATAGTATGTGGTCCCTCTACTTAAATATGTGCAGTTTAGCATAATAATGGGAGACTATGTCTCTTCCATTAGGTGATAAATTTTTTATGTTAGGTATGGTTGTGGTGGCCAACAGGACATCTAAAAGATAGGACATCATAAATAAGTGGTTTTCATTCCTCTCCCTTATGGCAATTTTTTTTTGTTTTAGGCAAACACTAATCAATTCTCCAACAGGAGGGTTGAATCCTTTTTCAACCATGAAATATACATAAGGGACCCATAGTTTTCTAGCATAAGTGGTGGAAGGGGCACTAGATAGTCTATTTTACAAACTCATGATCATTATAACCCTTACCCTAAATTGGGCAATGGGGATTCTTCTAGTAGGGTCAAAAATACTTGGGTTCCTGAATATAGCCATGGGGCTAGGGTGGTTTTTAGGTCATTTGGGTTAGACTATTATTTAATTATGGGAAAAAACCAACTAAGGAATGGGGAGTTTTTAGTATCTTTCAACGGTCATAGGGGAAATGTAATAAACCTTCTTAAAATTATGTTCTTGGATAATCATATCTTGATCAAGTCTATAATCCTAAAAAATAAGAGCAATAATGTTGATACAATGGATTACCCTAGGTTTTACTACCGCATGGTGGAGATTAGACATCTAGATAGAGACTATGTCATAGTACCTATGGTGGACTATGGAAATATTTTAATCCTCTTTAGATATTTCCTATAATTCTTGAATGGATTAGAAGATCTTGGACCGGTTATTATCCTCGATATTCAACACTACTGCATCTAATACAATGTCCTTGAAGATTTTTCTATCCATGTCTAAAGTCAAGTATAGTTTCATGTCTTCTCTATTCTATTATTTTCGTGTTGATATGGTTGTGAGTCTATAAGCTACTCAGTGTTCTTTTAATCAACTTTAGGACTAATTTTCACTTGTTTAGATGGTAATTTAATTCTTCTTACCTTAGTAGTGATCAAATTGAGATCAAATTAGGACTCTTATAGATGCTTTTTTATAGGTCTCATCGAGCTTTAAGGGTGGTATCTATTATCACTAAGGTGAATTTGGTGCCAAAATTTTATTAAGACTTCCACATTTATACCTTTGCCTTTTTGAGCCCATAAAATCTTAGGTTTTGTCTACTTTCACTTAGGTGGCATTTATGTGGCAGTTTTTTGGCACCCAATTGGAATTTTCATGGGATTTGGTTCATAAATGCTTTGAAACATGACTATTGCCTTTCAAAATATGTCTTTGATCTCACTCCATTGGATTGATCTATACATATTAACATGGATCATTGATCTCAATATTGTTAATTACATGCCATTGGCTATCTTTTGTATCGGGCTCTATAGTTGTGCCACTTGGCAATCCCATGGGCTTTTTGAGCTCTATGCCTTTTGTCAATCTTTGTGGTTAGCTCGTGTGTGCCATATTGTGGTCCCATGGTCCTTTGGGGATTATGTTGAATAATCCATTGTGGTCCTACTCTACTTGATCATTTTAGTCTAATTACATGTGAGTCATTGATGCTAAAAAGGTGCATAGACTTTAAGTTGTGGGCTAGGAATTTGACTCAAGAGAGGATGATTAGTATCATGTTAGTTTCAAAATGAAAATAAAATGAAAAAAACACACTAACATAACATCTCTAGGCCTAGACACTAGGGAGATGTTAGTTAACAAACATGAATAAAACACACAAATAAATGCAAAATAAACCTTCTTTTACCTTCCTTGGATGCTCCAAAATGCTTGTTCTAGCGATTTACTCAGCTTGTGCTCATGAAGTCTTCATCAAAAGAGGCTTGGCTATCTCCTCTTCTCCTTTCTACCTTGTGGCTTTGGCTTGGCTTGGCTTGGAATCAATTTGGCATGATAACAATAATTATAGTGGCTTCTTGAAGAGATTTTTACATTATAACTTTGCATCAAAACAACTTAAAATTCAATAGGCAAGGGCTCATATTTATAAATTTTTGAGATTGCTTAGAATCAACCTAAACCATCTATTTTGAGATGAATATGTGTGGTTGAGGATTAATTCAATTTTTTGAATTAAATATATAATTATCCTCATCATGACATTGGAAAAATGGGCATTAAAGAGGCATGGAGGGTCATTATGAGGCATGGAAGATCCATAACCCTGATATTTGTGGCATTTATGGCCTAGGGATGTTTTCCTAAGAAATGAGGTCACCTGATGATGTATATATTAAATATTCATTTCCAAACATAAGTATTCAAAAATTGTCCATGGAATTCTTAATTAGGCTCTAATTTGGTTTAATTAGCTCTTAAGCATAATTAAGCACTTTGTGTAGAAATTACTCAAATTGATAAGAATGCCTTGTTATTGGTCCAAAATTTGATTGGATTAGAATTAGAAGTCAATATTAGATGTGTTGGAACCATATTCCCATTTAGGATGTTGTAGACATAAAATAACAAATACATGCATCTCGTATAGTAAATTTGATAGAAAAGAGCAATCCAAATCACCTAGGTTCAAAATTGGCATTTTGACTCAAAATGATCTAATCAAAGTTAGCTAGCCTATAAATTACATTACAACATTTAGTTATACCCTAGCCAAATTGGCACTTTAATATGTTAGATTCAAATATTTTAATGTGTTTTAGTGTTTTTAGGCCAAATTGTGCACTTTAGGTGGAAATTGGTTAAAAGCCTTATTGGAGGTTATCAGTGGCCAAATTTAGGTGTCTATAGTTTACCCTTATTTGGGAAGGTGTTGCAAGCTATAAGCATAGTAACATCTTCTCAAAGAATGAAAAGGTCCTGTATGCCTACAACTATAATGATTATAAACTAACTATATTATGCCTCCTCAAGGGAATGGTTGGCATAAGTAGGTCGGCAAACAGTCCCTAAAAAAGAAAGAAGTGAAATGAGAGGACCAAAGAAAGGAAAGATGATGGGGTGAAAACACAATAATTTTGATAAAATATTCAAAATCATTAAGAACACAAGTGGGGCATTGTACAATGGTTTTCCCAAAGGTGTTTATAACCATTGTACCTTGATAGTGGCAATGTGGTATGATAACATGATGATTTTCCCAAAGGTGGTTATAATCATTGAGAAGATGGAGTTGCCCAATTAGGATAGACAAAAAAGATAAAAACATGCCCCTATATGGGAAAAAAAATTAAAGTGATGATAACACAATGATTTTCCCAAAGGTGGTTATAATCATTGAGAAATGCAAGTGGGACGGTGAGAAATGATTTGCCCATAGGTGGTTATAATTATTGGACCTCAATTATGGAAAAAATGATTTATTATCTGATTGATGATGGTAACTTAATACAGAGGGTAATGATGAATTGGAATAACCTACTAGAGGGAGCTGCTCATTTGAACTAATAAACGTTAAAATTATTTCATGGTTAATTACTTTATTTGGGATATGATTGGGATTGAATCAGGATGTTGGTGTTGAAGAGATGCTTCCATTGATGAATACACTTCTTAAAGCTAAGTTTTCTTGTAGCATATGTCAGTAGGAATCATGGTATAATATCATGAGGACATGGCTGAAATATGCATAAGGATTGACTCCCATAATCTAATAATCAATAAAAAACAATGTACCAATGATAGAAACCATGATGAGAATGTAAATATGTGAATATGGATGGATTCGACTATAAGTGTGGGAAAGGAATCACCTAATGAACACTATAGACTGAATCAAGAAAATAGTACTAAAAGCAAACAAATAGGTAGACAAATAAACAAATAATGCAATAAAAACCATATGAACATGGCCCCTAGAAAATAGGCAACAACTTAACAAATGAACAAAATGGGGGAATAGAATAAAAAGAAGGGTGTTATTGAGTTGCCTCCATATGCACTAGGAAATTAAGTGTTGGCTACATAGTTCCATGGATGTAATATCCAATAAAAAACTTCAAGCCAAATGTAGTTCTCCTAGGGAATGGGAAGAATGTGATAACTAATGAAAATAAACAAAATGGATGTGATAGTATAATAGTAATGGTCTTTAAAAATGGCAAGTGCATGAGAGAAAAGGCCAAAAAGGATGAGGAAACTAAGTGACAAGTGGTTTGCTTGCAACTTAGTAAGGGTTTATAGAATCCTTAAGGCAAAGAAGTGGTTAAATGTTTTTGGTTTTTTTCTAACAATTTTATAAATGTTTGTAGAATTTTTGAAGTATCTCAAATCGATCAAGAATAACAAGACACTAAATGGTTCAAGCTCACAAAATGATGATAGTGTTCAAACTTAGGTTTCTCACAAAATGGAAAGAGCATTGCTTAGGTTGCTCATAAAGTGGTGAGAATGTGGTGGAAAGGGTGATTGAGTTGACCTCAATAAGTATCGAGCACTACCTACATAGTCTCAAAGTAAGACCTCAAGTCACTATATTTTTACCTTACAATAGAGGAATTCGACTAGTGTAGCAGTCAATTCAAACAAAATAGGCATAGTTAGTAGAAAGGCATAGTTGGCATAGGAAGTGGAAATTTGGTATGTCAAGGCTCAATAAATAAATGTTTCCCCTAGTTTTCCCATAGGTATTTATAAATAGGACACAATGACATAGATCAATGGTACTAATTTTCTCAAAGGTGATTATAATTAGTAGCAAGATTGGTGATAAGAAAGGAATAACAAATGAAGAATGCAACTACCAAAATTTTTGTCATACTACTCCAAAATACGATCTCTATCTGAATTAATTGAAGCAACTAATGAAACTAATTAGATTCCTTGATGCTAAAAAAGTGCAATGAATGGCAAAAACCAAGGTTAAATAGGCTAGGTGGATAGGATTTAGAACATGTTTGGTTGATAGAAAGAGATGGTAAGGTAGATGGAATGGGGTAAAAGGAATGATAATAATGATATTTGTACAAAGAAGGATAGTGATAAAATGACACCACTAAAGTGGTCCTTACAAACAATTCACCTTAGTACTCAAGCATAGTACCGCTTGAGGTAAATAATATTCATCAGCTCAAGAAGTTCATCTTCATTTAGTGTGGTAAGTATGTATGCTTTTGATCCATAATATTTAGTAATGATAAAATTCCTTATCTAATTTGGTTTGAATTTACCTTTATGCTTCTTCTTAGCCATGGAATTATTTTGGTTTTCTTTAAGAACAAGATCACCAAGTTTCAATGTTCTATACTTGACACACTGATTGTAGTGGCCTTTAAGTCAATTATGATATGCCTAAAGATTTTTGAGTGCAACTATGCATTTTTCATCAAGTAGGTCTAGCTCTTATAGGTCAGCTACTTGATAGTCATGATCATCTAGGACATGTTTGAAAGATATGAGTAGTGAAGGAAACATGACCTCAATGGGAAGGATGGATTCTATACCATAAACAAGTGAATATGGAGTGGTTCTTGTGGGGCTATGATGATTGGTAAGGTATGCCCAATTGGTAGGGAATATCTTTAAGTGCTAATCATGACTAACATCACTAAAAATCTTTTTGAGAATATTGATAATGGTTTTATTTGATGCTTCAGCCTAACCATTATCTTGAGGCTAATATGCTATAAAAAAATGTTGTGTGATGTTATATTCCATACATAGCAGGTATACATCCTTTTTCTTAAATGATCTTCCATTATCATATATAATTTTAGAGGGGATATTGTAATGATAAATGAGATGGTTAAAGATGTACTTGAAAATTTGATTTCTAGTCATGTAAGTTAGGGGTATAGCTTCAACCCACTTAGTGAAATATTTGGTGGTAGTAAGGATATGTTTGTGGCCATCAAATGAAGTGGGGTTGATTTTCCTAATTAGGTCAGGTCCCCATGTAGCAAATGGCCATGGTCTCAACATCGGTTTTAGAGTTTATACTGGGGCATGAATTAGAATAGCATGTCATTGACATTTGTCACACTTTTTTACATATATAGTTGCATCTACGTCCATCATGGGCCAATAATAACTAGTATACAAGATATTTTAGGATATAAATTCCCCACTATAATGAGCTCCACATACTCCTTTGTGAACTTCTCTTAACACTAGTGTAGACTCTATCAAAGTTAAACAATAAAGCAGAGTTCCATTAAAACTATAATAGTAAAGGGTGGATCCAAGTAGAGTATAATGAGTGGAGTGATGGATAAAGGATTTGGTTTATTTTTTAGATAGGTTAGGTGATAGAACTTGGTCATGAAGGCAGTTGTAAAGTTCTGAGTACCATATAAAATTAGGACCAATAATATCATATATAATTGCAATGGTTGAAGGTTCATGAGCTGGTATGAACAAATTCTCAATAAAGAATTGATATTCTCTATATTTGTCTATTTTTTGAATTAGATATGTGATAGTATCCATGGTATCTATGGTTTTATTACTAGCCCTTGGTATTTTCTCAAATTGAATGTCATCAATTTGTCACTTGAGAGTGTCGACCATAGCTTTATATGGAACCAACTTATCATCTTTGGTCTAAAAATTGTCTATGACTTGATTAATGATTAACTGAGAATCACCATAAACATTTAAATGAGATATATTCCATTTTACTACCTATCAAAGTCCTATGACAAGTTATTCATACTCATCGATGTTTCTTGTATAAGGAAAACTGATTCCAAATGATTTAGGGATTAGATCCCCCTATGGTGTAATAAATAAGAGGCTTGCCCCTAATCCATGTGAAGTAAATGAACCATCAAAATATATCTTCTAGTGCTACTCCTCAAGAGGTGTGTCAATGACAGTTATTATGTATTCATCAAGAAAATGAAATGTGAGTGGATTTGTGTCTATAAGGGGTGCTTTAACAAGTTGATCTATAAGAACTTGTCCCTTAATTGCCTTCTGATTGACATAATCTATGTCAAACTCACTAAGAATCATGATCCATTTGGCCATTCTACCTTGTAAATCTATTTTAGATAGTAGATAATTGAGTGGATCTACTTTTGAAATGACCATGGTCTTATTGTTCAACATGTAATGACACAATTTCTAAGCTATAAAGACCATGGCTAGATACGATTTTTTAATAGGATCATAGTTGTGTTCATATGAGACCAAGGTATAACTTAAGTAGTATACTACATGCTCTTTTCCATTGTTATCATGTTGAGCCAAAATTATGCCCAAGGCATTGTTGGTAGATGATAGATACAATAAGAATGGCCTTCCTGACATAAGGGGTAACAAAATAGGTGGATAAGATAGATATTCCTTGAGTTATTGAAAAGCTATTTGGCAATGATTGTCTTCGTGAAATGCAACTCCATTCTTTAGAAGATGTGTAAATTGATGACACTTGTCTTCTAACTGAGAGATGAAGCATCAAAATGACTGTATCTTACCCTACAAACTATGGAGTTGCTTCAAATTGGTCGGTGGTGTCATCTTGGTGATAGGATGATAGGATTGACTTTAGTGCCCCTACAATACACAATGAAGCGAAGTAAATTTCCTAAGGTTACTTCAAACACACATTTTTTTGAATTGAGTCTGACTTTATACTCCCACAATATTTCAAATATCTTATGTAGTACTATTGGATGGTTAGCCTTAGTCTTGGATTTTCTTAATATGCCATCAACATAGTCTTCAACAATATCATGCATCATATCATGGAATATGACAGTCATGGCCCTTTGATATGTATCTCTAGCATTCTTAATATCAAATATCATTACTTGATAACAAAATGTTTTCCATGGAGTGATGAATGTTATTTTATGTTGGTCTTCTAATGCTATTCTAATATGGTTATATCCTAAAAAGCCATCCATGAGTGAAAGCATTTGATAACCTAATATGGAGTCGATGATCATGTCAATATTAGGTAATGAAAAGTCATCCTTAGCACAATTTTTGTCTATGTCTCAAAAATTAGTACAAATTTAGATTCCTTCAGGATTTTTACTAATAGGCACAACATTGGATATCCATTTTGAGTAGTCGATGGACCAGATGATTCTAAGAGTTTTTCCAATTCTTTCTTTATCAAGATAATGATCTGAGTATGCATCTTAAGTAGATTTTATTTCACTGGTTTGGCATCATGATTGACCATAAGGTGGTGTAGAACTAAAGCTATGTCCAAACCTAGCATGTTTGAATAAGCCCATGCAAAGATACCTACAAATTCTCTCAATAGAGCTATAAATACTTCATGTTCTTCTTTAGTGAGGTACATGCCTAATTTTATCCATTTTAGGTTTGATGGAATCTCGATGTTTACCTTTATTGTATCTTCAACTAGAAGGGTTAAACAATCTTATAGGATAGTAGGCAAAGACTTGAACTATTGGAATATATGAGGGTCCTCTGTTAGGACTTTCTCTTCAACATCTCCTAGGCATGATGAATCCGAGTCTCCTAATGGGAGATTTGGCCATGTGACAAAAATAATTAGAATTCTTGAAGAATTCGATCAAATATATGTTGTCGCTCAAAACTAAACTTGAATCCATAGGAAAGTTCATCATTGGTCATCTCTTAGTCTAAATTTGAAGAATATTGAACACCCCCATGTAATGGCACCAAAAACAAGTCTTCACCATTAGACTAGCCTTTCTATTTACTTTTTCCCTAGTTAGAAAGCACCTCCAAGAGGTTTTCACTTTAGGACCTCAGTGTTTTATTTGTTTATTTTTGGCTAAGGGTGTTCACCCACTCTCCAAAATAGGCTTCAGGATCCAATGTAATTGAGAATCTTAATTTATGATCTCCTAATGAAACATTATGTCTAAGGCCTAAAAAGTCCTAGAATGCCTCATCATTTTGAAACTCATCGATCAATAAATTGGATTCTTGTTGGTCCCAATCTATCAGTTGGGGATAGTATAATGATAATGGGTGTGATGAATGACTGGGGTAAGGGTAAAAATTAAATTATTATCTAACAAGTTAGTCTCAAATAGGTCATCAAAGTGAGGCTATGATCAGACTCTACTTCGCTATCGGCATCATCATCACTAGCCACTAGTGATGAAACTCGAATAAGATATGTAGGGTCATCCCCAAGTAGTTTAAATCTAATTCCATAAGGTATATTGTAATTAGTCATGTAAATTGGCTCAATGGTTCTTTGTTGATGTGTTTTGAGGCCTCTTCATTCATAATATTAATGCCCCATGATCTTATTAGGAATAGGATACTTTTCACTTTTATAACAATCAACTTGGTTGTCATTATACAACCATGATTCATCCCCTTCAAGAGGGTCTGTTTGTAGGCTAGATTCTAGTACAAACATGATAGGTCCCTTATCTTTGTTCTTTTTTCACCAATTCATGCATGGCAAAACTTTAGGTCATCCCAAAGTCTTTGGATTCTAAGGAAGATTGGCTATATGAAAGGTATCATGTGTCACATACTCCCCTAGGCCATTATCTAAAATAGTGAAATGATTAGAAGCTTCAAGAGGTGGCATATGGGAAAAGGAATCTAAGGTATTAGGATCTATGCAACTATCCTATGAAGGATCAGTAAGTATGTCCTTTCCTTTATCTTGCTTAAAACTTGGATTCATGTTATATTGGTAATTATAGCTTCTAAACTTGGCCTCAAGATGTTTGTAGTGTTCATATGGGTACAAATCTCCTAGAATATTCACTTCCATCCCTGAGTGAGAGAACTTGATACATTGGTACAGTGTTGATGGGACTACATGAATCTCATGTAAGCAAGGCCTTCCTAGAAGCATATTATATGATAACTCTATTGTCCCCCAAAAATATCACTCATTTTTGGGACAACATTTGAACTATTTTGGTCTTACAGACCAAAATTGTCTCTTCCCTTTTCAAAATTTGTCTTGGGCATTCAAATTCTTCAGTTTTCAAGCTTTTCATAAATCTACGGACTCTGCAGGCTTAAATCTACGAACTCTGTAGGCTTGAATCTATGGACTCAGCAAGAAGAAAAATCTATAGACTGTGCAAGAAAAGGAAAATCTATGGATTCTATAGGTAGGTTTATTTTTACATGTTCAAAGTCTTCTGGAGCTAGTTTCAGTCAAAAGAATCAGTTTTTCAACACTTAGTCATTTTTTGGGATTGTTTCAGTGCCTTGGTTCAATTAGAGATGTTTATCGACAAGCATTCAAGAAAAAAGGACTTAAACCATTGAACCATTGAACCACTTTGGTTCAAAGGTTCAATGGGTTCAAGGTTTAACAAGTTCAACATCTTTGGCAAGAGTTAAGTGCTTCATCAAGTTTCAAAGTTCAATCTCTTCAATTGGTTCATCAACTTCAAAACACTTGTCCAAATAAAGACAGCTTGAACCATTGAACCATTGAACCACTTTGGTTCAAAGGTTCAACGGGTTCAAGGTTCAATAGTGGGCTCAACCAAAGGAATGGTTCAATGGCTCAGTTCAACCAAGTAGTTCAATGCTTTATTTCACTCTGGTGGTTCATTCCCTTTGTTTCAATGTCTTTTGGTTCAATCAAATGGTTCGTCAGTCGGTTCAAAGCTTTGTTTGAACCGTTGAACAAAAACTTGGTTCAATGGTTGGTTCAACATCTTGGTTCAACGTTTTGGTTCAAAGACATGGTTTAAAGGAAATTTCAATGTTCGGTTCAATGCTTAGTTCATTAGTTCAGTTCATTCAAATTGAACCATCAGCTTGAACCATCAACTTGAACCATTTTTGGTTCAACCGATTGGTTCAATGTCTTGGTTCAATAGAATGGTTCATCACCAAAGTTCAAAGGGGTGGTTCAATACAAAAGGAAGCTTCTCGAAGGACAATTTCCCTTACGGAGGACACTTAATTGATAAAAATCACCCTTCAGAAGGGTCATTTTCAAGGAAGCTGAAAGGTAATTCTTTCAGATTTGTTTAAGGCATTTAAAATTGGCTAAGACATAATTCTTTTAGATTTTTGTATGAAGGAATTCCTTAAAAAAAAAGTCTGAAAGAAATAAAAGAAGCAAATGTGGGAAAAAAATCTGAAGACTTGTTCAAAGACTTGATGGAACAAATTTCTATAGACTTTTCGTCTGCTAGAATTTTCCCTAGACTTTTTGTCTATGAGAATTTTCCCCAGGGAAAATGTCTGTGGGAGGAAGCGTAAGAAAAGCCCAAGGGAATATCTGAAGGGTCACCTGAAGAAGCCTAAAAGGCCATTTAAATACTGCTCAAAGTATAGATATCCTTGTGGGAGGGTATTCTGACTCAAAATGGGTCATTTCTCAAGCCCAAAAGGGCAAGTCCAATCTGGGAAAATACCAAGCAGAAAGCCAAAAGAAGACCAAGGGGTGATGCACCCAAGGACGTCAAATTCAACACAGTGAATTAGTCATTGAAAACATAGTGATGGGCATGCAAACATCAAATTGAAGACAACAAAAATAACTATTGACGCAGACCAAAATGCATTCCCAGAATTCAAGGCCAAGACCAACAAAAGGTGAGGAAGGAATAGAATAGCAAATTGAATCCAGGACCCGATTCAATCAACTAAAAAAGGAGGAATGATGAAGATAAGATCAGATCAGATCAGCAGGTGGACATTGAAAGTTGTAAACTTTCAATAAGCACAACTTGTTTCCCCACATTGATAAAATCAAATGGGTAAAATGCCCCTAAGTTTTGACCTATCTTCTTAACATATTCCAACATAACATGATGTATTAATATTCGCAAGTCCTTATTGAAGAGGCTATATAAGGAACTCTCTTTTATTGTAATAGGGATCTCTTTTTTGGACAATTAGAATGAAACTCTACCCAAATTGTAAGGCATTACTGAGACCTTGAGCTCAGATTGCTGATCATATTTTATTACTGGAATAAGAAAGCAAGTGACTTTTAAGACATTGTGTTGTGATATCTTTACTGTTGAGGAAATTGTTCTTATGTATTTTTCCTTGATTTATTTTTTGTTCCTTTAATTCAACAAGCAGGATTAGTGAAATTAGTCAGAAAGGTATCCCAAAGAGTCAATTGTGGAGAGACTTTGTGACCCCATAATTGCCTTTCAGTGTGTTTTCTTTTCATTTATGTGTAAAGGACCTTGGGGAAACTTTTTACCCTTATTGTTCTTTGTATCTTACTCTTGATTAATTCAAGTGGAAACATTGTGCTAGATCTTGATTTGTTGGTTATTCCATCCTTTGTTACATTTTGCTATTACTACCTGGAGTATTCTTGTGGCTTGATGAATAGTACTTCTAAAAGAAGAGGAGTGTTGCCTATCATTTCCCTTGAGTTTTTCCTTTGATCTACACGCATCATCTCTAAAAAAGAGAGATGGATGGTTTTTCCTACCCCTGAGTATTATTTTTTGTTTATATATATATATATATATAGGGAACCTCCCCTAGATGAGAGGAGAGATCAATCCCCTTCTAATGTGGTAAAACTACACATTTAGATGACTAATCTTCCTACTTTGGCTAATTAGACCTATTTTGTTTATCAGTATGCTGATCGACAAAATATTCAACCAACAGTTTTTGGTGACTCTGCTAGGGAATATAGCCCATTATCATTATAACCCTTATCCATTACAGACTCTAGCAAATTTGTTTCATGTCTTACCCATTATCCATTTATAGCTTTACCATTTTCATCCATCTCCATTTTCATCCATCTCCATTATATTATCTAGTCTGCAAAATAAGAGCTACTGGGAAAGAAAGTGCAGTTTGAAGCCTCAAGTTTTAAGTTGAAGCATGTCCAGTTTATTTTCCATTTTTGTCCTATAATATGGCAACCCCACTTAAATGTGTTATTCCTATTTTTCATAATCTGATCATGGTAGTTCAAGGCCCCTAGGGTAACTCATTTGGCCCACTTAATCTAACTCCACCCCTACATGAGCTACCACTCAGTTAAAGGAAGAATTTCCCAAAATTCTTTGGTGATGGAAGAGTCCACCCTGATGAACACATTGTAGCCTTCACCATAGCTTGTGGTGTGATAGGGTGGAATTTGAAGACGTGGTAGTTAGGTTTTTTGTGGAAACATTACAAGGTGCTGCTGCAGACTGGTTTTACCATCTGCAAGCTGGATCAGTGACTGACTGGAATACACTTAAAGCCAAGTTTGAAGCAAGGTTCAAGACTACAAAAGATGCACATGCCTTGTTGGCCCAACTCACTCAGATGAAGAAAGAGCCTCATGAGCCTATGAGGGATTTCATAACCAAATTTGACAAACTGAGAAATAGAATCCCTATAATAGCTCGACCTATAGCTGAGAATCTCAAATGCTTTTTCATTAATTCTTAGTTACCTGAAGTCAATTTTCTTTTGAGATGTGATGGTCAAATAGATCTTGTTGTAGCTCAACTTTTGGCCACTGAGGTAGAAGATGATCTCATCTTAGTAGGGAAAATAAGAAGAGATCCAAATAGAAATAGATCCTCATCTTTTTCTGAATATACATCTACATGCACTACTGATCCAATGGTACAAAAGCTGGAAAATGGCACAAAGTATGTATTATACTCCTCTATATAAAGATATACCAAGGAGGACATTCCCTAATCAGCCATATCAAGGCAACGTTGCCAGAAGTTAAGGGAAACAAAATCATCTTCTTCCTCCATAGAGAAATCCTACCTTTGAAGCACCTCCAACAAACTCGGTAGTGGATATCTAGAAATAGAGCATGTTTCCTATTTCCAACATAAGTTAAAGCAAGAAAATGGCATTGATCTCTTCAAGGAAGATCTAGAATAATCAGTTGGTGACTCCCACATTGGTTTCTTGAATTACCAGGATGAGCCCAAAAGTGAAGGTGAATCAATCAAAGGATCATATGTAGTATTCATCCAGTCCCAGAATCAGTCGACCCAATAGGCTAACAAAGAGAAGATAGAGGAGCGACCCCAACCAACAATTTCAATTACTATGCAAAGAACCCCTCTTCCTTTTCAATCAAAGGACCTAGTGATTACCAAAGAAGTAAGTACATCGAACATCTTTGTACCTTCTACTTCAGCTTTACAAACCAGTCCTCCCCCTCCCAAAAATCAAAAGGATGAACTCCCATCCTCTCTTCCAAATCCATTCTAGTCATTTGACATGATTGATCATGTCAAGGAATCCAAAATTCAAATGACTAAGTTTGAATCCCTGCAAGTCAATCCTAAGCAATTGGACATTGATGGAGAACCAGATGCAGACCTGTATGAGATAAAATACGTGGTCACCCAAACATTAGCCCCTATAGCACAAATTTTGTCTGAGTCTTTAATTAGGGGTAATTATTTCTTTACCATAGAGGATGTTTATGTTTTTGTAGATGAAATTCTTGTAGCTAACAGTACAGGAATTGATCCAAACAAGACTTCAAGAGAATTGGTAGGGTGCAGTATAAACAAGGAAGTATCTTCCATCTCTAATGAAGATAAATCTGATAGGAGATCAACTTCTGATGATGACAGCAATTCTTCCACCAATGATGAAGTTAGAACTATGTTCATATCTCCTCAAGGAGACATTCTTCCTTCATGTAATTTGCAAGTCAATAACACCAACATAGCTAGATGTGAATCTCTATTGCTTAAATTGAAGATTTCTCAAGATGAAGAAGTCAAACTCTTTCACATTAAAGGAGATGGTAATCTGATAATTTATCAAGAGTTTGATATGGACAATCCAATCATGTGCTAGACTGGACCAGTAGAACAACAAGTTATGATGGTGGACCATGCTACTACAAATCAAAATCAAGCAAAGGAATCCTTCACCAAGAGAGCAAGGAGTTGTGGTTTCTGGTTTGAAGACCACATCCTACCTTGGAATAAGAAGAAGAAAACGCCAAGAAGAAGACACAAAAATTGGTTTTCTGGTGGAGAGCTCCATTCGCCCATCACCGTTTCTGGGGAAAAAATGTCTTCTTGCTAGTTTACTAAGATGGTGCACTATTTTCACTGTCTCTCAAGAAGTAGCATCTGAAATACTTCAATTCTTGAAGTATCAGATCATTGCATATGTATATATGTATATTTGTATAGTTTTTAATTATGTTTTGTTTTGTTTGTTTCTATTTTTGATGCCTTTCATTTTTGGGTAGTATGACTCTGTAACCCAATGGCATACTTGAAGACACTGGAGATTCTGGATTCTACTCCTTTCAATTCTTTTTTCAATTGATAGAAGTTCCCCAACTGGAGCCAGCTGTTGTCCCCAAAAAATATCACTCATTTTTGGGACAACATTTGAACTATTTTGGTCTTATAGATGAAAATTGTCTCTTTCCTTTTCAAAATTTGTCTTGGGCATTCAAATTCTTTAGTTTTCAAGCTTTTCATAAATCTACAGACTCTGCAGGCTTAAATCTATGGACTCTGTAGGCTTGAATCTATGGACTCAGTAGGAATAAAAATCTACGGACTGTGTAAGAAAAGGAAAATCTATGGACTCTGTAGGCAAGTTCATTTTTATAGGTTCAAAGGCTTCTACAGGGGGTTTTAGTGAAAAGAATCAAATTTTTAACACTTAGTCATTTTTTGGGACTGTTTCAGTGCCTTGGTTCAATCAAAAATGTTTATTGGCAAGCATTCAAGCAAAAAGGACTTGAACCATTAAACCATTGAACCACTTTGGTTTAAAGGTTCAATGGGTTTAAGGTTCAACAAGTTCAACGTCTTTGGCAAGAGTTAAGCACTTCATCAAGGTTCAAAGTTAAAGCTCTTTAATTGGTTCATCAGCTTCAAAACACTTGGCAAAATCAAGATGGCTTGAACCATTGAACCGTTGAACCATTAAACCACTTTGGTTCAAAGGTTTAATGGGTTTAAGGTTCAACAGTGGGTTCAACCAAAGGAACGGTTTAATGACTCGATTCAACCAAGTGGTTTAATGCTTTATTTCACTTAGGTGGTTCATTCCCTTTATTTTAGCATTTTTTGGTTCAATCAAATGGTTTGTTAGTCGGTTTAAAGATTTGTTTGAACCCTTGAACCAAAACTTGGTTTAATAATTGGTTCAACATCTTGGTTCAACAAAAAGGTTCAACATTTTGGTTCAAAGACATGGTTCAAAGGCAAGTTCAATGTTTGATTCAATGCTTAGTTCATCAGCTCGGCTCATTCAAATTGAACCATCGACTTGACCCATCGGCTTGAACCATTTTTGGTTCAACCGATTGGTTCAATGTCTTGGTTCAATGGAATGGTTCATCGCCAAAGTGCATAGGGGTAGTTCAATGCAAAAGGAAGCTTCTCGAAGGACAAGTGCTCTTGTGGGGGACACTTAATCGATAAAATCACCCTTTAGAAGGGTTATTTTCAAGGAAGCTAAAAGGTAATTCTTTCAGATTTGTTTAAGGCATTTAAAATTGGCTAAGACATAATTCTTTCAAATTTTTGTCTGAAGGAATTCCTTTGGACAAAAAGTCTAAAAGAAATCAAAGAAGCAAATGTGAGTAAAAAATTTGAAGACTTGTTCAAAGACTTGGTGGAACAAATTTCTGTAGACTTTTCATCCACGAGAATTTTCCCCAGACTTTTTGTCCGTGGGAGGAAGCGTAAGAAAATCCTAGGGGAATATCCGAAGGGTCGCCTGAAGAAGCCCAAAAGGTCATTTAAAGACTACCCAAAGGATAGAAATCCTTGTATGAGGCTATTTTGACTCAAAATGGGTCATTTCTCAAGGCCTAAAAGGGCAATTCCAATCTAGAAAAATACCAAGTAGAAAGCCAAAAGAAGACCACTGGGTGACGCACTCGAGGATGTCAAATTCAACACAGTGAATTAGTCATTTAAAACATAGTGATGGGCACGTGAACATCAAATTGAAGACAACAAACATAACTGTTGATCTAGACCAAAATGCATTCCTAGAATTTAAGGCCAAGACTAGTAGAAAGAAAGGAAGGAATGGAACAAAAAATTGAATCTAGGACCCGACTCAATTAACCAAAAAAGGAGGAATGATGAAGATAAGATCAGATCACCCAGTGGACATTGAAAGTTGCAAACTTTCAATAAGCATGACTTGTTTCCCCACATTGATAAAATCAAATGGGTAAAATTCCCCTAAGTTCTGGCCTATCTTCTTAATAGATTCCAATGCAACATGATGTATTACTGTTCCTGAGTCCTTCTTGAAGAGGCTATATAAGGAACTCTCTTTTATTGTAATAGAGATCTCTTTTTTGGACAATTAGAGTGAAACTTTACCCAAATTGTAAGGCATTACTAAGAATTTGAGCTCAGATTACTGATCATATTTTGTTACTAGAATAAGAAAGCAAGTGACTTTTTAGACTTTGTGATGTGATATCTTTGTTGTTGAGGAAACTGTTCTTATGTCTTTTTCCTTGATTTATTTTCTATTCCTTTAATTCAACAAGCAAGATTAGTGAAATTAGTCAAAAATGTATCTTGAAGAGTCAACTGTGGAGAGACTTTGTGCCCCCATAATTGCCTTTCAGTGTGTTTTCTTTTCATTTCTATGTAAAGGACCTTGGGGTGACTTTGTGCCCTCATTGTCCTTCGTATCTTACTCTTGAGAAATTTAGGTGGAGACTTTGTGTTGCATCTCGATTTGTTGGTTATTCCATCCTTTGTTACATTTTGCTGTTACTACCTGGAGTATTCTTGTGGCTTGCTAAATAGTACTTCTAAAAGAAGAGGAGCGTTGTTTGTCATTTCCCTTGAGGTTTTCCTTTGATCCGCATGCATCATCTCTAAAAAAAGAGAGATAGATGGCTTGTCCTACCCCTGAGTATTATTTTTTGTTTATATATATATATATATATATATATATATATCTTATCTATAGGGAACCTCCCCTTGATGAGAGGAGAGATCAATCCCCTTCTAGATGTGGTAAAACTACACATTTGGATGACTAATCTTCCTACTTTGGCTGATCAGATATATTATTTTTATTAGTACGTTGATCGACAAAATATTCAATCAACAACTCAAAATCAAGCACATGACAAAGTGTATCATGGGTCAAAGGCCCAATCATAACTTGTAAGTTAATGGTGCCTTATGATTCTCTTTCCTAATTATCATAGGATTTGATAGTTATCATTTTAGGATGGAGATCTACCATTGTGTACCCAAGAAGCTTGTTGAGCTTTAGAGACACTATGTTAAGGCCTGATCCAATATCTATAAGGAAACATTTCACTTTACACCACTTTATATAAACTTCTATGTATAATGGATTATTATAGAGCAAGCCAAGGGAGGACATATCACTTTGGTTGAATGTGACTTATTGGGTTGGAGCTAGGTGTCCAAACAAAGATTGAAATTTATTAAGAGATATGTCACTGGAAATAGTGGATTGGGTTAAAAAATCATTCAAAATGTTCTTATGGATTGTTAACATTCATTAAAAATCTAAAATAGAAATTTGTGATGGGTGTCTTTCGTAATTATTCCACAATATCAAACTTCTTGTCTTGGTCAATGGTGAATGGTTTATTCTAAGGTTGAATGGTTGGTTGGATAATAGGCAAAGTGGTAGATGGTTGTAGACCTCAGATAGTAATCTTTGACCTTCATGTTGTGATTTCATAATCAGGGTTAGATGTTGGACCATAATTTCTAACAAATGTTTGGAATGGTGTGGGACCAGATAGAACAAGTCTCAGTTGTTGGTGTACTTGTATGTGGTCACATGGTAAGGGTGAGTTATCAGTATAAGGTCCAAAAGTGGAAGTCCTAATTTGTTTTTTTGCCTATGTGTAGTCCCAAGTCAAATAAGGATTATCCATATAATTTGGTTGAATGGTATTGTTTAGCAATGGTCTATATTGATTAGTGATCAGTCTAGGATTAATAGAGATGGTATTAATACTACCCCATGAAATATGACCTATAACCCTATTGTAGTCATGTAAAAATACATTGTAGGTTTGTTGGTTATTACCATTTTGACCTTGGTTTTGTCCATTTTTCTAATGTCATGGGTTCTATTATTGATTCTTTTAGATATATTGGTTCGGCGTTTGATTTATATACTATTGATTTTGTTATTGTACTGGCTAGTGTTATTGTTATTATTATTGATTATTATGTTACTATTGTGTGTTATGTTGGGGAAAGGGGTTTTGATAAATCCCAAGAGTTTGATTGGAGGTGGAAGAACCATTACCCAATGTTATCTCCCCATTCTCTATCATATTTTCAATCAAATGCTTGATTTACACACATCTTTATAGATTATGCCCATTGACCTGATGATATTCATAGAAATCATTTTCATGGTACCAATCATGATAAGGAATGCCTTATGGATAATGATTTGATATAGGCTAACTAATCATATTAATAACATCATAGGCATAGTTCTACTTGGAGGAGGGGTTTTTAATGGTAAATTTTGTCACATTTTTTGCATAGGTCTTGGTTATTGTTCTTGTGACATTGGTTAGAGAGGTTTTTGGGTAGAAATAAGCTAAAAAGGTGGTGTAGATGATGTTTTCATTATTTTGACATGATGTGACTTAATTACTCCATTGCCCACAACATTCTTATTATAAGTGAATTTCTTTGGTCTATCTTGGTTATTGGGTTGTGTCAGTTGTGATGTTTACACTTAGATTGGATGTTGGCTTTAGCCACTTTCCTAATTGGTACCTTGATTCTAATTAGTTGATGTAATCTTGATGATCCCTTTATTAATAAGGGCTCACTTAATCAACAAGCCTTTTTTGATAATCTCTTTGAAATTATGTGCACATTGTAGTTCTAAATGATAAGTTATCTAACTATGTAAATTTTTAGTAAACACAGAAGATAATTGTTTATTTGGTAAAATATGGGTGAATCAACTTTCAAGAGCTCTCCATCACTATAGATAAATTTCAAAACAAAGTGCCACACAAAATTATCAAAAAGATCATCAAAATATCTTATTGAATTCTTGGGAAACTTTAAGAACCACTCCAAGGGTTATCCAGCCAAGATCGTTATAAGCAACAACCAAAGATATATATCACTATATGACACTAGTTGGCATGTGACAAATAACTCAGTTAAATGGGCCTTAGGATCACCTTTCCATTTATATTTGTCAAATTTTAGTGGTTCATATCCTAGAGCTATTGGTATTTACAAGTAATCCATGTTGAATGGATAAGAACACATGTCATCCAACTTAAAAATTTTAGTCTATTTCCCAGCTTGAATGGAAACAATTACATCCTTCATATATTTCAATTCTTGGGATAAGAAACTAGAAGGAAAATTGGTTTGAGAGAGAATATTCGTTTGAGTAGATGGTTGGGAGGTTAAAAGTGGGACACTTTGACCAATGTATGATAGAGATATCTAGTAGTGTATATTTTTTGGTTATGAAATGGACCAAGAATATGCATATGTGCATTATGATGTACTTGAAATTACACATTTGGTTATGTGATATTCTTGTTTGGTTTGGATATGAAGGTTTGACTTGAAGGATTTTATAGTTGGGATGGAGGGATATAACTATACTATGCCTATTTTGGTTAAAAAGGGACATCATGTTGACTAATCAAACCTTGTTGTTGAGTGGGAACTTGTGGACCAAGACCCTATCTCTACACTTTTGGCACATTTTGAACCGATTGTTATCTAGTAGGTACTTAAAAAACATGGGAGCCTCCTTGTTACATGAATCCTTGTTGGGAAGTAAAAGCATGTTGAAAATTTGGCATCTATCTCTGACCAATATTTACATAATGTTGACTAGTCATCATTTGGTTTTGGATTGGTACACTAGTTTGAAACTGAGGAGGTATATTTGTCACTTCTTGAAGAGGTGGAACATTAGTTGCCCCTTGTTGAAGTGGCAATATATTTGGCCTCTATTGTGTTGGTACACTAGATTGTGCCTATTATTGTGGAATATTACTCATCGCCTATTGAGGAGGAGTAGGATTTGTCACATTTGGCTATTAAGGTGCAATATTGGTTACTAGTTGACTACCTAATCCTATTGGCTACACACTTGATGAAACAACTAGTTGAAATTAGGAAGTAGGTGGTGAAGGTTGGGGTGTATAAGCTCCTATTCCTTGGTATGATGCTCCACTCATGATATTAACTATAGGCACATGTAGTTGACTATTTTTTTGTGCATTAGTACCACTTTGATTTGGATTAGATGTTAGTTACACATTGTCCACTATATTTTTCTCATTATTCTATGTAGAAGTAGAAGACACTTCTTCAATAATTGGCATATGCAATAGGGTGTCCACTGAGTGTTTTTCATGAATAGGTCTGAACTCTGATTATCTTGACCAATTAACTCTATCAAAAATCTTGTTGAAGGAACTAAGTCAATATGAGGTTTGGTCACCATGGTCATCTAATTGAAATTGTGTGCTAGATTCGAGTAGGTTTGATATAACGTCTGCATTTGGTTAAAGTGGTATTCTATGATGTTTTTCATTCTGTTAGGCATATTAGGGCCCTGATATGTTATTTAGACTAGAGCTAAAGGATCACTATAAGAAGCATGTTGATCATAAATTATGTTATGGGGCAATCTTACTAGGCTTGGTAAATTTTCATGAGGGAAGTCTATTGGAAACTTGGCCCCTACCTCTATAAATCTAACTAAAATATCATCTTTATTCACTAACAAATGATGCTCAAATAAAAATGGATCATACATGGAAGCCTTCTTAATAGAGTGTGACTATTAAATAACTGGTTCATCAGTTGTGGGTCTTGTAGCTAGGTATTGTGCAATTTGTTGTTAGTCTTGTTTTGAATAAGGTAGTGTATTAACTAAATAGTTATCTAATGGATCTTGGCTTTATGCCCCTAATTGAGTATTATAAGAGGGATAAGGATCCACCTCATAAGAAATATTATCTGCATAGGGGTCTTGCACCATTTCTTCTTGTGCAACCACATTATTAATCCTTGAATTGTACATGAGTCCACTATGAGTGTAGGAATACATGTTGGGATCCATAGTAAATTTTTTATAATAAAAGGTCAAAGAGTTGTAGAAACTCTAAAAAGATAATGTCTAAAAATTGATGTTCAAACTTGGTCTAGATTCATCAAGAGGATCAAAAAGGTTATGCAAAGATTTATGATAACACAAGCTAACATTAAGTGTCTAACGTTAGACATCTTACAAAAATAAATTAAGTAAATGAACTAAAAATCAAAATTCCAAACTCTAAGTTTGAAGTGTTTCAAATCAGTCTAATCTAAGAAAAGTAAAAGTTTCTAGGTCTTTTGGCTAAATGCAGTGTCAAAATCTAGGCTCAAACAAGGCATGTACTAGAACTCTTAACCAAACAATGTCAAAAGCTATACTTTAAATTAGATGAAAGTTTTAATTTAATGGTTTTCAAACACTTTTAAGAAACACTAGGAAATTGATTCTTGGACATGGACTCGATTAAATAAGTATAAGGTATGAAATAAAAGGCACTTTAGAAATAGTTTGTTTTCTCACAAATAATGGTATAAAAATTGGTTCTTTTGACAAATAAGCTAGACAAAAAATGTAACTATGCTAGACAAAGGTTCATAAAGGTATACTCAGACTGGTTTGAAAATGTAGGAACAAATTTGAACTCTATGCAAGAGGGCCTATGAAACAATATCTAAAATGTTTTGGGTAGTGTAACAATGCTAGACTACCCAAAAAATGTGACAAAATACTTTTTTCAAAAACTCTCTAAGGCAAAGATAATTTCTCAAAAATTTGATGGCATAACACTACCTTTCTTGACTCAAAATGTTATATTGCATAGACTCAAAGTGCAAGTGTTTAACACAAAATGACTGAAGTCTATCAAGTGGTGATTATGATCATGAGTCTTAAATGACCTTCAACCCAAATTGAAAATGGAACCTAAGTTGTCTCAAGTTTATTGCAAATGGCAAACCCACTTAACACATCAACCCTATAAACTTATAAAGGTGAAATTTTGAATTTAGATTATAAATGAAGGACTTAAACAACTTTGGCAAAGGTCTAGACTCAATTGGGCAGCATAACTACACCAAAGTGGATGATATGACTCCAAGTTTTGATGAATTTTGAATAAGGAAAATTGATGTTTTCTCATAAATTTGACCACATAACACTACTTTGTTCAAACAAAATTTGGGACCATGTGTTTGGTTTGCATTGTTTGTTTACCCCAAGTTTTAACTCCAAATAAGACTTTTAATCTAGGATAAAGCCAACTAATTAATCACCCTTAGATCCTAAACTGACAAGGTTTCTTGGTATTGTTGGAATCCATTAATATAAATCATTTGAGACGTGTGATCTAGGAATTTCACAAAAGAGAGGATGGTTAGTATGGTGCTAGTTTCAAAATGAAAACAAAATGAAAGAAACACACTAATAGCATAACATCTCTAGGCCTAGACACTAGGGAGATCTTAATTAACAAAAATAAATGACAAACACAACTAAAAGTAAGGAATAAAACACAAGATTTTCTTCACCTTCCTTGGATATTCCAAATGCCTTTGTAATGGTGGCTTGCTCAGCTTGTGCTCATGAAGTCCTTGGCAATGGAAGCTTGTCTACCTCCATCTCTTCTTGGCACCTTGTGACTTTGGCTTGGCTTGGATTTGAATAAATTTGGCATGGTAACAATAATTGTTTGAATCTTCTTGAAGATATTTTTGAATTATAACTTTGCATTATCAAGTCTTAGAAATGATGTTCATAGCCTCTCTATTTATAGATTTTTTTAAATGTCTAGAATCAACCTGAACCATCCATCCTGAGATTGAGATATGTGGTTGAGGATTAATTCAATTTTTGGAATTAAATTTGTAATTATCCTTATCATGACATTGGAAGAAGGGAAAATTAAGAGGCATGGAGGGCATGAAGCCTGATATTTATGGAATTTATGGCCTATGGATGTCTTCCCAAAAAATGAGATCACCTGATGATGAATATTCAATATTCATATCCAAAAATAATTATTGAACAAGTTTCCATATAATTCTTGATTAGGCCTTGATTTGGGTTAATTAGCTCTTAATCATGTTTAAGCACTTTGTGCACAAATTACTCAAATTGATCAAAATGTCTTGTTATTGGTCCAAAATTTGATTAGATTACAATTGGAAGGTAATGTTAGATGCATTGTATCCATTATCCCATTTAGGATATTACCAACATCAAATAACAAAGTCACATGTATTGTGTAGAATATTTTATAGAAAAGACCAATCCAAAGCACCTAGGTGAAAAATTGGCATTTTGAATCAAAATTATCTGATCAAAGTTAGCTGGCCCATAAATTGCATTGCCCTATTTAGGGATACCCTAGCCAAAATCAGCACTTTAATATGTCAATTTCACATAATTTAGCATGTTTTAGTGTTTCTAGGTGGAAATTGGTCAAAATCTTGGTTGGAGGTCATTGGCGACCAGATTTAGGTGTCTAAAGTTTGCCCATGTATGCCTAAAACTACAATGATGATAAACTAACTGCATGATACCATCTTGAGTGAATAGTTGGCATAAGTAGGTATGAAAGTGATCCCTTGAAAAGAAAGAAGCAAAATAAGGGGACCAAAAAAAGGAAATATGATGGGGTGAAAACATAATGATACTAAAAAAGTAGTCCAAATCATTGAGAATGCAAGTGGGATGATGTACAATGGTTTGCCCAAAGGTGGTTATAAACATTGTACCTTGATAGTGGCAACATAGTATGATAACACAATGATTTGCCAAAAGGCAGTTATAATCATTGAGGAGATGGAGCTAACCTAGTTAGGATAGACAAACACAATAATAACATATCTGTGTATGGGTAGAAAAAGTAAAGTGGTGATAACACAATAATTCACCCATATGCAGTTATAATCATTAAGAAATGTTGGTGGGATAATGTGCAATTATTTCCCATAGGCGATTATAATCATTGGACCCTAATTATGGAAAACATGATAAATTTGGCCAAGGATGATGACAACTTTACATAGTGGGTAATGATGAATTGGTATAACCTACTAGTAGGGAGATGCACATTTGAACTAATAAAGGTTGAAATTATTTCATGGTTAATAAAGGAGTGAATCAAGATGTCAATGCTAAAGAGATGCCACCATTACCAAATAGACTTCTTGAAGCTAAGGTTTATTATAACATGTGTCGATAGGCAACATGATATAACATCATGAGGATTTGGCTAAAATATGTATGAGAAATGACTCTCGTAATCCAATACTCAATAGAAAAAATTCACAAATGATAAAACCATGATGACAATGTAAGCATATGAATAGGGATAGATTCAAGTGTAAGTGGGGCAATGAATCACCCAATGAACACAAATAAACTGAATCAAGGTAACAGTGCTAAAAATAAACAAACAAAATAAGTAGAAACAAACAAATAAATAATGCAATAAAAACCCTACAAAGATTGCCCCTAGAAAATAGGTGACAACTTAACAAAAAAACAAAATGGGGGAATAGAGGAAAAGGAATGGGGTGGTCAAGTTGTCTCCATGTGCATTGGGCAAGTGGATGCCACCTACATAGTTCTATGGATGTAATATCCAATAAAAAACTTTAGGCCAAATGTAGTTCTCCCAGGGAATAGGAAGAATGTTATAACTGATGAAAAAAATAGAATGAATGTGAGAGAAGAAGAGGAATGGCCTTGAAAAATGAAAAGTGTGTGAGAGAAAAATGCCAAAAAGAATGGGGAAACTAAATGATAAGTGATCTGCTTATAACTTAGTAAGGGTTCCCAGAATCCTTAAGGCAAAGAAGTGGTCAATGTTTTTTTTTCTTTTTTAATGATTTTCAAAATGTTTTTGGAATTGTTTTGGAGTGTCTCAACTCAATTGAGAATGATGAGACACTAAATGGTTTAATATCGTAAAACATTGAGAGCATTTAAATGAATGTTGCTTATAAAATGGTGAGAGCATGGCTTAGGTTGTTTGTAAAATGGTGAGAGAATGGGGAAAATGGTGATTGATCTGACCTTAAAAAGTATTGAGTGCTACCTACATAGTCCCAGAGTAGGACCTCAAGTCACTGTAGTTCCATCCTTACAGCAAAAGAATTTGACTAGTGTAGTAGTTAATTCAAAAAAAAAAACATAGGTGGTAAAAAGGCATAATATGACATAAGAAGTGGCAAGTTAGTATGTCAAGGCTTAATGTTGCCCCTAGTTTTCCCATAGGTAGTTATAACCAAGACACAATGACATAGATCAAAGGTACTAATTTTCCCAAAGGTAGTTATAATTAGTAACAAGATCGGTGGTAAAAAAGTAATAAAAAATGAAGGATGCAACTGCCAAAATTTATGTCACATTGTCCCAAAATATGATCTCTATCTAAAGTTCTTGAACCAACTAATGAAATTGATCAAATACCTTGATGTTAAAAATGTGTAATGAATGGAAAAAAACCAAGCTCAAATGGGCTAGGCTTTATAAGACACTAGGTTGATAGAATGGAATTAGAAAGTGGATATAGTAGATAAGGATGGATAAGGATGGTATTTGTACAAAGAAGAATAGTGATAACACAGCATAACAAAAATGGTCCTTATAGACAACACACTTTAGCACTCAAGCATAATATTGCTTGAGATGAATAATATTGATTGGCTCAAGAAATTCATCTCCATCTGGTGTGGCAAGCCTATATGCCCCTGATCCATAATTTGCAGTAATGATAAAAGGCCCTATCCATTTTGGTTTGAACTTCCCTTTATGTTTCTTCTCAGCCATGGTATTCTTTTGGTTTCTTTAAGAACAAGATCACCAAGTTTAAATAATCTATGCCTAACGTGCTAATTATAGTGGTCTTTGAGTCATTTTTGATATACTTGAAGATTATTGAGCATGGTTATGTATTTATCATCAAGTAGGTCTAGCTCTTATAGGTGAGCTACTTGATAGTTATGATCATCCAGGACATGCTTAAAAGAGATGCATAGTGAAATCAATTAAACCTAAATGGGAAGGATGGCTTCAATACCATAAACAAGTATGGAGTGGCTCCTGTCGGGGTATGATGATTGGTATGGTATGCCTAAAGGGTAGAGAATATCTAAAGATGCTAATCATGATTGACATCATTGACAATATTTTTGAGGATGTTGATAATGGTTTTGTTTGATACCCCAGCTTGGCCATTATCTTGAGGGTAATATGTTGTAAAAAAATTTTGTGTGATGTTATATTTAGTAGATATCTGATCTACATCCTTGTTTTTTAATGATCCTCCATTATCAAATATAATGTTAGAGGGAATACCGTAGCAATAAATGAGATGTTTGAAGATGAATTTATAAATTTTCTTTACAGTCACATAATTGAGGGGTATAACTTCAACCCACTTAATGAAATATTTAGTGGCAATAAGGATATGTTTATGGCTATCAGATAAAGTGGGGTTGATCTTCCCAATGAGCTCAAGTCTTCATGTAGAAATGGCCATGGTGTCAACATTGGTTTCAGAGTTTTTGTTAGGGCAAGAATTATATTGGCATATCATTGACATTTATCACACTTTTTTACATATACAATGGCATTTGCATCCATTATGGGCTAATAATAACTAGTATGCAAGAGCTTTTTGGATAGGATTGTCCCACTATAATGAGCACCACATACTCCTTCATGAACTTCTCTTAATGCTAGAATATACTTTACTAAAGTTAAACAATGAAGTAGAGTTTCATCAAAATTGTGATGGTAAAAGGTGGATCCAAGTAGAGTATAATTAGCAGAATGATGAATGAAGGCTTTGGTTTGTTTTTGAGATAGGTTAGATGGTAAAACTTGGTCATGAAGGTAGTTGTAAAGGTTTGAGTACCAGATAGAATTAGGACCAACAATATCACAAATCATTGTAATGATTAAAGTTTCATGAGTTAGTGATAGCAAATTCTTGATGAGGAACTGATACTCTCTATCTTTATCTATTTGTCAGATCAAAGATCCAATAGAAGCCATGGAATTTGTAGTTCTATTACTAGCCCTTGGTATGTGCTCAAACTAAATGTTGACAATTTGTTGCTTAAGAGTATCGACCGTGGATTTATATGGAACCAACTTGTCATCTTTGGTCTAAAAATGATTTGTGACATGATAAATGATTAACTAAGAATCACCATAAACTTGGAGATGATATATATTTTAGTGCACTTCTTGTTGAAGTCCTACAACAAGTTCTTCATACTCATCCATGTTTTTTATATAAAGAAATCTAATTTTGAGTGATTTATGGATTAGACCTCCCTATAGTGTAGTAAATAATAGGCCTACCCCTGATCCATGTGTGGTGAATGACCCATCAAAATATAGCTTCCAGGGTTACTCCTCAAGAGGTGTGGAAATGATGGTCATGATGGATTCATCATGAACTTGAAATGTGAGTGGCTATGTGTCAATGAGAGGTGCTTCAACAAGTTGATCTATAAGAACTTATCCCTTCATTGCCTTCTGATTGACATACTCTATATAAAAATCATTGAGAAGCATGATCCATTTAGCCATTCTACCTTTAAAATCTATTTTAATAGTAGATACTTGAGCGGATCTACTTTTGAAATTACCATGGTCATATTATTCAACATGTAATTGTGAAGTTTCTAAGTTACAAAGACTATGGCTAGATAAGCTTTTTCAATAGGTGTATAGTTATTTTCATATGTAACCAAGGTATGGCTTAGGTAGTATACAACATGTTCTTTTCTATTGTCATCATGTTGAGCCAAGAGTGTCCCCAGAGCATGGTTGATAGATGATAGGTATAACAAGAATGGCTTTCCTAGCATAGGAGGTAATAAAATAGGTAGATTAACAAGATAGTCTTTGAGTTGTTGAAAAGTTTTTTGGCAGTGATCATCCCAGTGAAATGCAACTCCATTCTTCAAAATGTGTGTAAATGGATGGCACTTGTCTACTAACTAAGAGATGAAGCATTGGATTGAATTTACCTTACCCTACAAGCTATAGAGTTTCTTTAAATTGGTTGGTGGTAGGATCTTGGTTATAGCATGGACTTTAGCTAGATCAACTTCAATAACTCTAGGAGACATGATGAAGCCAAGTAATTTTCTTGAAGTTACACCAAACACACATTTCTTTGGATTGAGTTTGAATTTGTACTCTCATAATCTTTCAAATGTCTTATGTAGTACTACTAGATGGTTGGCCCTAGTTTTAGATTTGCCTAATATGTCATCGACATAGTTTTCAATAATATCATGCATCATATCATAGAATATGATAGTCATGGCCCTTTGATATGTAGTTCCATCATTTTTAATTCCAAATGGCATTACCTGATAACAAAATGTTCCCCATGGAGTGGTGAACACTATTTTATGTTAGTCTTCTGGTGTTATTTTGATCTGGTTGTATCCTGAAAATCCATCCATGAGTGAAATAATTTCATAACCTACCATGGATTTGATGATCATGTTGATATTAGGCAAGGGAAAATCAACTTTAGGATAAGCTTTGTTGATGTCTCGAAAATCAATACAAATTACGATCCCTTCAAGATTTTTGCTAACATGTAACACATTAGAGATCCATTCTAAGTAGTCAATAGATTTAATACATCCTACATCTAAAAGTTTTTATTAATATTTCTTTACCAACATAGAAATGTGAGGATGCATCTTACGTATATTTTGTTTTACCATTTTGGCATCAGGATTAACCACAAGTTGGTGTAGAACCAAGGTGGGGTCTAAACCTAGAATGTTAGAATAGGCCCATGCAAAGATGTATACAAATTCCCTCAATAGAGCTATAAAGACTTCATGTTCCTCCTAAGTGAGGTATGTGCCTAATTTTATCCATTTCAAGTCTGATGGAGTCCCAATATTTACCTTTATTGTGTCTTTAACTAGAAGGGTTGAACCATCTTCTAGGATATTAGGCAATGACTTGAAATATTGGATTATGTCAGGGTCCTCCACTAGGACTTGCTCTTCAACTTCTCCTAGGCATGATGAATCTAAATCCCCTAATGAGAGATCTAGCCATGTGACAAAAACAATAAAAAATTCTTGAAGAATTTGATTAAATACTTGTTTTTTCTCAAAGCTAAACTTAAATCCACATGCAAGTTCATCATTGGTGATCTCATGGTCTAAATTAAAGGAAGAATGAACACCCCCATCTAATGTTGCCTAAAATAGGTTTTCACCACTAGACTAGCCTTTATCTTCACTTTTTTCCTAGTCAAAAGCACCTCAAAAAGGTTTTCACTTTGGGAACTCAATGTTTTACTTTTTTTTTTGGCTATAGGTGTTCACTCGCTCTCCAAAATAGGTTTTTTGATCTAATGTGATTGAGAATCTTGATTTATGATCTCCCAATAGAATGTTGTCTCTAAGGCCTAAAAAGTCACAAAATGCCTCATCATTCTAAAACTCATCAATCAATAGACTGAATTCTTGTTGGTCCCAATCTATTAGTTGGAGATAATATAATGGTAATAGGTTGCGATGGATGGCCAAGATAAGGGTATAAATGGCATTTTATCAAATAAGTTAGTTTCAGCTAGGTTATCAAAGGTGAAGATATGATCAATCTCTACCTCATTATCGGTATCATCATCACTAGTCACAGTGATGGAGTTTGAATAAGATATGTGGGGTCACCCCCAGGTGGTTTAAATCTAAGTCCATAAGGTCTTTCATACTTAGTCATGACAATTGGCGCAATGGTTCCTTGTTGATTCTATCCGAGGCCTCTCCCTTCATAATTGTGATGCTCCATGATCCTATTGGGAATATGATACTTTGCACTTTTATAACAATCAGTTTGGTTGTCATTGTATAACCATGATCTGTCCCCTTCAAGAGGGTCAGCTTCTAGGCTAGATGCTGGTATAAATGTGACAGGTCACTTATCTTTGATCTTTTGTTGCCAATGCATATATGGGGTGGCTTTAGGTCACCCAAAGGTCTTTTGATTATGAGTAAGATTGACAATATGAAATGTATCATGGGTCACACACTCTCCATGTCCATTATCTAAAATGGTGAAATGATTGGAAGCTTCATGAGGTGACATGTGGGAAAGGGAATCCAAGGTATTATGATCTATGTAATTATCTGATGAAGGATCAATAAGTACAGCCTTTCCTTTATCCTACTTGGAACTTAGTTTCATGTTGTACTAATAATTTTAGCTTTGACATTTGGCCTCAAGATACTTGTAGTGTTCATATGTGTGTAAATCTCTTAAAATATTCACTTCCATCCCTCAGTGGAAAAACTTGATACATTGGTGTGGCATTGATGAGACTACATGAATATCATGTAACCACGGCCTGCCTAGAAGTATATTGTATGATAACTCAAGATCAAGCACATAGTAAAGTGTATCATGGGTCAAAGGCCCAATGATAACTAGAAAACTAATAGTGCCTTATGATTCTCTTTCCTAATTATCATAGGCTTTGATAGTCATTGTTTCTAGCTAGAGATCTACCATTGTGTACCCAAGAAGCTTGATGAGCTTTAGAGACACTATGTTAAGGTCTGATCTATTGTCTATAAAGACATATTTCACTTTATGTCATTATATATATATATATATATATATATATATATATATATATACACACACATATATATATACATATACATATATATATATATATATAATGGATTATTATGGAGAGGTCCAAGGGAAGACATATCACTTTGGTTGAATGTGACTTTTTGGGTTGGAGTTAGGTATCCAATGAAAGATTGAAATTTATCAAGGGATATGTCACTAGCAATAGTGGGTTGGGTCAAAAACTCATTCAAGATGTTCTTGTGGATTATTGACATTCATATAAAATCTAAAATATAAATTTTTGCTAGTGTCTTCAATAATTATTTCATAATATCAAACTTATTATCTTGGTCAAGAGTGAATGGTTTATTCTGAGGTTGAACGACTAGTTGGATGATAGGTAAAGTGGTGGATGGTTGTGGGCCTAGGATATTAATCTTTGAACTCCAAGTTATGATTGCAAAATCAAGATTAAAAAATGGACCATTATTTCTAATTGATGTTGGAAATGGTTTGGGACTAGATAGTACAAGTCTCAATTTTTGGTGCACTTGCATGTGGTCACATGGAAAGAACGAGTTATTGATATAAGGTTCAAAAGGGGAAATCCTAGTTTTTTGGTTTGCATGTATGCACTCCCAGGTCAAAGAAGGATTATCCATGTAATTTGGCTAAATATTATTATTTAACAATGGTCTAGGTTGATTAGTGTTTGGTTTATGATTAATGGAGATGGTATTAATGCTACCCCCTATAATATGCCCTTCAACCTTGTTGTAGTCATGTGTAACTACATGGTAGGTTTATTGGTTGTTACCATTTTGACCTTGGTTTTGTCCATTATTCTATCATTATGGGTTTCTCTACTAATTTTATCGATTCTATTAGTTTGGACTTTGATTTTGGTACTATTTGTTCTGCTCCTACATTGACTATTATTGTTATTGTTGCTAATTATTTTGCTGTTACTAATTGTTATGTCAGGGAAAGGGGTTTTGATAAATCTAAGGAGTTTGATTGGAAGTGGAAGCACATTATCCAATGTTATCTCCCTATTCTCCAACATATTTTCAATTAAATGTTTGATTTGGACACATCTTCGTAATAATGCCCATTGACATGATGATAGTCACAAAATTAATTTTCACAGTACCAATTAGGATAAGAAATGCCTTTCAGATAATACTTTGGTATAGGCCAACTATTCAGATTAGTGGAAGCAAGATTATGAAATATAGACTCAATAGGTTCTCCTAGGTCACTAAAGACATGATGTATAGGCATGGTTCTCCTAGGAGGAAGGGTTTCCAATGGTAAAGGCTACTATATTTATTGTGCAAGTTTTGGTTGTTGTACTTGTAGCATTGGTTGGAGAGTGTTCTGGGTAGGAGTAAGCTGAAAAGGTGGGGTGGATGATCTTTTCACTATTTGGACATGATAGGACTTGGTTACTCCATTTTCCACAACATTTATATTACATTTGAATTACTTCGATCTTTCTTGGTTATTGGTCTATGTCAATGGTGATGCTTACACTTAAATAGGATGTTGCTGTTGGACATTTCCCTGATTGGTACCTTGATTTTGATTAGTTAAATTGAGCTTGATGATTCCTTTATTGATGATTACCCTCTCGATCAACAAACCTTTATCAATGATCTCTTTTAACATATGGGCACATTATAGTTCCAAATGATAAGCTATCTCACTATGCAAATTTTTAGTAAACACAATGGCTAACTGTTTATCTAATAAACTATGGGTGAAATATCTTGCAAGGTCTCTCCATCACTATAAATAACTTTAAAAACTCTCACTCACTTTTTTCTTTGCTTACATTAAGTCCACTAATGAAATATCATGCTCAAGATTATAGAAAAAGTGTTACACAAACTTATTAGAAAGATCATCAAAATCTATTATTGAATTTTTGGTCAACTTAAAAAACCACTCCAAGGCTTGTCTATCCAAGCTCCTTGGAAAGAATAGTAAAAGGTATATGTCACTAGTTGATATGCGATAAAGAATTTAGTCAAATGAGCCTTAGGGTCACCTTTCCCTTTATATTTGTCAAATTTTGGTGGTTTGTATCCTAGAGGAAATGGTATCTACAAATACTCCATGTTGAATGGATAGGAACACACATCATCTAATTTGAAATTTTTAGTCTATTTACCCACTTGAATGGCAATAATTGCATCTTTCATCTATTACAATTCTTGAGATAAGAAACTAGAAGGAACATTGGTTTGTGAGAGAATATCGGTTTGGGTAGGTGGTTGGGAGGTCACAAGTGTGACATTTTGACCAGGGTATGATGGAAATACATGTTGGGGTATATTGGTTTGCTTGAGGAATGGACCAAGAATATGCGTACAAGGATGTACTTGAAATTGTACATTTGGTTACATGATATTTTGGTTTATACTGGTGATAAAAGTTTGACTCAGAGGATTTTATGTTTGGGATGGAGGGATATAACTATACTGTGCCTAATATGGTTGAAAAGGGACATGCTATCGACTAATCAAACCTTTTTGCTAAATGAGAACTTGTGATCCAAGACCCTATCTTTAAATTTGTGGTACATTTTGAACCAATAGTCATCAAGTAGGTACTTGAGAAACATGAGAACTTCCTTGTTGCATAAATCTATTTGAGGAAGTGAAATCAAGTTGTAGATTTTGCATCTATCAATGACCAATTTTTGCATGTTGTTGACTATTTATTACTTGGTTTTAAATTGGCATATTAGTCTATGATTGAAAAGGTATGTTCATCGTTACCTAGCAAGGTGGAACATTAGTTGCCCTTGATTGAGGTGGAAATGTATTTGTCATCTATTGTGTTGATACACTAGATTATGTTTGTTGTTATGGAATACTACTCACTACTTGTTGAGGAGTAGGATTCATCACATTATGCCATTGAGGCATGAAACTAGCCATTATTTGATTACATAATCCCATAAGTTGTACACTTGAGGAAGCAGTCGATTGAGGTTAGGGTGTATAAACCCATATTCCCTAATATGATTATTTACTCATAGAATTAACTACAAGCACATGTTTTTGGCTAATTGTTTATGCATTAGTACCACTTTTATCAAGATTGGATGTTGTTTGCATATTATCGACTATGTTTGGCTAACTATTCTATGTAGAGGCCAAAGACACTTCTTCAATAATGGGAATATGTAGCAAGATATCTATCAAATTAGTTTGTATGAATGGGTTAGAACTTAGATTATCTTGTCTAGTTGATTCTATCAACACTCCTGTTGAAGGAACTAGGTCAATAAGAGGCTTACTCACCATGTTCATCTAATTGAAATCACATGCTAAATTTAGGTAGGTTTGATATGATGTCTGCATTTGGTTAAAGTGATCTTCCATGATGTTTTTGCTTTGATTAGATATATTAGGATCTTGATACATTATTTGGACTAGAGCCATAGGATTTCTAGAAGAAGCCTATCGATCATAAATGATATTTTGGAGCACTCTTACTAGACTTGGTAAATTTTCATGAGGGAAGTCTACTGGAAACATATCCCTTCCATCTATGGCTCTAACCAAAATATCATATTTTTTATCTAAAAAATGTCACTCAAATAAAAATGGATCATATGTGGAAGTTATATTAGTAGAATATGACTATTCAAGAACTGGCTCATCCACTATGGGTATTGTAGCTAGGTATTATGTGGTTTGTTCTTGGTCCTATTTTGAATAAGGTGATGTGTTAACTAGATAATTAGCTAATGGATCTTGGCTTTGTACCCCTGATTGAGTATTATAAGAGGGTTAAGAATCCATCTCATAAGCAATATTATCTGTATTGGGGTCTTGTACCATTTCTTCCTATGCAACCACATTACTAGTCCCCAGATTATACATGAGTCCACTACAAGTGTAGGAACACATGTTGGGATCAATAGTCAATGCTTTAAAATAAAAGGTCAAAGAGTTATACAAACTCTAAAAAGGGCAAAATCTAAAACAAATGATGCTTCAACTTGATCTAGATTTGTAAATAGGATTAAAAGGTTTATGCAAAGATTTGTGAGGAAATAAACTAACGTAAAATATCTAATGTTTCAATGTTCACACAAAGATAAGTAAGTAAATGGACCAAAAATCAAAATGCCAAAATCTAAGATTGAAGTGTTTCAAGTCAGTCTAATCTAGGAATTTAAAAGTTGCTAGGTCTTTTGGCCAAACACAGTGTCAAAAGCTAGGCTCAAACAAGGTATGTGCTAGGACTCTTGGTGAAACAAGATCAAAATATAGAATTTGAGAATAGATGAAAGTTTTAATCTAATGTATTTGAAACACTTATAAAAAACACTAGGAATATTGATTCTTGGACATGAACTTGATCAACTAGGTATAAGGTCTGAAACAAAAGGCACTTTAGAAATAGTTTATTTTCTCACCAAAAATGATATAAACTTGGTTCTTTTGACAAACAAGCTAGACAAATGTGAACATTAGAACTATGTTTTAGACAAAGAATCACAAAAGTATACTCAGATTGGTCTAAAAAAATAGGAACAAATTTGGAACTCTATGCAAGAGGGTCTATGAAACAATATTTGAAATGTTTTGGGTAGCATAATGATGCTATACTACCCAAAAGGTGTGACCAAAAAAAGTTTTTTTCAAAGAATCTCTAAGGCAAAGACATTTTCCCACAATTTTGATAGCATAACACTACTTTTCTTGACTCAAAATGTTGGAGTGTATAGGCTCAAAGTGCAAGTGTTTATCACAGAATGGCTTAAGTATATCAAGTGATGACATTGATTATGAGTCTTAAATGACCTTCAACCCAAATTGGAAATTAAACCTAAGTTCCCTCAAGTTTAGTGAAAATGGCGAACCCACTTAACGCATCAACCCTATGAACTTGTAAAGGTGCAATTATGAATTTAGATTATAAGTGAAGGACTTAAACAACTTTGGTAAAGGTCTAAACACAATTGGGCAGCATAACTATGCCAAAGTGGATGATATGACTCTTAATATTTTGATGAACTTTGAACAAGGCAAATTAATGACCTCACATGGGAAGCATAATTCCTCTTTGTTCAAAGGAAAATTTGGACTATGTGTTTGGTTTGGATTATTTATTTAAATCAAGTTTTTGACTTCAAAAAATACTTTTATCTAGGATAATACCAACTAATTAATCACTCTTAGATCTTAAACTGACAAGGTTTCTTGGTATTATTATAATATGTCAATATACATCATTTGAGAGGATTTTAAATATTCATCCAAAAGTAAATGTGCATTATATAGCAGGGTTTTTACACCCCCCTCTCTCAAAAGAGTGTACTAGGATATGGACCTTGAGGCACACCTTGAACCAACAATACTTCCATGGAAAGTGGAGAATTTTCTAAGATCTAACAAGTTTTCAAATGATCTAGAGGAATCAATTGCACAATGACTTTCACACTAAATAATGATAAAGAAAATCATAGATTTTGGGTCTATATCACTTGGCTTGTTGCAAAAAGGTCTAGTCCATTTTACAACCACTACATACTATTGTTCGCTCAATGTAGTTTGATGTCCAAAGTGCCACTACGTCCCATGTGCAACTCCAAAGGAGCCAAATGAAGTCATTTCTAGGAGATGAAAACCTAGGTCTAAGCTTACCTAAATAACTTGTGGGAGGTGATGAAGTCCCTCTCACAAGCCAAGTTTGCATAGAAATAAAGAAAGCATGAAATTAGAAAGACTTTAGGGTCATTTTCATGGTCACCCAAACTTTGATGAGTTTTTGGGGAGTGTTTTATATGACTTTATTTCTAAGACTTGGACTAGGATGCTTACAATAGGAATGGCACTTTTGATTCCAAGGGTTCCCTAAAGGTGACAAATGGAAGAGAATACATGTAACATATATTTTTTTGCCAGAAAAAAATCTAATTAAACAATTATTGAAAATAAAAATTGACAAGTGTGTTCAATTTTAAGCCCAAATGAAAGATTTGGCAGTGTTCATTTGACCCCTTGGTCTTAGTTTTAAATTTTGAAAACATTCACCAAAAACATCTAAATTCTTTGTTAAACACCAAAACAAGGTTCCTAATTGATTTTTAAGCATGCAAAATGTGTTCTAAACATGTTTTGAGCAAATTTCAAGATTCGTCCTGCAATAAAAATGTTAGTATGTCCTTTATCTTTGAATCTCTTTTTGGTTTGAAACAATGAACTTTGAAAAAAGACCTCTCAAATCTGTATTTTAAGGAAAACATAGTGACTGATGTCGGTTATATAAAACCAATGATAGTTAGTTTGGATAACCAATATTAGTTATCTAACCAACATCAATTATACCAATGTGACCATATAAATAGGTATCTAATTGATATCAGTTTTGTTAACTGGCATTGGTTAAGCTATGCAACTGATGTCAGTCTTATTTGCTGATGTTAGTTATTGTGTAAAATTGTGACAAATAAAAATGGCAAGGAAATCAATTTTCAAGAGTTTGAAGGGTCCAAATGAATATTTTAGAGTTTTAAAATTATCTTATTCAGGTGTGAGATTTGTCTAGTCCCATCAGGTGTGCCATTATGTGATCTAGGAATTTGACTCAAGAGAGGATGGTCAGTATGGTGTTAGTTCCAAAATGAAAACAAAATGAAACAAACACACTAATAACATAACATGTCTAGGCCTGGACACTAGGGAGAACTTAGTTAACAAAAATAAATGAAAAACACAACTAAAAGTAAGGAATAAAACACAATATTTCCTTTACCATCCTTAAATGTTATAAATGCCTTTGTAGTGGTGTCTTTCTCAGCTTGTGGTCATAAAGTCCTTGGCAATGGAAGCTTGTCTACCTCCATCTCTTCCTGGCACCTTGTGACTTTGGCTTGGCTTGGCTTGGAATAAATTTAGCATGGTAACACTAATTTCTTGAAGCTTCTTGAATATATTTATACAATATAACTTTGCATTATCAAGGCTTAGAAATGATGTTCATGGCCTCTCTATTTATAGATTCTTGCAAATATCTAGAATCGACCTAAACCACCCATCCTAAGATTGAGATGTGTAGTTGAGGATTAATTCAATTTTTGGAATTAAGTTTTTAATTATCCTCATCATGACATTGGAAAAGTCATAAATTAAGAGGCATGGAGGGCATCATGAAAGGCATTGATGAGGCTTGGAGGGCATGAATCCTGATATTTGTGGCATTTATGGCCTAGAGATGTCTTCCCAAGAAATGAGGTCACCTAGTGATGTAGATATTCAATATTCATTCCAAAAATAAGTATTTAAAATTTTTCCATGGAATTCTTGATTAGGCCTTGATTTGGGTTAATTAGCTCTTAAGCATGTCTAAGCACTTTGTGCATAAATTAATCAAATTGATCAAAATGTCTTGTTATTGGTCCAAAATCAACTAGATTGGAATTGGAAGTTGATGTCAGATGTGTTGGATCTTTTATCCCATTTAGGATGTTACCAGTAGAAAATAACAAATACATGTGTCTTATGCAAGATATTTCATAAGAAAGAGCAATCTAGAGCACCTAGGTGCACAATTGGCATTTTGACTCAAAATGATCTGATCAAAGTTATATATCCCATAAATTGCATTGCCCTATTTGGGAATACCCTGGCCAAAACTGGCACTTGAATATGTTATTTTCACATTATTTAGCATGTTTTAGTGTTTTCAGGTCAAATTGTACAATTTAGGTAGAAATTGGTCAAAAACTTGGTTGGAGGTTATTGGTGGCCAAATTTAGGTGTCTACAAGAGGATTTTAAGTGTTCATCCAAAAGTAAATGTGCATTATATATTAGGTTTTTTACACCCCCCTTCTCTCAAATGATAATACTATGACATGGACCTTGAGGTGCACCTTGCACCAACAACACTTCTATGGTAAGTGGGGATTTGTCTAAGATAAACAAGTTTATGAATGTTCTAGGGGAATCAATTGCATAATGACTTTCAGGCCAACTAATTCAAAAAAAAACATGGATTTTGGGTTTGTATCCCTTGGCTTGTTACAAAAAGGTCTATTCTTTTTTGTAACCACTACATCTTATTGTTTGCTCAGTGTAGTGCAATGTCTAAAGTGTCACTACGTCCCATGTGAAACTCTAATATGGAGATAAATGATGTCAATGCTGGGAGATGAAAACCTAGGTAAAAGATTCCATAAAAAACTCATGGGAGGTAATGACATCCCCATCTTAAGCCAAGTTTACATGAAAATAAAAGACTAATAAAAAGAATTTAGGGTTATTTTCAAGGTCACCCAAACTTTGATGAATTTTTGGAGAGTGCTTTAGATGACATTATTTATAAGTCTTGGACTAGGATTTTTGTAATAGGAATGGCACTTTTGATTCCAAGGGTCCCCTAAAGGGGACAAATGGAAGAACATACACGTAACACCCCTCTCTTTGCTAAACAAAATTAGATCAAACAATTATTGAAGACAAAAATGACAAGTGTGTTTAATTTTAATGCCAAATGAAAGATTTGGTGATGTTCATTTAACCCCTTGGTCTTAATTTGTAACTTTGAAAGCTAACTACAAGATTTAAGCAATAGCACCTTAAATGATTTTCTTTTAAGCACCAAAATGAGGAGTTTGGTTCATTTTAAAACACCCCAATAGAAGTTTAAAAGGATCAATTTAAGAATGCTTTGATGAGTTTTCAAGTAAAACCTAGAAAAATAAAATGTTATCAAGATGTTTAGCTTAGAAGCACTTTTGAAGATGAAACAACCAACTTAGGCAAATGAGCTCCCAGGTTTGTGTAAAAAAAAACACACAATGACTGTCATCGATTATACTAATTGGTGATGATAACTTTTATGTAGACCAATGATGGTTTTAAAAAATCAGTGATGTTTATGCAGCCTAACATCAATTTACTAATGCTAACTAATGATGGTTATACAGACCCATGATGGTTTACTCAATCGATGATGGTTATTATGTAAACCTGTGACAAAGAAAAATGGCAAAACAAAATTAGAAAATCAAATTGTAAAAGTTTTAAGCATCCAAATTTAAATTTTAAAGTTGACTCATGCTCTCCTTCATATGCGGGATGCATTGGGTCCCACTAGTTATGCCATTATGTGGGCTATGAATTTGACTCAGGAGAGGATGGTTAGTATTGTGTTAGTGTCAAAATGAAAATAAAATGAAAGAAACACACTAACTATCATAACATATCTAAGCTTAGACATTAGGGAGAGATTAGTTAACAAATATGAGTAAAAAACACAACTAAACTACAAAATAAATGTTCTTTTACCTTCTTTGGATGCTCCAAAATGCTTTTTGTAGTGGCTTGTTCGGCTTGTGCTCATGAAGTCTTCATCAAAGGAGGCTTGGCTATCTCCTCTTCTCCTTGGAACCTTATGGCTTTAGCTTGGATTGGATTGGAATCCATTTGGCATGATAACACTAATTTTAATGGATTATTGAATAGATTTTTTCATTATAACTTTTCACCAAAATAACATAAAATTTGATAGGCAAGGCCTCCTATTTATAAGTTTTTGAGATTGCTTAGAATCAACCTGAACTATCCATCTTGAGATGAAGATTTGTGGTTGAGGATTAATTTAATTTTTGGAATTAAATATATAATTATCCTCATCATGACATTGGAAAAAGTGGCATTAAAGAGGCATGGAGGGTTATTATGAGTCATGGGAGACCCATAATCTTGATATTTATGGCATGTATTACCTAGGGATATCTTCCCAAGAAATGAGTTCACCTGATGATGTAGATATTCAATATTCATTTCCAAAAATAAGTATTAAACAAGTTTCTATGGAATTATTAATTAGGATCTAATTTGGTTTAATTAGCTCTTAAGCGTAATTAAGCACTTTATGCACAAATTACTCAAATTGATCAGAATGCCTTATTATTGGTACGAAATTTGACTGGATTGGAATTATAAGTCAATGTCAGATGTATTGAAAATGTATTCCTATTTTGGATGTTTCAAACACAAAATAACAAAGACATGCATCTCGTACAAGAAATTTGATAGAAAAGAGCAATCTAGCGTACCCAAGTGCAAAATTGGCATTTTGATTCAAAATGATATGATCAAAGTTAGTTGGCCCATAAATTGCATTACCCCATTTAGTGATACCCTAGCCAAAATTGGTACTTGAATATGTCAGATTCAAATCTTTTAATGTGTTTTAGTGTTTTTAGGCCAAATTATGCACTTTTGGTGGAAGTTGGTCAAAAGCTTGATTTGAGGTTATTGGTAGCTAGATTTAGGTGTCTATGTATATTAGCTCGAGATAAAGCAAAGAACTTAGGCTAAATACTGTCATATGAGGTTTTATTTCATGTTAACAAATGTGAAATAAACCTTAGGCCAAAGTATTTATGCTATGTTCAAATCATGGCAAGAGGGGACCCCATATAAAAAGAGGATCTAACTTAAGTTTTTATACCTAAGTTTCTATCATATTGGTAAATAAAAATCAAACCTTGGGATAAATACTTTAATTTAGGCTTCATAGGGCCTCATATTTTATCAATCCTCATCAATAAGCTCATAAAACATTTCACAAGATGAAGGGGGTTTGTATATAGAGACTAAATATATGGTTTTAGACTAAGGTTTGGTCTAATGTTAAAAACATTATTCAACCTTATAACAATATTTAAGCTAAGATTATGGTATTCATAATTATCCCCCATGTTTTTGTAAGTTTTAAATCAAAAAAAAGCTTGCAAATAAATATGAATCTTCCAAGTATGATTAAGGAAACAACATCTTCATTCATTTAAGTGGGATTAGTCCATGATTTTTAATTTTGATAGTCTTGTGGATGTCAATGACAACCTCACATATGTCAGTGATGTTCATGTGAATGCCAAAATTAAGCTTAGAAAATTATCACTAGGGTTTAAATTTGATGGCCTTATGAATGTCAAATGATGGGCATGAGAATGTTAAATTTATATCCTAGTAATACAATAAACCTTTATAAATTTTGACGTATCACAAGTCATTCAATCATTTCCATTTGAATGTATATAGACCATTGATCATGATCCTATTAGTTGGTTATGATTGGTTCCCATGGGATAAAGCTTTGGACTCTTCAAGTCCATCTTGTACCATCTGATCTCTTATGTCTGAATGCATGCAAGATGTAGATCCTATAAAGAAACATGGGACTTTAAGTTAGGGCTCATGGAAAATAAGACTTAGGATAAAGTCTTAGGGCTAAGGTCTCATTTAGGTTAATAAACATGAATGAGGTTTTTTCATGTAAATTTTCACTTAATTTGTAAAGAAAGAGAGAAAAGAAACTTGACATGGATATGGTTTCAAAACCTATTTATTTTTGTGCGTGTTGATATAGAATATTGTGAAGAGATCCTTTTTAGCTTGGGAGGAAGACCTATAGATAAGAAAGCACTAAAGAAAACATGTTTGTTAGATATATAGTTGGGTGGATTGCCTAGCAATAGCCAGATACCAAAAGTGAGAGCTTCCTTAGGGGCTATCAATCCACATATTTTAAAAAATAAAGTTGAAAAACTAAAAATAAGGTACTTGCATTAATAATCAAAAGGTATTGAAATCCAATACAAGAAATCTTGCTAGAAAAATAGACTATAAATGATCTAATTAGTGATAAACTAATTAATACTAGTGCTAAAAAGTTAGGCTCTGCTTCATAAAATTAGAAGGGGATTTATGAGTCGTCAAAAACATAGAAAAGTGGATTTGGTTTAGTATGGATGGGTGAAATAAGGTTGTTAGTTTTTTTACCATAGGTGACTGATGGTAGTTGGGGTAACCATCTGTGTTTAGGTCTAACCATTGATAGTTGGGTCCAATTTTTAGTGGTTGACTATGGAATTCTAGGTTTGATCAACAAAAGATGATGAGATTTCATAGATGAATTATGAGAGTTAGGAAAGGGATAGATTGATTATGAAGTGGAATAAAAGTATGTGAATAGTAATAAACAAGTATGTGTCTTACCAAAATTCAATTGGGTGGGTGGTTAACGTAGTTAGACTATTGGTGGAATCTATCTTGATTTTAGCATAGTAATGGTACATAAAAGCTTGGTTGAGAGATGATGGCAAGTTGGCTCTCAATAATATGGTTGATAATGCTTGATAACACTAATGATGCTAATTGACTTGATTCACCTACAAAAGAAAACTCTTAAATGCCTAAGCTCTTAATAATTATTGTAGATGGATTTGACCTCCCATGCCTCTCTCTCTTATAGGAATAAGCAAGAGGTGGAAGTGAAGGTGTAACTAGGTCATATAAATATAATTTATGCATGTAAAGGCTTACAACACAATTTAGACAAGTTTATATTTAGGAAAGGGGTGGTAGAGATTTCATGCTCTTGGTGAGAAGGTGGATCTTGATCGTCAATGATTAGGGGTCCCTAAGGCTGACCATTGATGGTCACCCTAACCGTCGATGATCAGTGTACATAAATATAGGATCCTAAAGGCCAAGGTTACTCAGCTAGGTGCAACTTAGTATAGACTGGTTGGTTTAGGCCTGATAGGTGTAGGTTGGTCCTAAAAGGGTTTAGGGGTACTTCTAGAGCTACTTTGAAATTTGAAATCATAAATGTGCAAATTCATACTATCTACATTTTGCCCCTTTTTATTTTATGGCTTGTGTGAATGAGCTGTAGAACAAAAACAAAGTATGGGTCATGGGTCTAATTGCCCTAAGAGTGGGAGGAGGTATTCCCCATCAAAATTAGATTTAGTGAGATGAATTTGAATTAGGTATGGGTTTGATATGTGGTAGATGGTGAGTCACTAGGTGGTGACATGAGGTTTTGCATGTGAGACGTAAATGTTCACATAAAATGTGCCAAAAAGTGTGATAACCAAGATCATACATAGACTAGGTTGCCAATGTTTGTAAAAATAAGGGTTGATGATAAGAAGGATAAGGGATGAGTGAACTACATGAGTGTCTATAGGTGTGGTGATTAGGAAGAATCATAAATGCAAGTCTCTTAAGTAATATCTATGTATCTGGTGGGTATCCAAGGTAGGAAGTGATCCTAGGTAAAACACAAATGAGCCAAGTGTCAAAGGTATATGAGGTAATAAGTACTCTTGATAAGACATAAGTGGGTCAGTATGCATGAGGTGGCATAAAATGTAAAAGGGTCAACATGGAAATGTTGTCACTATGGTCAAAACACCAGGTAAAAAGTGTCACAAAATTGTGCACCAAATGGGCCAAAAGAGACCAATGGTGAGGTGATGAGGTGGTTGGGTAGGTGGGAGAAAGGCATCCCTAAAGTAGGCAAGAGCCTAATTTAAATTATGGAAAATTGGGAGATTAGAGGTAAAAGGTAAAAAGTTGGTTTTTAGGGTATTATAATCGTCAATGGTCAGGGTCCCCAGAAGGTGATCATTTAAGGTCACACTAATTATTGATGGTCAAGGGAAACCCTAAAAGTCTAGGGGTAAAAGTAAGAAAAAAAATTAATTTGTAATTTTAACTATTGGGTATTGTTTGACTAAACTCTGGGTGATTTTGGAACTATTTGAGGAGGGTGTGTGCTAAGGTGGATGCTACTCATTTGATAGACACATGTGGTAGATTCCATGGGTCCAAGATGTAGGGAACATGAGGATCCAACCAAGCACCTACTAGAGGGCTCATACCATAGATGAGGTTGCAAAATGACGTAGGGGTACACTAAATTGGTAGATAGATTTGATGTTTCTATTTCTTATATTTGCATGGGGGAGGATCTATAGATTTATTTTTTGGGTTTGCATACCTTTAGTAGGCTTTTGGGTAAATGGGGTGTATAAAAAATAAAATTGATAAGGTGGGTAGGTTCTTGGGTAGAATATTTAGTTAGGGATGCTATGTAGGGTACTATTTATGAATTTGTTTCCTATTTTTGGACCATGGTAGGTTTGGCATTATGCCCATGGAATTCCTATAGGTGACCATCGATGGTCAGGTCTAACCATCGATGGTTGATACCTTAGGAACTAGGGGTCCCAAACCATTAGTCGTTAACATAACCACCAGTGGTCAACCATGATGAGGTGGGGTTTTTAAAGTTTTTTAGGGGTTAGACATGGTTTTGTCCTAGAGTCTAACAGTTTAGGGTTAAGATAAGAGGTCAGGCATGAAATTTGGTCAACTAGGTTGGGTATAAGGTGTAAATGGGTTATGGTTATGGTGAGGTCAAATATTTTAGGGTTAGGATTGCATTAAAAAGATAGGGTAGATGAGACTAGTTGGGGTCTAGGCCAAGCATTTTGAATTGGTATAGGCTCAGGAGAAGATACAAATTCATGGACATATGTCATGGATGTTCCCAATGCTAATCAATAGGATGACTACTGATGATTGGGAACATATGGAGGTAGTAGGGCTAGGAGGGATGAGGCACTACCAACACATGCCTAGGGATGCATATATGATATTAATGCTTATTGAGAGATGGGATCCCACTACTAATAACTTCTTGCTACCAAATGGGAAGATGACTATTCTCCCAAAGGATTTCCACATGATCACATGGATCCCACTACATGGTGAGTCAATATACAAGATTGAGTAGGAAGAGTAAGATGAGTATGTCAAGTATCTATTTGGAGATGATAATGACTAGGTCCACTATCACTTTAGAGGGTTTAGTTATATATCACTATATGAGAGGGATATTAAGGAGGGGAGACTTATGATGATGTTGATGATCATAGTTACTTACTTTGGGGTTCTAGATTATAGCAACAGGAGATTCCCCTATGTATTACTAGATGTTTTGGTTGACCTATTTCTTGGGAGGATAATATTTAGGTGGGTCCTAATGTTGTTGGTATAGATTTATAGAGAGATATGGGGATTTAGACACCATAGGAGGTATGGCACTAACATGGGCATGGTTAGGCACTACTAAGCTTATAAGCACATCTAGGTTTTGAGGCCTATGGGATTGTTATAGATGGGATGCACATAGTTAGAGTTCCTTATGGGCTTTATGAAATGGATGGATGATTATGTGGCATCAAGGGTGAGAGGTGGAAAACATGACATTGAGTGGTTTAGGGCTTCCTTAGGTGGATTGGTAGCTAAAAACATCATATGAAGATTGTACCTATATTTCCTTATTTGGATAGGCTACAGGAGGGAGACCCTCATTAAACAGATCTACAAGTGGATAATGGTCTGCAAAGAGGGTGAGGTTGAGTTGATTTGCTTTGAATAAGTGTGGCACTAGTTTATCTTGTTATAGGGTGTACTAGGTCCACATCTATGGTATAAGAGGCAAGACTCAGAGGTTCAGTTATGAGTGCCCCAACTTGTTTAGACAATTTTAGATGGTGGATTTGAGGAAATTCATATTAAAGATCCCATAGATTATGTAGGTTATATACATGGATACATGGTTTGGTACCAACTGATCTATGTAGCTGTAGATGTGGGTGGAGATGTTGGAAGGGTAACATCGATGGCTATAGATCTAGATGACCAAAGTGGACAGGTAGGGTTAGTGTTGGCCATGGCCCAAGCTTAGGTAAAGGTTCTATAGTGATAGGTGGCCATATTATAGGGCTAGATTTAGGCATTAGAAGGTCATATCACCACCATTAAAGGTGAGAGAGATCTACTTATGTAGAGGGTTAGGGTAGGTACAGTAGCAGTAGGAGGGCCAACAAACATAGTGCCCCAAGCATGCTATCTAACTACCATTATAAAGATTAGATATTATGAGCCAATGGTATTAGACCAGATATCCTAAGCTATGAGGAATGTAGAGTATAGATAGAGATTGGATGGTGGGCCATCGATAGCTACTCTGGGTTAATGGGATTCTACAATTGGATAGGTATGGACACGAGGGGAACCACCACCAAGTACAAGTGTAGCCATAAAATGGGCCATCAGTAGTGGTACAGGCTCATGATGATGTTGAGATATGTTATTTTGATGCATTATTTTTATATTGACCTACATATTGATGTAGCAAGATGTATATGTTTTTGAGAGAGCTTGACATATCATGGCATGTATTATTTTTTGATGATTTGATGTATATGATGGATGATTATGATGTTATATATGATAGTTTCTTATGGTTTGTGATTATGGCTTATGGTTTTGGTTCATGTTTATGATGTTTAAATTTTTAGCTTAGGCATGTGATGCTCTGATTATGCTCATGGTTATGATAGGATATGTTATAGATGGATACATGCTATGCTTTATTTATGGTTATATGGGTGAATTGGGAAATGGTATATGCCCTGATGTTTTGCTCAGCTGTTTGGTTTATTCTTGTGATGGTGTAATGACATGATTATGGTTTATGATGTGATTGATGTTCATATTTTTCTATGATATGTTTACATTATGTTTGACTCATTGATAAATAAATCCCATTGTTTGTTGATAGAGTTCATGATGTTCATGCTTTTGATGTGATGTTTATTGCTCATGTGCATAATGATAGGCCTATATAAACTAATAAAAGATTAGAAAATGAACATGATGCCTTTTCATTGGTAAAGACTAATACAAAACCAAAATTTATATTGGATTAGTGAAAATAATCCTTTCCAATGATTTGAATTAGCATGCTTATGTTGATACATAGGGATCCAAATTACATTATGTCATGTAAGCTCATAGTCCTGTGCATATGATGCATGGAGGGAGAATGGGTGAAACTTGAACCATTAGGGAGACTAGTATGCCTTTTTCATAGGTTTCTAAAGAGGTAGTATAAACAAGTATATGTCCATATATAAAGAGTAGACTAATCAATGTGAGAAGTATACTAAGGAGCGATGATTGTGGTTTTCTAAGATTATTGTTGTTATGAGAGCCAATTGTAGCTTTTATAATTCTTTTGATTTTTATTTTTTTTTGCTTTTGATTTTTATTAAGGGCCAGGGAAGTTGATCAACATGAGAAGCTTCCAAGAAATTGATAGCTTTTCCAAATGCTTTACTTATCCATCCTTAAAAGAAGTGGTCTAAGTTTATGTGCCTAGTACAAATGATTTTGATAGTTGTCCTTCAAGGGAGTAGTCCACCTTATGTTTTGTAATTTCAAATAATTTTTCAATAGTTGTCTTTTAAGGGAGAAATCTATGAATAATAATAATGACTCATGATTCATATTTTTTTAATTTTTTTTATATTGCTTTTTTATCTGTTTGATTTGGCTCGATATAGACTTGCTCATACATGCTCAATAGATTACCTTTATGAAGGAAAAACTAAGCTAACATGAAGTTTTAGTAGGTGAAAAGGAGGTATAGGTGACAATGACCAGAGGAACTAATCTCAAAGAGATGTAAATCACTATGATAATCATGTCATGGATACAACCAAGGTATTCACAGTTCATACATGCTCAATAGATTACCTTTATGAAGGAAAAACTAAGCTAACATGAAGGTTTAGTAGGTGAAAAGGAGGTATAGGTGACAATGACCAGAGGAACTGATCTCAAAGAGATGTAAATAACTATGATAATCATGTCATGGATACAACCAAGGTATTCACAGTTCAATATTAGTCTATAATTGTGATGGATAATCACATGATTCAGTTTTAGTTAGTTTCCCATAAAAGGAGGAAAATGAATGTGGTTTCAAGGGATGAGATTAAGTTAGACAAATGATGATTGTGATCCCTATCTAAAAATAAAAGGGACATAATTATGAAGCATTGAGAGGCTCAGATTCTAGTTTATCATCGAGAAAGGACAAATGATAAGCTTGTGATCCATACTTATGGGTAATGATGTAGGGTCCAACCCAATTGAAAGAAAATTTTCCTCTTTTAATTTTCTCCATATTAGTTACATGTTGGTTTTCCTTTAGGACAAGATATCCAATACTGAATTATTAGACTTTCAAGTTTTTTTATAGGCTCATTTGATTCATTCTTTATAGACAGAAGATGGGAAAGAGTAGCCAAATGACTCTCATCAAGTAGCTCAAGTTGAGCTAAACATTCTTGATGATAATCATTTTTTGAAACAAGGTCATGTAAATATATGAGAAGAGAATGTATTTGGACTTCAAGAGGCAATACATCCTTGGATCCAAACATGAGAGAAAAAGGTGTAGCACCTATAGGATTTTAGATGCTAGTGTAATATTCCCATAAGGCAAAAGAGATGTGAAAGTGCCAATCCCAACCTGAAGCATTAACCATTTTAGTAAGCATGTTGTTAAGGGTTAGGGTTAGCTTATATGGTAATGACTTAAACTTCATGTTTAAACTTGAAGCAATGATGGAGGGTGGAAGGTACACAACCCATGGCCCAGATCTAAGGTCTCCCTAGTAAAACATTATACTAGAATTCACCTACAACCACATAGAAGAGTTTAGAGAGTATGCAAGGTCCTAGTTAAATATGAAGGAAAATAGTTCCAAAGGTAGTGGTTATGGTGTCATTAAAGGATATAAGGATGGTTTAAGTTTCAAAGATGACATTATTCGATAGCTTGAGTTGTTCATAGGCATGGAAAGAGATAATGTTGATATTGGCTCCCCCATTGATCATGACCTATTTGATGTGGGTTTGGTTGATATGGGTAGTAATAAAGAGAGGTTTATCTAGGTATTTAGGTTAGATAGAAGGTATATTTGATTCCTTGAAAGTAACAAGGGTGGAGAGTCTGAGAGCACCAACAAAGGCCTCTATACATTGGGAATCACTTGGTCTGAATTTAATGGCCTACATAGCCTTGATCATAGCTTGATGATGGTGGGATGAGGTGGAAATGAGCTTGTAAAGGCTCATCCTAGATGGGGTCTGATAGATTTGTTTAAGAATGACCCTCTTGATGGATTCGAAGGGGTTAGCCTCTAATGTGCCTAATATGGTAAGTTTGGGCTTAGCTTCAGACATGGAAGTTTGGATTTAATTTAGTTTAGGGTTAGTTGGTGGGTATATTCATGTAATGGACACTTTGGCCTTCCCTTTATCCTTTTTTTGATCATTTGATCACATTGATGATATGGATAGAGGGATAATGTGTGATGGGGGGTTAGATAGATTCTCCATCACTCTAAAGTGAGAGTGGAGGATTAGGAATGTTTTGATGGTTGCTTGTTGGGTGTAGTGGTGGAGAAATAGATGAAAGGTTATATAACAAAATATCATCCTCATCATAGAGTTGGTGGATAATCACCTAGAGAGCTTTCCAATTCTTTGTGTCATGACTAGTTATCTTGTGATAAGAGCAAATTTGATGGTCATTATATCAGGTTAGCTTCAAATAGAGAAGATTGAAATGTTTGATAGGAGGTAATGTGAGGTTAGAGGTTTGAAATATCATCCCTTGTTGGATCTCCCTTATGTTTTCCAATTCAGCCTCCACCTCTTTAGAGTGCGGTCAATAGTTTTACTACTTTTGCATGCATATCCATGTCTACTTCCTCATGTCCTCCATGCCCTTGCCATAATGTACAAAATTTGGTTAGGTTTATTACTTAAAGAGAATCCCTTTCTTCCTTTAATGCCTCTATGTGTTTCACTTAGACTCTCTTTTTTGTCCCTCTCCAAATACTCCCCTCACCTTACCTATTACCATTTTCCTTTTAAAACCTCTACCCATTTTGAGTATGCTATGGCCTCCAAGGTATTCTACTTGATTTTGGTTAACTATGAGCTATATACCAATCCTACGGCTCTATAACATAATTGGCTAGGACCATAGGCTCATACGACCAACTAATAAGCTTGAGCACTATTAAGCCATCAAGATGAAAATTCCTTCCCCACTCTTTTGGTCTTGCCTATATTTAACCCCTTTTACTTTGACCTTAAAATAAGTTAGAATCAAATATAAAACCACCTTCAAATAGAGCCTTTGGGATACCTACATGGGGATGCTAGATACACCCTCTCATACACCCTACCTTCCAATATTTCCCCTTGATTCTCCCTTCCCAAACTGCATCTTCTTACACCTTAAAATATCCCTTGCTTTAATGCATGAAATCCACAACATGCTCCCTCATTTAATTAATATTATTATTTGTCTTACTCCATATTCCAAAACCCCTTAGAGTCTTTCTCTGAATTCCCTCAAAACTCAATGCTTACTTATTTTGGGACCTCACTGGCTCAAGGGTCAATGGTTCAAATCTTCTCCACTTCTCATTTACCAACTCTTCTACTTTGCTTCCCCAAATCATTTTAAAATACCCTTTCATATCTTTTTGAAGACATTGTTGTGGTGTGTACATAATGTCATCTTATATATATGGTGATGAAAGAGCCTATTAGATCACCATGGCAATTCGAGTAGTTTTAGATTTTCTAAATCCTAGTAAAGCATATTTTTCCATTTTCTTTTCTTTAAAAAGGTGGAAAAATTTTCATGCTTTAACCTGCTTATCCATGGTTGTAGATTCCTTTTACATAGTTGAAGCAATTATTTAATTACATCCTAGGTAATCCCATCCACCATTTATACCACACCCATAAAAAACTATTTGATATCCATCTTTTCCACCCTTTGGTGCTTCCATTTCTCTAACATCCTTCAACTAGACCTAATTACATGATATCGAATTGGGGTAACCAAGTTGACCAACACCCTTCACCTCAAAAGAACTAAATTTATCCTAACATTATTTTTGGATTCATGTCCATGGAACTATGTAGGTAGTGTCCACTTGTCACATGCATCTAGAGTTAGCTTGGCCATCCCTTTCTAACCCATACCCAATCTACCCACACTTTCACCATGTCCACCTTGACGTCAATTATTTTTGACCCAAAACATTGGTGTGTTTTGCAATAACTTTTGATCATAATGACCAAACTTTCCATGTTAAACTTTTAAACATTTGAACCACCTCATGTAAAACTAGACCATTTATGTTTTCTCAAGATTACTTCCTTCCTTAGATACTTGAGTCAACATTGATCCTGTCTAGGAGCCTTGATAAGACTAACCCAATCAGTTATGACCAACATTGGGGACTGATTACCTTATCATTTATCTTAGAACTTGAACTTTTTGTTATAAACATTTTTAGCTTTAGTCTTTTTTTAATCTTTACTATTATGCTTATTCATATTTTCTTAACCCATTGGCATTTCACATACCCAGCTACCTTGTGGCACCACCTAGTGCCTCCCCATCAACTGCTTATCAAACCTACACCCAATTTAGCCTTTCCTCATCAACTCTTGGTTTGATGGGGAATAGTTCCTCCCATACTCAGAGCACCCTAAAATTTTACCAAATGATTCATTTTTGTTTTTTATCTTGTTAATTCAAAGCTGTATAACAAAAAGAGGCAAAATGTAGACACTAAAAAACTACACACTTGTAGTTTTTGATGACTAAATACTTCAAGATCCCCCAAAAACCCCATAAACCTTTTTAAAACTTAACAAACCCATATTAACCTAACCAAATAACTATTATTCTAGTCACATAATATTATTTAAAAACACTATTTGAAAGTACTATTCAAAAGTGTTATTCACTATCACTATTCATTATGGGACCCACTATCACTATTCATGATGACATGGCAAATGACATGGAAAGTGACATAGAATGTGACATGGTTTTTGACATGGAAGGTGATATGGCAAGTGACATGGCTTAGAAGTTATGTGGCTTGATGTGGGACATCATACCCCACTTGTGACCCTTTTCCAAAGTGCTTAATGACCTCATTTAAACTTCACAAGGGCCTCCCATTGAAATATCACAAATTTTCCTTAAGGAAGCCATCATTCAACAATAATTTTTCCTTAAAACATGAAATTATAATTCAAAATAATATACCTACCTCTTTAGTTCTTTGAGAAAGATAAAGAGCTCCCATTTTTGGCTTCTTAAACCAAATGGTAATCCCCACCAAACCCATCTTTGACTATTCATGCATCACATGGAAAATGGTGCCACATTTGTTGTTTCACATGTTTAAGTGATTTAATTAATATTTAAAAAGTTTTTGAAAAGTCTTTAAGCCTCATTCAAACCTATGTGCATGATTTCCATTCAAATATGGACTCATGTGCAAAGTGGAAGACTCACCAACCCAATTGGGAATCCCTACCAACCCCATTTTAAACTATTCATACACCACATGGATAATGGAGCCACATTTTATTTTCCACCTATTTAATTTCTTGGATGAAGACAAGAAATGGTGGTGAAAAGTATTTAAGTCTCATTTAGACCCATATGCATGATTCCCATTCAAAATTAGATTCATGTGCAAGGTGGGAGACACACCAACCCAAATGGTAGACTTATGATCAAGGTGAGAATCCCAAAAACCTCATCCTTGACTTATTTATGATCCCCACTTGTAAAAATTAAAATTATTTCACAATTCCTCTATTTTGGCATGTTTCTTCACATCAAATTATATAAATACCCCCCCCCCTCTCCTTCACCCAAGGTTAAGTTGAAAGTTAGTCTTTGGTTCTTAACATTTTTTTGTAAGTTTTTGAAGGAAGTCATCATTTTGGAGGTCATAATCATCTTTCAGGATAAAATATCAAATCAATGAAGCTCTACCATAATTACCTCAAGCTCCATCAACAACATCTTCATCAACCATCTTCATCAAGCATGAAGGTAACATTTGTTTGCTTTCTTGTATTATATTTCTTTCATTTCTTGGCCTTATTATTTCCTTAACCTCAAACCTTTAACCCATTTTCATCTTATATTTTAATCCCTTTGAATACCTACCCTCTTATCCACTCACTTATTTTTCCATTCACCCTTTACCTCCTTCTTACCGCCTTGACCATTTACCCCTTTTACCTCTTTGCCATCTTGACCTCATAATCCCTTTTACCATTTATCTTCCATTTCATGAATATAATTTACCCATTTAAACATTTATAAACTAAATAAAAACTGTCTCATTTCATTTTGACTCTTGTCATAAATGAAACCAACATTTTGCCTTAACCAAATTTCAGTATTAGTATAACCGAACTAGTTGCTTTATTTTGGTTAGCTTAGCAAAGCATTTAACTATATTTTATTAAATTTAGTTGTTTGATGGTTTTAATTTTAGTTTTATGTAATTTAATTCAAGAATAAATTTATTTTATCATCAAAACTAAATGTTTAAATTAGAGGGATTGACAACCTCCTACAAATCTTTCGCTTCTAGGATCTAGCTCACGCTAGGCAATCCACCCATCTACTTGTCTAACAAAAAATATTATTTTAATGTTTTCTTATTTTTAGGTCATCCTCTGAAGACAAATATGATCTCTCCATAATCACTTTAATTCAACATGCACACTTTATCAAGTATTCTTATGCACCCTTCTTAACTAGCTTATACCTTTTACACTTAGGAAAAAGCAAAAATTAGATAGAAACAATAATCTTCAATATGACAAAATTATAATACATGATCATATTATATCACATGATATAGTTAACTCTTATTTTAATATGAGTGACTTATAGGATACATCACTTATCTCTAAAGGATATAATCACAGGGGCATTGTATTAGAGATCCAAACCTCCATGAACATATTTAGCACAAATCAATGGAAAAATCAAATTCTACTTAGAGTATAGGGTTTTAAAATTTTAATTGATTCAAAAATAAAACATATGATAAATATTATAACATTGATAAAGAATTTGATTGAATAGACCATGCATATGCAATCACTTCTCAAATAATTAAAACACATAATCATACACACTTGAATGCATATGCATGGGTGTATGCAAAATCAAAGTTATAGGTTGAAAATGCATTATAATTGAGCATATAGATTCATATAATTATATATCAATAACACATATTTAGAGGGGTAATGATACTCATTCATGTTCATGTTTATTTAAAGATGTGAAACTCAAATTTCAAGGTTTAAAGTTTAAAGATAAAAAATATTCAAATTCAAAGGCAAAACATTCCTTTTAAAGCATATTATTGAGAAATGTGGTCATCATGGGTGCATGCATACTCTACATTATATTTCAATAATAAGAATTAGAATTTAGATATGTATGTAGTGGTGTGAATGAAATATGTGTGGGTGATGTAAGTTTTGAGTCTAGTGACACTCAATGGCCTTGACATCACTTCTATAAAACTTAGAATTAGTAAATTTATTGTTATTTTATATTCATGAGAGTTGGGATCATACATATTTTCAACTCAAAATATTTATTAGTTATTAAAAATTGGGACTTTATGACTCTCAATTCACTATCGGTCTAAATTCTTCAAGTGTTTCAATAAGGGGCCACAATTATCCATCATTAGTTACATATTACAAGACAATTTGGTTTCCCTTAGATATAGGTGTACTCCATTTCTCTCTTTAAAATTATAAAATTTCAATATTTTTTAAATTTAAAATGAACAAAATGACTACTTTATGATCTACTTCATGTCTTTTTAAATTTAAGTGCCTTTCATAATTAAAGTATCTTCTCAAAGTCAAAGTGTGTTGTACGTAGTCAAGTCCAACAATTTATTATTTAAAATATTAATTAATTAATAGAATAGGGTGTGAGGGGTTGAGTTATGTAATGTATACATGTAAATATGGTCACAAGTAATTTAAAATGCTAATAATTGACATATTCTAAACCACATGACTTTCACATATTCACATGAATCTTATTTCCCAATCCTCTAACCCATTTATCTTTATGTGGATTCAACCCAGTACTTACCATTACTACCATAAAAAACATTCAGTTTCAAATTCTTGAACTATTTAAAATCACCTTTAGATAGTCCCCCAATAAAGGACAACTATCTCTAATCCCCCTAGATAGGTCTATGCTAGGTGAATAGAGGCACCACTTATAATGGTTGCATCTTATGCCAAAGAACCAATTTACAAAATTTAAAAAATCATTTTGGGTCTTCCCTTATGTTTCATAAGGTTAGTTAAAGGAAATTATTAAATATTTACCTATAAATTCATTTCAATATTCACTTATTAAGACCACTTTCTATTTAATTGGTACAAACATATACACTTCTACACATTGAGAAAATTCTCCATACCCTCTCCTTCTTTTAAATAACTCATAAGGATAAACCATAATCCAAGTCAATATCATTTTAATTCAAGTCAAGAGTTAAAATTTTCAAGTATGAAAACCATCTTATAGTTTCATACATAGTCAAATTAGAATAATTGCACATTAACTCTAGGTGGGAAAACTATGTGTACTTTATTTTCCTTCTTTGACTATTGGATACATATTCAATAATCAATCATCAAGGGGGTGATTTAGGTAATCTCAACCAATTATAATCCTCTCTTTTTATTGAAATATTTCAAGTTATAAATGTTTCCTAAGAGTTTTACAAAAAAAATAAGATAAATAATGATTTCTATGAAACCAAACCATAGTTGTAATATATCACATTACTTAACATCTAGAGGTGTTAAAATCAATTTTTAAGCATAGTCAATTAGAACAAGTTTGTGCTAAATGGAATTAAGTTCATTGTTTCATTATCCACCTAAATTTTATGTGTCTAATGATATATTATATTTCTACATCTGATATGTCATTTCCATGAATTTTCTTTCTCTATCTATACTAATCAGTAATATATCACAGTCATTTGGGATAAGCCTATAGCCAATGAATTGGAGCACACTACACCACTATCTACTTATAATATACCTATTCAAATTCTATTTCTGTTCCTAATTTTGATTTTGAACATGTACAATCACCTCTTGTTCTAATTATTACTATCAAAAATTTAGAATGATCAACATGACTTAGTGTACAAGCTAAGTATATTTTTTCTTAATATTTTTCCCAAAATAGCAACTTTCCATTGATAGTAATTTTTCAAAACTAGAATAGTTGAATATTATATATATTTAGTATTATTTCTAGTTTTAGAGATATATAACCACATAAATAATTTGTGTTTGATCAAAAATAGGGTAAACTAGTTTAATCCTCTTAAACAAAAGGTTATATTTAGTGAACGGGTTCATTTGATGACCTTTGTCATGACTTTCACAATATTGAGATTAAACTTATGGATGATAATATGTTATAGTATACATATATTTATTTGACATAAAATGTTCCCAAATATCAAGGAAAACCAACTTTTAAACCTAAAATTAATGATGCGCCTAGATTTCAATATAACAATGAGGGCAAGACTATAAATATAGTTTTATAAACACAAGATATGATAACATTTCCAACTTCTAAACAAAGGAGAATTTACTCTTTTACTAGATCCACCTCATTAGATATTAAAGAGAATACTTGAATGTAATGTCAATACATTTCCTAAACCACTTCAATAATATGTAGCTTAGTTAGTACTTAAAGGATATATTATATACTTATTTTATGATATCAACCCACCTCAATATAACTAACCAATGTGTCATAAATATCAATACCTAACCAATAAAAACAACATTTTTATAGATGGACATAATTATAAATTCAAAAAACTAGAAATACTTAATCAACTCTTACAAATCCTTAACAACACATTTCCAAATCATTATTCTCCAAATAAAAAAATGTGCATATGGAAAAATCTATACATAATTCTACCATGCAACCTAAGTATAAAATTTATAACAGTATTAACATGGTGTCGAGCTATAAAAGTTAAGATCCTAAACTATTACATTTCATGACCAATAAATACCTCACAATGAATAAAACAATGGTCCAATATTTGTACATGGGTTTGTTGATTAACATTATTCTTTCAATTTCATATTTTGATCAATAATGGATTTTAAAAAAATATTATTTCTATTCCATTATTATCTAGTCGAGGCTATACACATAAAAACTTATTTGTTGTAATTAAATAATTGTGTTTATGATGGATATGAACATATAACCTTGCATGGTATTATAGTTATGGTTATAGTTGGTCCTAGGATAACCCTTATGTTATGCCCAATTTAAGATCATATATATTATTTCTTGGATACCCTTGGATTAATAAAATAAAAGAAACATCATCGAGAGTATATAATTTTGTCAAATTATTACATTATATTTATGTCCATGATATTCTTGGCTCACCTTTTGAGAGACCTATCCATTGACCACCTAATGAACCTTGAAATGTGAATATCATTTACCCTAGTGTAGTCAAAAATTCTACATAAGTAGAATAATTTAATTCACCTACTATATTTAAACCCAAAACATCAACACCAATTGTATGAAATCCTCATGCTCCTAATCTTATAGATTCACCCCTAAGACATTAAAAAATTTAAATATGCATCTTAAGGCTGGTCTAAAACCTAGGCTAATTAGTTTATCATGACATATTCTAAGATAGTCTTTAGTGGCTCCTAGACCACATTGTACAAATATTATTAATATTAAAAATTACAATTATCATACATATTGTGATAATTTTTTAGATACTTTGAGTCATTCATTTGACACTTATAGTTTAAATATGGGTATTATAGACTAGATTATACATAGCCTAACAAACCCAAATCATGGATGAATTTTTGATTAGAAATCTAAACTAAGAGGTGTCTTATACCACATAACCCACAATTATATAATGTAAATAATGTAAATAATAATAATAATAATAATAATAATAATAATAATAATAATAATAATAATAATAATACTTTACTTCTTCAATGAGATATTACAAATAAAAGATTAACACCATAGTGTTACCAAGTGACTCAACTCCAATATATCCTCTTATATTTACATGTAAATCTCTATTGCAGTACCCCTTTTAACCACTCTTGAACTATCTCCAAAATTTGACTTGGAATTGAATCTCAATTAAATTAATCACAACTTTACTTAGATCCAATCACTTTTTAAATAAATAGAATGTGTTTATATAGAGCCACAATCCACCCATTTGCCTTAATTTATTTCCAACCCACTAAGGCCATAAATATTAAATGTTATTGATAAATAGAGAGACACTACAATAATTAAATTCATACAAGTCCCTATAATCACTAAATATATCTACATTCCCAAGGAATAATAACACATCACCAAGGCTCATCACTAATTATAAGATTATTCGAATAGGTCATGCCTTGATATAAATCAACCATGCATAGGTTCTAAATAAAAATCCTTTACAGAAACAATTTATAACCTTTGATTCATAAACTAATTTTATAGATGAGCTCAAAATGTTGTAAACATGTTTCTTATGAAACCATGAGTTATGATGATGCCTATAGAGTATTTTGCACTTTTTGGCCA